>JAWWES010000042.1:5262142-5439161 GCA_035583135.1 Lophotriccus pileatus
CCAAACCAGCCCACAGCCACCACCTTCACAAAACTGAGCCCAGGATTCATTTTGCTTAACTCTGGAAGACAGAGGAGATGGATCAGAGGGGAGCTTGGACCTCCCTGTTGTTTGGCTCTGGGCACGGCATCTCCTCTGTTCGTGGCTCTGTGCACTTCCCTTCCCTGCTGGGGCTGTGTCAGAGCTCTGCTGTCACCCCTGGAACGTGCTTTATCACCTCCCTCTTCCAGCCCTACAGTGGAGCAACATCCCACCTGTGCCCACCACCAAAAACCACTTACTCATGGTGGTGTGAGCCTGGAAAGCTGAGCCTCCAGTCCACGTCTCTCCCACTGCTCCCTGCGATAGATCTGGAAGTGTGGAACCGGAAAATAAACCCCAAAACTCCAAGCTACAGCTCTTCCTAAAGCCCAGTGATAATCCTTTGTAGTGCTTGTGATTTGAACTATCACTAACAACTGCATCAGGAGCAGAGACCCTGAAGATAGGCTGGTCACAGATCAGAAGGATATCAGGAAACATGAAGAAGCTCCTTAATTAATTTCTAATCCTTTTTCAGCCTTAATCTTCTTTTTCATAGTAAGATCTGGCATTACACATTTTCTGCACACATGCCTTCTAGATGATGTAGATTAAGTCCTAGGTCTCTGATTTGCTGGAAGCAGCATGTTGGTAGGTTAGCTATTACTGCAGCCTCATGGTGGAATACCCAGGATTATTCTCTCTGGGCTGACATATTCAACTAAAATATTCATTAAGAGTATGTGAAGTTGGTCCAGTCATCCAGGCTTTTAATCCATGCTTTGTTCTGTGCTTCACAAGGGTTTGTTCAATCTCTTTGCCATAGCTGGGGCCGTTTTATTTGTGCATTTATTCCAGAGTTAGGTTGAGATATAGCAGGGCTGGGATGGGGGCAGGAGGGCTTATAAATGAATACCTCTTGGGCAGAGTATGGGGCACATTTCAGGAATAAGAACAAAAGCACTGCAGATATTTTGTGTACGTGTTGGTTATCCAGTTATAAACCAGAGGTGGGGGGTTTCATCACTAGTTAATTTATACTGTCTTCTAAATTATTTTGTGAATACAGAAAATAAGTGAATAGGCCTCTTCTACTACCATAACAAATAGAGGTGCAAGAAATGTAACCAGCAATCACCCTCCTCCACACTTAACCCTGTAGCAGAATCTGAAGCCTCCCAGTTTGGGACATTTGAAAAATGCGTTAGAGAATTTTTTCTTTATAAAGTTCTGTAGCAAAATAGTTTCAGAATCCTATAGAAGGACCATAATTTGGCTTCCTAGAGAAGCTTCTAGATTTCCATGTGGTTAAATAGGAATATTCTGTAGAGGTAGGGAGGTTGTTTTTAATAAGGAGTTAGTCAAATTTAACAACTATCTGGACAACTACCACCTGATCTTGCTTCTGACACTTCCAACAGGAGAGTATCAGGCTGTAACTACAGTAGAGAACAGAATGTTCATCCCTTCAAACTCAGGAACGAAGGTAGGTCAGTGCTGACAATGTGTTTTAAATTGTTCCTGTCTCATATGTTCTTGCAGCACCACCAGATCCACATTTAGATAAGAATTTGTAATCTGTCCCACCGCCTCGATCGGGAAAACAAAAATGTGTTCGCTACCTTGGATGCAGAATTGTGCTGTGGAAGTGAAAGGCTCAGTGTTTCCTGAGCCCTTCCTGCTGGGTAGAACACACAGGTTCCTGACTGAGGCACCTTTCAGGCAGAAAACTGTGGAAAGCATTCAGTTCTTGTGCCAACACCCCCAAGGACAGAAACACAGAGCAGAACCAGGTTTGCCCAGAGAGCAGGAGACCCTCCCAGGGCCTTCCCACGTGTGTTTAACTTGCTGCTGAGGTGTGTAGGGACAGGGAGCAGGGAAAGCAGGCTCACAGCTCCCACTGTGCCTGACTGCCCATATGGATGGGACAGTAGAAAAAAAAAGAGATCAGGCTAACCAAATCACTGAAAGATGAAGGAAAAAGGAAATCACTTTGCACAATTACAGATAAAAACATTGGGACTCACATTTTCCTAATAGCCCAAGGGATATATTTAGGAGTTTCTGATGATTATTAGAAGCCTGGAATGTTATGACTTACAGAATTCTGCGTACTTAGCACTTCAGAGAATGAGGTCATGTCTGCTAAGGGTGCCTAGATGTGGAAAAAGTTGGCCTAGATCAGTATTTCTCAGACTTTGAGCACGTGTGGATCACCTCTGGTTTATCAGTCTCCATGTGCCTGCAGGTCCACTGCTGACAATTACTGGAGGCAGTTGCTGGCCCTACATCTGAGGGGAATTAAGTTACTGACATGATTCTTTGTGCCTCATTTCAGTGTGGTGGCATCAGGGCCCAGAGTTTGAGGAACTCTCTTTGGCCTCAAGTATAGAAATTTTATCTTAGAGGCTCTTGGCTTGATTTTGTTTTGCTTTTGTGTGACGGGACGTACAAGGAATGAAAGGCAGGGATTTAGGAGTATTAACTTCTTTTTTTCCCCCCAATTTATAAATGAAAAAGACAACAAACAACAGTATTTAAACCAGCCCGAAATCCCTTAAAGGTGATTTGGCCATAAGATTTCTATTCAGGTTTTTACTCAATACCTATTACTATGTTGTCAATTGTCAGGTTGTGTATATCACATTTTGTTCAGTAATCCCTCGGTGGTTCTGTTATGCTTTATCCTCTATAAATTTATGTTGCAAGTCCTTTTTTTGTGCTATGAAAGCATAAGCTGGTAGGGAAAACAGAAAAAAAAAAAAAAGTGTTTTTGTGAAAGAGCTGGAATTACACCCTGAATACATATCCCTGAAACAACATACAATAGGCACCTATGTATGTGTATAATTGCATGTATATATCTGTTTTTAGTCTTGGGATGGACCCATATATACACAAACCCAGACTTTTAATACACGAGCTACACTCACTCTTGAGGTGGAACTGAGAATGTCAAAAACATTTTTCTGTTTCAAACTGGAACATTTCAGAATATTTGCCCCTACATGTTATAGGCTGACGTGTACAAGAATTTCTGTTGTTCCACTTTTGTTGGCTTGCTTTAGTAGCAGCTGTGCTATCATGACATGAACCTTCTGCCCTCCCAACCAAAGGGAAATCTGAGCAGTCACTCAGGTATGTGGGGTTTTTTCAGGAGACAGGCTGGAAACTCTTCGCAATTAAGAAAAATAACATCCCCTCACCGTGGTGGGTCATCTCTGACTCCCAAAAGAAAGCACTGCCTTTCTCCACCCTTGATATCTCACATTAGGTTTGAAAACTCCTGCACTTTCACTGAGCAAAGCTCCTGGTGAGCAGCTCAGCCCGTTCCTGGGGATGGAGGGTGTCACCGAGGCTCTTGCACAGTTCAGTTTGCTGACTGACATCACCTCTGAAAGGAGGAAATCAACCACACAAACCTGGGGGTGTGCACGCCTGTCTGGTTTTTAAATGCAGCAACTTTGGCCCCGTGTCTTTATTGCAAATGAATGTCAACAATAGAGGGATAATGGATTAGAGCTCTAGCAAAAACTTCCCTTATAAATTCAGCCATTTGCCAAGTCAGTTGATGCCCTACTTTCAAGACTGTCGTAGCAAGCAATTCTGAACAGTCTCTGTTTATTAAAAATGGAGTGCTAAAATCAATATAGCAATATCTTGTTGGAGAAAATTCAATTTATCAACAGGTTTGTCATTTTAAAGATGATTAAAGGACTTGTTTATTAGGCATCATCTAGGCTTTAGAAGTAGTTGGTATGAAAATAATAAGGCATAAGCCACATTAGACTTACAAATCTTTCAGTTATATCAGGGAATGGATATTTTTCTGTAAGTGAAGGCCTGGAAGCATTTCCTGTCTTTTCTTTAGACTGTGTCAGTCACCAATTACATATTAAAAACAGGGACTGCTCACACATTTCAGTGGCTCAGGGGCAGCAGAATCTGTGCATTTAAAATTGTTAAAAAGACTAGGTGTGCTGAAATTGTCATTAAACTCTTCTAAGAAATATTTCTTCTGATCTGCAGGAGTTAATTTCTGAAAGCTCCAGTTCAGCTTCTGCCTAAGTCCTGTCTGGTTAGTAAGAACATGAGCACATATAAAGTATTTTCATGTTCTGCAGGTGAGAACAGCAAATTTGAGTGTGAGAATGAACTCTGAAACTCACCTTCATCAAGGATCAGGAGAGTAAGGCTGTCTTTACACTGTCAGTAACATGTTCAGTACCTTTCAACTTCTCAGCTGTAATTAATCACAAATAGGAATGTGAACACACATGTGCAAACACCCAGAGCTGGGGAAGATACCTCTTCACAGGTATTTGAGAGCATCCAACCTCCTGGTTGCATTCTACAGAAAAGGAAAAAGGTACAGAAAACAGGAGCAAAAGCAGTTGCTGATAAAGAGAAATGCTGATCCATAACTGAATATGGACTATCATTTTAAAAGATTCTTCCTGGGAAGATTACAAAGATGAACTTGTCAACATTATTGTTTCAACAGATTAAACATTTCTGAAACTCTCAGAATAAGCATGATAAAACACTTCTTAAAAATGAACTTGTGTCTGGAAAGCCAAGATTCTTTCCAGTCTAAATTGTATCCCTTTTGGAAAAGCATTTTCATATGCTGATTCCTAGATACCTTTATCCCATAACCCTTTCCTCTTTTCCTCAGGATTGTTCTACAAAGCCAGATAAATCTGTACTTTGTTAAGTGCAGCAAGTAAGAGAACAGAGGGGAGCTGATGGCAAACTGGCACAGTAGAAAAATTTCTTTTCTAAAAGCCTTTTTCAGAATAGTTTCTCACTATTTCTTTGTGATTTGAGGTAGCAAAAAAGTGTCTTTCACTCTGCATGGAATAAGACATGAGTAGGAATGATGTAAGAGGACAAAAGTGCTTCTTGGTATTGAGAGCCTTGTTTTTGATTACTTATAAAAACACTCCTTTACACAACTGCAGCAGGTGGAGCTGAACAGGAGATCAGAACGTGGGACAAAGAACCAGCTCTGCCCCCAGAGCTGTGCAATCTGTAAACACGGCAGGGAATGGGGGAAAACCCCAGCCAACCAAACAGAAAAAAACACCCAAAAGAAGAAACACCAATCTCTTGACCAAGGGATTCGTGTGCACATCCACCAGACCCACGATGTGCACACAGAACACCAAGTCTGGAAACATCCAAGGCAACGAGGTCAGGCTGCTGTGCCCCCATTCAACCTGGAGCTCCAGCTCACGCTGTAACCCCGATATTTCCCCGTCTTCCATCCTCCTTGCACAGTGACTTTGAGGCACATTTGAATTACCTGCATATTGGAAGACAGACAAGAATCTAGTTAAGCCAGAAATGATAATTCCTTAGGGAGCTCTGTTGCAAAAAGACTGGCTTTGTAGGGTTTTGGGTTTTTTTTTTCTAAAGTGCATTGTCAGGGAAAAAAAAGAGGAGTTGTGGAATGGAGAGTGAAGTGTCAGGAAAAGCAAAGACAGGTTCAGGATAGGAGTTGTTTGTTTGTTTTTCTTTTTTTCTACTGCAGTTCCACTGTTTTCTCAATGTGAAACGTACTCAAGTGCTTCTGAGGCAGATAAAATGGGAAAAGTAAGACAGTCCCGTGTTAAACTGGAACAGTAATATTTGGAGCTGGAAAGGCTAATTTATTCACCTTATTTAAAGAAGTAGAAAAAGCAGGCCAGGACAGAACAGCTCTTTTCTGCTCAAAAAAAGAGCCCAGTGAAATATGCTACTAGGCAGAATAGCTCATGATTTTTGCATGCCACAAAGGATTTTCCTTGACACATAATGAATTTTATTGAGGTCAAATTTCAAGTTATCTAAATACTAGTTTACCTCCAGAGATACAGGGCTTGGGAAATTATTTTGCAGTAACTATGCATTTTTGCCTTGGCAGTGATTTGAGAAGCAGCTTGGTATTGTGAATACTGCTCTTAAAAACTTGCTAAAAAGGCTGCTAAAACTTTTGTCCCTTTCATGGCTAAAAAGCCGAGCTTATAGATTCCCCTTTTCATTTCCACTGACTTATAATTTCAGCAAAGCATTACCATGCTTCTCTTGCTACACCACGGCTCAGACACTGCAATTTCCCTTGAGCAGGGATTGGTACATGGAATGTCGTGGCTGGAGTGCGCAGAGGATCCCAAAAAACAGCAGCAGTCTCTTCATTATTTTATAAAAACTTAATAGGCGCAGAAATTTAGAACATCCTGGCGGCAAAAGAACTGGAGAAATAAAGGACTACAACAAATGGCCTTTTATAGCTCTTGTAAAATTGAATCATTGACCTTAATGAAGGTGTGTTTTGACTGTGGGGTGAGACAGATGAGCCTTGAGGGAGCATCCTTTGCCCTGTGCAGGAAGGTCTGTGCTTCTCAGCCCCTCACACAGGGATGCACAAAAACAAGAAGGTGTTGCCAACTGACTAACCCAGGCCTGTGTGTGAGGACAGGCATTTTTCTCCTTCTTTCTGTTGACAGAAGTTAGTAAAAAAGAGAATATTTTATTTTTTTATCTGTCTATATAGAAATATATCCATATAAAGATATATAGATGCAGGTAAATAAAGTGGTGAGTGTACTTCTAACCTACACAACACCACAGTGCCAATAGCACTTAGCCTGAAAGAGACTTCCCAGCCTAATTTAGCACAGCCTTTTTGCCAATATTACACACAAATAGCAAAGTAGAAGATGGACCAACAGTTTAAAAAGGAATTTAAATCAATCAACTAGCTGTACCTCATCTGTTCAGCAGGGAAGGTTCTTTTAAAAGTTGTGTTAAGAACGAAAGTACTGAAAGAAATTTACCAGAAAAATAAAGATCTTAGAAAGTCTGATTACATTTATTAATATGCAGTTGATCAAATGAGTCATTAAGCACCTAATGTCTAAAGTCTGTCTTGCTATATGGAAAACATAAGGAAAGTGAAACACATGCTAATTTCTATATATGTCCTATAAATTTCCATCTGGATTCCAGTGGAAAACCTCCGGCTTTCCAACCAAAGTGCTCTCTGAAAGGAGAGCTCTGAAATCCAGGCAGCTCCAAAAGTCAGTGCATCTCGATATAACTCACTAAAAAGGAACTCAGTTAGACCCTTCTGGATTTTAACATATTCAGTTTTACATTTTGAACCCACATAAAAAATGGAAGGAGCAATTTTTCATTGATCTGGATTTCTCACAAGTTTGTTGGCTTCTTTACCATTTACAAGCTTTTGAATATTTATGTTAGCCTTGAGATTTTGAAAAGGCAGCTCTTTTGACATCCCTTTAGCAGAGACAAAAATTATCCTTAACGCGATTTTTTAATGCAGATTCTTCAAACTAAAAATCTCTTTATAGATTGCAAGCCCAAATTAGGATAATGAGATCTCCAAGCCCCAGTTATTCCCTCAATTACTTATTGACTTAGCCTAATTATAAGCTCAGGTTAATAAACTAAAAGGAGCATGCAAATGTAATATTTCCCTCTCTCATATAATGCTGGTGACTGTGTCACAGCACGGGATGAGACTCGTCATCAGTGCTGTGGACATGCAAGATTGTGAATAGTTCTGTGTCAGAACTATGGGCAAGTCTGGCTTAGAACACCCCAGACCATCCTTTTTACTCACTGGAGCATGACACAAGGACGTGACACTTTACAACAGAGTTTCCTGCTGACAAACCCCAGTCACTCCAGCATTTACCGCAGTGGGGACACGTCCGTGTCTGCTGTCGAAGCTCTCACATGTTTGTGGTCGAAACACCCAACAGTGCAGAGTATGTGCCCCTTTCTATGTGTGATCACAAAGCATTTGGAATTTGCCATCTTCCTGTCCCTGTTCCACCTGGCTGAAGGCCCCTGTGGCCGCTGTGGCTTTACCTGTGCCAGGTCAGAGCATCTCACCCGGGTCCTGCTCTAGGCGAAGCCTCCTCAGGTCCCATCGCAACGTAACTTCCTTTCAGGCATTCCCCTTCCACACCCCAGTTTGCCCACAGATATTCTGGTTGTAGGTATCAAGATGCTACACAGAAAAGGTGACCATTGGGGTGCAGTCTGCTTTCCTACAGCAAAACATGCTTCATTATGTCTTTTTTTCACCCCAAAGAGCAGGTAATGGATCCTTCCATCAGGAAGCTCTCGGCATCAAGATACATCCCCCACTTAAAATCCTCACTGCTCCCTCAGCCTTCATCCAGTGGTGGAAGCAGATCCCTTGTCCAGTCTCTGAAGCCAGTTGTTCTACTTGTCTCTTTCAATAATTTGATTTTAATTTAAAAAAAAATATTCCAGTGAAAGCTGTGGGATGAAATTCCCCTACTGCATGTGATATAAACACAGTTGCAATATTTCAGATTAAGGAGAGCGTGATTTCACTGCAGAGCTGGAGTCAACATGCACAGCAATTATTAATGCCAGACACCATAAATTTGGCTGCATCTGCTTTAGGCTTCATAGTTACTAACAAGCAGAAATCATTGCATTAATGGAGTAGTGGAAATACAGTGAAGCACTTTATTACCCCTAAAAGGCAGCATGTGGCATATAGGCTCTGTGGGGTGTTACCAGTGTCCTTGGAGCAGCTTCATTCCTTCCCATCCTATGGAATTTAATTATCTCGGAATAACCATGACCCTGCGGGTCCTCTATTAAAATTATATTTTGTTACAGAATGGAGTATACATTATTGAAGCACATTATTTTGATCACTGAAATTTGACATATTGTGCTCATTAGCCAGTAAGCCTGAATATTTAATTTATGAGGTTCACTCCACAATTTTTACAGATCAGTCACTTAAGGGAAGTAAACAGGCAAAACTGCAGAGGAGTGAATGGGAAAAGTTCTTACTGAAAACAGTGCTTTAAAAGCAAGAAAAAAAAAGTGTGTCCTGCCATATGCTGATACGTGGCACGTTACATTAGGCAGGTAAATGGGTTAATTGGACTCATTAGCATCATTTCCTTTTTAAAACTTTTCAACTCAGAAGATGAAAAGATTATGTTAATCTTTACACTTCTCTCTTACATTTTACATTTTTTCACACGGGCCTTTTTTAATCAAATATTGATGATGATGCCTGTTGTTCTTCAAAGCCCAGCAATTAGATTGCAGCTCCCTCCCAGTAAGTGGTGTCTCCTTATCTTTATTTCCCTGCCTTCCACTTTTTTTTTTTTTTCATAAACACAACATGAGGTCCATTGAATTGTTGCCAGAAAAGGCACTCTGGATGTTTTGCTGATCTGATGGCCAAGCAACCTGCAGAGCTGCATCCCCCAAACCCTGGGCTGGAGACCAGACACCTGCTTGACCCCCTGAGCAGATCCCACACTTCTGTCCCACAGCTGAATCCACCACTCCTGAGTTTAAACCCCTGGATTACAGTCGTGTCACCCAAAACGGATTAGTTTTCCTTTTCTTTGTGGCTGTGGCAGTCCCGTGGGATGGAGGGAAAGGCTGTGTGGGACGGGTGGACACTGCTCTCTGCTGGCAGCAAGGAAAGCGTGCGGGAAACAGCTGGAATTTCCCTTAAAATTACCTTCAAAAATAAGGCATTTCCACTATTTCTTTCCATACTGTTGCATACAATGATTAAACATCAAGGCAGGGAAAAGTTATTAGGTACAATAACCGTTCAAATGTACAAATATTCATCAAAAGCACCTAAATAAAACCGGATGCTCTGTAGAAAATAATTATTTAAATACAATTTAAAAATTCTCGTGTGTATGTATCTCTCTATGTACACACACAGAGAATACCTCAGGACAAGGACAGAGCTCTGAAGAGTCTGGAAAATTGATAGAACAATTGTATCCTATTTGAATATGTCAATCATATCTAAAAGAAGACTTCAAAAAACAACAATACCCCTTTTAACAACAAATAACTTAGAAGACTAACTATAAAATAATTTTATTTTCCAACCTGGATCCCCTCTAAGAGCAGCTGGAAGGTTCAAGACAGCACCATAAAACTACTCCTAAAACCAACTGCATGCCATGAGCATGATGCTAAGAAAATGAATGTTCTGGTGTAGCCACTTCTGTGAAGTGAGGGAATGTCACTCTGGTGCAGAGTTCAGCATTCTGCCCTAGCAGGTTACCTTTGAAGTTCCAGTTTGGTGCAGGGCTTTGTCACTGGCCCTAAAGTCAGATTTCAAATCACAAGCCCTGCCCTGAAGTCCATGTAAACTCTGTTTTCAAACCCTGGAGCAGTCTCAGCTTTGCACAAGGGAGATGAAGGTACTTACTCCTGCCCAGTCAATTTAAATCAGGGAGGACAGTACTTGATATCACAGAATAAGGTCTGATCAAGATACTGTAGCAACCATCAAAAAAACCCAAAAAGGTAAATGAAAGGAACTTGCTTGAGGGACTCAGAAAAACATGATTCAGTTTATTACCAAATGGAGAAACCCAAGTTCGGATGGCCTGAGCTAGAGAGTGAAATTCTCATTCTTCATTGGAAGATCCTACCTAAGTATCAGGAAGAAAATAAAGCAAGTTGGCACTGATGTTGACTGACCCCAGTGAGACAAAAAACAATTGCACATTTGGTTTTGCATTTTTTCTGCTGGACCCCAGGAGGAAACAGTGGAAGCCAGTTGGCAGATGATCGAAAATTGGTTATTGCAGGGCATGCAATTGGGGCACAAAGACTCCTTCAACTCAGTTCATGGTGACTTGCTTCCCTCAACAGCACTAGGCCTTCACTGGACTGTATCTATTTTCCTCCTAAAGAAAGGAACATCTAATATTGCAGATAAGATCCAAGGACACCAGAGCAGGCAGCCACACACAATTGATTTTCCTGCTCCCTTACATTCAGCGCTGCTCCACTGGCAGGCACTGACACAAGTTTAAAAACGTTCTTGGAACTAATCTTTAGTCCACTCTGACTTGAAAAAATCCAAAATGTATTATTTCACTATTTGCAAAGGCCCCAGGAAGCAAAGAGCCTTGAGGAAAGGTGACAGTGAACTGCAGGCATGACATGGGATGGAAAGGCAAGGGATCCACCCCCATTCCTTCCCTTTTCCTCTTGCATTCCCTGCCTACATTTCTAGCATGGCTTCACCCTGAAACACGCTTCTTTTTCTACTGCTTGGGGTTTTGGAGGCTATTTTAAAACAGAGTGTAATCTAAAAATGTAGGACACAAAGGAAGCTCTGAAAATACTTAGTTCAGGACTATTTGTGGAAAAACAAGACGAAGATATACGGTTAACTAGGACAAACCAAAAATGCTTCCACAAATGCAGGGTTAAAGAACATCATTGGGAAAAAAAAATTTGGGGATTGTTTTTTTGTGGGGCTTTTGTTTGTTTGTTTGTTTAGTTTGGTTTGGGATTTTTCTGTTGAGTTTTTTTATTGTATTTTTTTTTCCCTAACGTTCATAAAGATCTGTTAAGTTTCCAGAGTTTGTGTTTCTTATGAATGCACTGACTTTGCTTGTGTTCCCCCTTTCGAAGGGCAGAACTGGGACTTTTCTGTGGACGCAGAAGCAGTAAGTTATACCACAGGAGTATTCAGATCTCTGTGAGAAATGTAGTCTAGAATATATCAGCAGCATGTGCCCGTGTGGATGCCTTGCACCAAGATAAAGGGAGAGAATAATGCTGCTGGGGAATTATGTGCACAAAGCTCTGCGAAGCAAGAATTAGAAGCAATGAGATTAAACAGAAAATAACTACATCAGGAATATGTTAATAAATTAATTAAAGTCTACCGAAGTTGAACTGCTCCATAATTAAGGGTGAAGCCCATGGAACGTGCTGTGCTCTCTTCTACTCAGGGGTTTTGCCACAGGTAAAATTACCTGTTTGAAAATTTTTTTAAATCTGTGAGGGAAAATGGGGTCAGCTGAATGTGGTCTGATCATTAACTTTGATGATTTTGGACTTCAGACCAGCTTTATGGATGATTTAGTATGTTTTCTTTACCACAGTCTCATTTCTAGTGATAAATGTGAATATTGATCTTTTTAAAAAACAGGAGGTCAACATTTAGTGCTCTTTTTCCAAAAAAAAAAATTGTTGGCTGCATTTCCATCTTTATATAATTTTCAAGTCAAACACACAGCACAAAGCAGTTACTTCACAGCAGAGCAAGGAGTGGCACAAAGCCCATCACACTGAAGGACTGAGCACCTGAGTCTGACACATTAAGGAAATAGTTATATGGATCTAAACAGATCTTTTATGTGAGCCTTTTAAACTACCCTATAACATTTTACCCAGACTCCACATATGAAAAATAAATGCTTTCTGGGGTAGCAGATACTGTTGACGGTTCCAGGCAGAGGGAACATCTTTCCCATAAGGACTTCCTACTGTTTATTTTGTAGGGGAATGTACAACATGCAGAAAATATCTCAGTAACCTTTGCAACCTGTGACATTCTACACTTGCAGCTTTGCTTTCCTCAAAACCAGCTCAGCTGAGAGTGCAAAATGAGAGTGCACCATCACTTTAAAGGCTCAGTACCATAAATATGGAGAATCCTTCTCTTATCAGTAGGTTCACATAGGGAACAAGATCAGAACCTCGTTTTCCTGCAATAGCAGTTAAAACTGTGCAGAGGGAAGAGGAAATGTAGTGTTTACTGGATAAAATGCATTTGTGGATGCTGAGGGTGAACACACTTGTGTGATTCTGTGTCCTAACTGTGAGTGGTTACACTTGAAATGTTCATTTTTAAAGGTGATAAGACATTGGGTTTGTATATAAACCAGACAATATGCTGCACTACAATAAAGAAATTTGTGTGGTGTTATGGTGGGCCATCAACTGTGGAGCCTGGGCAAGTCACAGTCTCCAGAAAATGGAAAAGTTCCTAAATAGTTCAGTCTTTTCATTCAGATGAAATCTAAGTAGATGGAAAACATAAGACACTACTTCCTGTAGGAATCAAGTGCCCATAAAAGAAGTGCTCATTGAAAGTTGCTGGTGATGGTGGTACATGTTGACACTCTCAAGAAATGGGCATGTCCTGAAGGTGCACTTTGGTGCTGGATCTCAGGTGGTTTATGCAGCTACTCCTCCCTTGGGCACACCCTCACAGCAAAAGGAACAGTGTTTCACTCACACCCAAGAAGGCACATAAAAGGGCAAGACCTTGTATTTTTTGTATTGAAGGTCTTGGGGTTTGCCCTGCCTGATATCCCGTCTGTGTGATTCTCCCATGCAGGAGAATTTCAGTCTCGCTCCCAGTGTTCATCCCTCCCCACGGGCCAGAAATGAGGAATGTCAGATGCTTCACTGCCTTCCTGGTATTCTCCATCTGCAGCTGTGTGGGGAAATTCTGTTTTGAAACAGTCAATATCATCTCATTACAAGCACTGCATTTTTATGAGGGGGGAAATGAGAAAGACAAATGTTACTCCTGTTCATGGATTCGCCTCTTATCGTTTCACTTCTCTGCTCTGTGGAGAGTTATTTGATTCATATTAGGGGTTATTTGGGTCACTTTTACCTCGAGAGAGAAAATAATGGCAACCTCATTTGAGATTTGTACCAATTTAAGTAAGGAAATGGATTCTGCATATTTTGCATAGCTGCTAAATTTAACTGAGGGTTCAGTGAAGCATGAGCTTCCAAATGTAAGAGGCTCTAACCATTTCCCCCTATTTGTTTTTAAACTACATTTGTTACTTATGATTAGCAATTTGGTGTCATTCATATGCAGTGTGCTGAAACTGAATTCAATAAACTGACCTTCTTCCACCTATTAAGTTAAACTTGGTATTTAATTATGATGCATGCCAAGTCAAGCAGAAAAACTAAGGAGCATTATAAATAAAATCATTGTGGGTTTTTGCAACGAGTAGCAATATTTGTCTTTATTACTTTTCATAGGAAATTTATTACTGCTTATTTTGAATTGGAATAAACAGCAAAAAAAAAAAAATAGAACATCTGTATCAAAGTGTAAAGAACCACAACAATCAAAAGATGTTTAATTTCATCCATTTAGTTCTAGTGCACAGTCTGCTCAGTGTAACTTTTTACAACGTACTGTGCAAGAAAACAGGTCATTTAAACTCAGTAATTAGTATTACAGATAAAATGACACTGCAGCAATGTTAATTACTATAGTACTGATGTAGTACGGGATATAATACATAATAGTTATGTCTTTAATTTTAAATTGAAGTGCAGCAAAGCATATTATTCCTACATTTCCACTTCTTAAATTAAATGGATCTTATTCAAGAGTACATTTGTATCCATGAAGAATGTTTTTAAATAAATCATAGTTCTGCTTTAACTCAAAATGGCATATTTTACTTTCTAATGGCATAAATTAAGCAACTTCTTGATCTAAAAACTTTTCCTATGGCAGTGGAAATCATGATAGAATTATATTCTATATAAAAATTTCCACCATCATTTTCTTTTTCATTACAGCAGCTGTAAATCAGTTTGCAAATGAAGCACAACATTCATTCTTTTTAAAAAATAAAGATGACTCCCAGGGAGAATTAGAGTTTTTGGAGGTGTAGTAGGACCTAGACATATATGATCAAATTGGAATTCATTCTGTACTGCTATGGCTAAAAGATCAGGCAATTGTACTTATAAAATATTCATAACAAAACAAAGAGACTTGCAGAGCAAGACAGTGAAAATTTTTACCTGCAGCTCCTGGAGGAGCAGAGTTCCCCACTAATGAATAATTATGTCTCTGCTTTTTTTGCAGCACCTTTACTTTTGGGTAACTTTGTTATAAATATTAAAAGAAGGGGGAAAAAAGAGGTAAATTTCAGATTTGTTCAAGTGTGCTTAAATAATTTATGTCAGCTGATAACGTTCCCGTTTTCAGTGGAGAAATTCTGTAATGAAGCCGTTATTCAGACCTCGCGTAAAAAGTGCAGTGAAAGCCTCCTTATTCAAAAGTGTAACAGTCCTATTCACCACGCTAACAATGTGCCCCCGGCTACAATGTGTACATATGGATTTAGCAAAATATTTGAATATCCAATCTAAGATTCAAAGGAGAAGCTGAAGTGCTACCTCAGGTCGGTTATTTCATCTCCCGACAAGACGCGTTGCTACCTTTGAACGGAGGTGTGAGAAGAGCAAAATCCTCGAGTACCTACAACCAGTTCCTAAGATTTGCAGATTATTCCTTTAAAAATGCCCTTTTTTTTTCCCCCCACCCCGTTTTAGGTCAGTGGGACAATGTATAACACAGGGAGACACGTATCTCTACGGTTAGACAAAGAGCATTTGGTCAACATCTCTGGAGGGCCGATGACCTACAGTCACCGCCTGGAGGAAATCCGGTTACACTTCGGGAGCGAGGACAGCCAGGGATCAGAGCACCTCCTCAACGGACAGGCGTTCTCTGGGGAGGTAGGTCACCCTCTGGGGAGGTACCAGTTGTGAATTACTCACTTTCCATTCCTGTCCTGAAGGTATTTGCAAATTAATTTGCCCTCGTAAAAAAAAAAATGGTTTTCCCTGTATCCATTCTGGAAATCGGGGAATTGGGTTTTTTCCTCGCCCTCCTGCGCTGCAGATTGTGGGATTCGTATCTAAAAATGGAAGTGCTGGGTTTATTGTATGCAGAGACACCCTCTACTCGCATCTGTGCTACTTACAAAGTAATCAAGACTCTTCTGATGGGTCCTCTACATCTCTTGTAAACACAAATACGAGATTAACCACAAAGTAATACTGGAAGTGCCTCAAATTCTTATATAAGTGCTGGTTTTGCTACACACTGGTGTGTAACACTCTGCACTGAGTATCATCCTGCCTTTGATTCATGCAAAAATAAGGAGATACTTAATTTCAGAGGTGGTTCCACAGAACTCTGCTCAAGAAATAAAGTTGACTGCACAAGTAATCCCTGGCAGAATTGGAGGTTGTGTTATATTTTAAATACATGTCTAGAAGTGTCCTAGGAAAGACCATAACTCCATGATCCTGACACCTATTGCAGAATGGCCCACTACTCCTGCTGAATAAATATTTTAGTATCTTGTGTGGAGTACTTTTTCAAGATGTAAATTAGAGTTGGCAGACTTTCTGGAACAAACAAGGCAGAATCTTTCCGTTTTCCTTATATAGGAACATTTTTACAGACAAGAGGTGCACGAGGTTTGCAGTACCCATCCTTCTTCAGCTTGGGCCGTGGTTGTGAACTGCCCAGCATGCAACTGTACTCCACTACTCAGAATAATGCTTCAGAGTAACTGTATGTTAGTGTGGGGATCATTTTTAAAGATAAAATGGCTATTCCTGTTGCCATTCTTTCAGAATACCAAAAAGAATGCTTTTTTAATCATAAAGCACTTATTTTCTTGGAGATGAGTAATCAACTTGACATGTGTACAATCCATCACAGGCTCTGGTGATGAGTCAGTTAATGTGTGGCATTTTCTTTGGCACTGAGCAACAGCAGTTATTTTAGAGTAAGAAATTAATTGCAGAGTTGCCAAATGACGGTGTTATAATTGATGGAAATCATTGGTTTTGTTTTATAAGCTACATAAATGTATAATACAGCCAGTGGTGGCTTTTGCATGAAATTAGTCATGTCTGACACAACTGAATTCTGGTTGCCTTCATTAAATTCCGTGATAAGTGAACATATAAAGTATTGCTCCTTTAAGAGCTGAAAGTTAAGTATGTTGTAGCAAATAAAGTCTTTGCTTTGCTGTTCAGACTTACACAAGAGCAATATGCAAACAACAGAAAGTTGACTGAACAGGAAAGCAAAAATCTGATTGAAAGACACCATTGTACTTGATACGATGTATCAGCATCGTTTCAGATGTTTTTAAACGAGGTTTTAACATCAGTCCTAGACTATAACAATGAAAAAATGTAGAGCCTTGTTTGGCAGTATTCAATATTAACACTCAAGTAGGCTCTTCTGGTTTTGAAAGTAGGAGTTCTGAAGTACTATTAATATTTGGTATTTGCTAGCAGAGACCTCAAGTTTTTCTTAATAAAAGCAGAAAACCTGGCTAAGTGGAAACTGCTGTCAGTCAGGCAGGCACAGCTGGATCTACAGTATGTGCAGGATTCCTGTAGTTATGTGAATTCCTCCTGCAGTGAATAGGAGGAGATCAGCATCTTCAAAGGATGATCAGTCCTGATAGCCAGAGATGTATCTCTTAGGACAAGACAAATCACTCTGTGGAGATGCATCTCCCTTGACAACAGGGAACAGACAAACAACAGGCTGAGGAGTTTGGACAAGACACCTTTTCAGACGCTGATTCTGTCCTTTGAAGATGTGCTTTTCAAAGTTTCAAAAAGCTGTTTTGGGCAGCTGGACAGGTAAGTTTCAGTAAGGTCCAGTATTAATTACTAATTTTTACCTACATCTACACAGCTAAGCCTTATTTACAGAGCACATGCTTCTTCTCAAAGTACAAGCACAGATGCAAATCAGTCATGCTGAACAGAATGGCTGTAAATTTTCAGGGAAGGACAGCAACTGATGGTGTTCTTTGACTGTACATCCACCCATACAAGTGCTGTCTGTGTAAATGAGTGATCTTTGCTAAGCTCTCAGCACTGGAAGGTGAAATGTCTGCAGCCCCCAGCAACTGGAGTGAGAGAGCTGTAAACAAGCCAGCTGACTTCCTGATAGAGTGTGTGCTCTATATTGTAATGTGTGCTATCAAGGCTGTTGCTGCTAATTACTATTCACTTCTGCACTGGATAATGCTGTCAGAGGAGATGGGATAAAGAAAAATAGCTGCATGGGCTCATTAGTTTAATTTAGCTGGTGCAGGTAAGAATAGCAATGAATGTTTGCTGGCTTAGGCTTTAGCAACCAGAGAAAAATCATTGCAGGGTTGCAGTGTGTGACTGCTGATGGCACACTGAACTCCCATGGCACTGATCTCAGTTGTGTTGGACAAACCCACCGTGGGTTTTACCAAAACCTTTGTTTTGCCGTGGAAACAATTCCCGAGGATGAAGTTACCCAAGGAGTGTGATCCATTCCAGTAGATCTCAATCAGATTATTCCTACTACTTCTTCCCCCACTCCCATCCACATCTTGGCTGAGGTCTCCAAGACTTATTAAAGTCAGCACATTGCAGAGAGAGAAGGGGAGCCTGGGGAGGGGTCAGGGGAGAGGGCAGCACCTCTCCCTCACAGCACTGGCAAACTTAGATTGGCTCACACAGACCTAAATTAAATCCAAGTGCAGACAAAGCAGAAGCTTTTAAACAACCCTGATATATCTTGAATCAGCTGCAGTGTTCCCTACACATGTGGAAATCCTACCTAACAGCCATAGTAAGGAAGTAGTTTGTTTTAGGGACCTTTACTGCCTAGTGAAGATGTTCTGCAAGTGGGCAGGCACTCAGAGCAAGCTGGAGAGCACTGGAGTGGGACCATGGCATGAAAAACAGCCCAGAAACAGCAAATTGCCTCAAAATGTATTGTGGTCTGAATGATACCAAGAGGCTTGCAGTTTCCAGGCTTTAACATACAACAAGATGTTAAAGGCTATCAAGAGAGATCTCCACAATAATCTGGTTACCTTTTAGCCCCCAATTATCACTTCAGGATAGACAGAATAACTGAACTAATGCTTAAATAGTTTTGAGTGTAAAGGCTTTAAAACTGCGTATCAGATTATCATCAGTGTGTTTGGCACTGGTAAATGGGAAGGCAGGCAGGCTTTGGGATGCTTAAATAAATAAATCAAGCATTTACTTGTCCCTGTGATACAAACTTGAGTGTTTTTAGTTCCCTATTCTTTGCATAATCATCCTACTGTATTACAGCGATTAAAAGGAAATCTTGGCTTAAGCGAAGTCTCCAAGTAAGACACCATCATTTGTGTCTGCTGCTTAATGCCTCCATGCAAAACAGCTTTTAATGCTTCAGAGTCTGTATCATTTCATGAGAAAGACCACTTTCCCTTCAGACAGCAGCAGTACAAACAGCAGAACTGACCAGAGTGCTGCTGTTCAGGCACTGCCTGCCTTGTTAAAATACAAAGGCAACCTCAAAAAAGGTTCTTGGTGAAAGTGGGACCCTTTAACTTTACCATGTGGCAAAGTCATAAAAATCCAAACCACTTTTTTCTTCTAAGCATAAAAATGAAAAATGTGCTGCAGGAGACCTCCAATCACTTCATGGCTCTGCCTTGGAGCAGCCTTATCAGTGCAAAGGCAGAAAGGCAAGGAGATTAATTGTTTGGAGTTATGCACTTTTCACAAACTCAATGGCTGGAGACTTTTAAACAAGAGACCACAGTCCACTACATATGAAAAAAAAATAGATTTCTTCTCTTCCCACCCTTCCAAAAACCCATGGACTGATTATAAACACACAATGACTTCATCTGCTACAAGAGAAGTAAAATGAAAGTGAGAAGAGAGTCTAAATAAATAGATACATATTGCAAGCTGTACACACAGCTTGGAACTGAGATTTACTTTTGCTGCTGCTAAAAAAGCCACTGAGAAAACAAAAAGAAATACAAGAAAATGGGAATCAAAGGGAGAAGCTGCACATTCTGAAACATCAGTCTCCTCTAGCTACTGGAAATTCTTTAACTGCAGGCATGTTCTGTGTGAGTGGGGAACTTGTAGGGATAGTAGGGGATTACTTATGAGAGAGATCAGTGTCTCAAATCCAACTTGTGATATATTTGGAAGCAGGACTGTCACATAGACAGCCTATGAAAACCATCCAGCCAGCTGGAATAATTTAATCCAGGCTGCTGCAGAATTAGAGTGCTCTGAATTGTTAAATCACAAACAGTAGCTCTGCCACTGAGACCTTCTGGCTTGCCTGTGCATTTCCAAACAGCCTCCCCAAAAACCTGATGGTGGTATCACTCATGGAAGAAACCATGGCTTGTCCTTGGACTGTGCTAGTACATAGTCCTTCCTCTTCTTTTGGAGCCTTTTTGGGGAAAAGGTGCAGGACCTTTTTAAGTGTTTCAGCCAGAAGATAAGTTTACTGCACTCCAACACTTATTAATGTTGAAAAATAAGCCTCTGAGGAAAGTACCAAATGAGGGAACACATGTCTAATGGAATGGGGGGGGGCTTAGTAAAATCTCTATAACCTTCAGATTAATGTTCGGCTTCAAAGGAGAAAGTCAATAGGATAACAAATTAAATTGATATAGAAACAGAATATAAATCAGGAAGAGGTGGTGGTATTGTCATCACCAAAGTATAAGGAGACTGCTCACAGGAGTAATTCTTGTGGGAGATGAATATGTGCTGCAGTTGTAAGAATTCACCTCTGTCCTCCCTAAATAATGTGGGTGGCTTCACCTGCAATTTTTTAAAATATCCATAGAAAGCAGGTTTAAAGTCCAAAAGACACATCACATAATCTTCTGAGCTAGAAGGGACCCACAAGGTTCATTGAGTCCAACTCTTAAGTGAATGTCCCATACAGGATTACTGTGTTTTTCTAAAACAAATTCAATTTTATGTTTTAAGTGAAATAGGATTTTATTGCTTGTCAGAAGAACAGAAAATAGGATTGAACAGTATATTAGCACAGATTGAGGAATATTCACACCTGACTGTGGTCTGGTAATTCAAGAGCTCTGAATCACCCAATGGAAATTCCTTTTCATCCTCTACTGACTTTTAAAGGAAATGAGGCTTTTAAAGAGAGATCCATTTTAGTAGCAGCCTGCCTGGTCTGTCTCCCCTCCCAGACTACCTGGGGATGAAATGACCTCCTCTCCCTCTGGACAGCAGAGCCCTTTGGACTTGTAAGCATCATCTCCAGGGAATAACTGGTCCAAGGAAAAATGCTGCTGAGATAAGCTGCACAGCAAAGCTTGCAGGAGGCAGACTTTGGGAGCCTATGTTATTTTATAAAGTAAAACTTACCAAAAAATACTTCCAAACACTCCCAAAACACTTCTCAAAATACAATGAGATGATAAATCAAGATTCTAAGCAAAAGTTTTGTTGACTAAGGAGTCCTTCAGGTGCTAAGGCTTATTAGGGCTTATACACTTACTGTACTTCCTAAGGATTATACACTTACTGTACCTGAAACCAGCAATAAAATGGTAGGTGACAGTAGGACAGTACAAATGGAAGAGAAAGATAAAAGGTAGTGTTTTAATTTACTGTGTATTTTTGTGTCAGCTACAGAACATATTCTTCCAGAACCATTGCATGAAGTAATATGCAATAAATAACCAAAATCTGCTCTTACAAATATCTGATTGAGATTAAGCAGCCTGTTAAACTGCTGGACTGTGGCCTCACTTCCAGGGCTGTCACTGGGAGTGAGCAGAAGCCAGGGGAGCAGATCAGGATGCTCCAAGACTCCAGGCAGAGTAGAAACCCCTCCCCAAAAAAACCCTTAAGCTCCCCATCAAAGTGCAGCTTTTAAACGAGCCTCCTGCACACAGACACATCCCCCCTTCCCTCTTGGCTCCAGGGAATGCAGGTACCTGGGAAAGCAGCCACACTCCTGCAGTCCTGCAAACTCTGCCCGAACCTCAACAGCTTCGGTGAAGGAGAGGGATTGGAAAGTTTGGGGCACCTGCAGGTTGAACAACTAAACTTATCCCCCAGTGGCTACACAGGAATATCTGAAGGGGCAAGCTACAAGATATAAAATATATGCAGCTGTCAGGAGATGCTGCAAATAACTTCCCAAAATCTAATAGAGGATATCTGGCTAGGTTTTATTTCTCAGATTTCTCGTATATTTTTGTTCCTAAGGAATTCAGAGTGTATGAACTGTACACAGTTAACTGCTACTTTGCTGATGGATAAGAAACAGGTGTGCAGATAAAAATGTAAGCTAATTGCTGCACACAATTCCATTTACTTGATTTCATATTCCATTAGATTTTTGCAGGGTTGTTTTTTTTCTTTTTGTGGGAGATCTGCAGTAAGATGTATCTGCTTCAATGGATTATGGACAGAATTATGGGGAGATGAAGTGACAGAGGGATTCCATGAAACCAAAATCTGGAAATGGGTGCAAAGCCAGGCAGTAGCTGAACCATCTAAACATCCATGGCTTCATGGCAGCAATGGGAATGTTAAGATACCAGTCAGAGCAACATGCTGACATCCAGATATGTTGTAAGCACCAAAGAAGCAACAATTAAAATGCAGTTGGTGTTTCTTACCCAGGAAGCCTCTTCTTTTGAACTACTCTATTGGAGACCACAAGAAAGATGACTTTCCAGGAATATGGAACAGAAAATTTTGTGGTGTATTTTACATCAAGAGGCAGTAAACTTCCTGCACTGGCTACGTGCTAAAAATACATCTTAATCCTCAGTGACCTTCAAAAGCAGTTTCTTCTTTAACTCTGTTGAAATGGAATAGTTGACTTTTAACTTATGTTCCTTCCTGTAATTTTTTGGCCTAGACAGTCATCTTCAAGCCATGGGTAATATATGCTTGTTAAATAAAAAAATCCCAGAACTCGAGAGCCAGGAGAAGTTATAAAATCAACCCAAGGTGTAGCAACTATAAATCACTGATCATAAATATATAAATAGAAAAAATACACAGCAAGTGCAACTCATTTTTATATGAATGGCTGCATTGCCAGGCAGCACCAGGGCACTCCTACAGGCAGGGTCTTACATTTTAGTGCTGTTGTACTCATACTGCTATTTTTAAAGGAAAATTAGATTCTAGAAATAGCCTGTTTTATCCTTCCCTTAGGAAAAACCCTTAATTACACAAATCAAGTTATATGATGTCCAAACTTTATATCAGCAATAAAGAATTTTACTTCATGTATAATCAGCTGCTCCTATCATAAATACCAGTCCTGTTACTTTTTCACCTTTTAAAACTTGATTAGGAGTAGAAATACAAATAAGGCTTTTGACTTTTTTTTTTTTGCAAGGGGAAGAATTTACAGTTCATACCATAGGCCTAAGTGTGCATTTTATGATAGCTCAGGTAAACCAGGAAAAGTTTAACGGTTTTATTTGAAGCAAGTTGTAATGGGATGTTTCTCTTGGTGCATAAGGCTCAGAAATTCACTTGTTGCCCCAACAGGAATCGGGATTGGACCTGATGCAGCTGTGGCTCTTCAAAGATACAAACTAAGACAAAGATACAGGGAAGGAAATTATGATTTATGTCTTTATCAGAAAGACCAACAATAACATATAATTGAAAGGAACAGTTGTTTAATTTTATAATCCCAAACAACCATTAGATACCATCTGGAGATCGAACAATGCTTTAGAACAAGTTTTTACCCCCTTATGAAATTTGAGACTAAGTTTTCAGGTACCCAAATAAGATTTTGATCTTTGCTTCAGGCTTGCATTTTTTTTCCTTTTGTCAGATTACTGAGATGTTTGTGTGGTCATGGGAGGTGAAAATTCAGGGTTCACTGTCACATCAAATAAATGAAGCTCCACAGACTCTGGTATATACTGAAATTTAAGAAACTGTACTGGCAGACTTTTCGAGGGGTGGTTTGGGGTTGTTTTTCATTGTCGACACATACAGGGGTGTTCCTTGCCAGAAAACTTTCCTTTGTTGGAAACTACTTTTCTGAATCTTCTGAGCTCTCCATCCATTAGCAGGAGCTGTCCAGACAAATTGCAGGCTCTCTGACAACGTCAGCTTATATTAATGTACACGTGACACAGCAAAATAGCTGCTGCAGGGAATAATAGATACTGAATTTCTTAGATACTGAGTGAAACAGATCCCTTTAGTAATAAATATATTTTTTGCACATGTTTACTTTTTGGTTACCAACTGTTCTCTTTTTTTGGAGGGAGGGAGGAGTGGAAGAGAGTGTCAGTGTACTGAGAGCACAGTCTGTCACCGACTATAATCTAAATCCCTTTGGTGCCTCGATTTTAAAAGCCAGCATCATAAAGCAATAAGGTGGAGTTTTTCTGCTTAGAGTAGCAGCTGTAGGATTTGCTCTCTTAAACCACTGGGACATGAAAACATTCAGCACTCTAAACCTCCAGTGTCACTTATGAACTATTCGCTCTGCCTCATTCCAAATTATTATCATTTGCTTGGGGTGACTTCACTTGCTACAGGATGATTCTTCCTTAATTAAAGACTAATTTACCTCTGTAGGCAAAAGAAACTAGGCTCATTTTGAAATGGCTTTTATGTTTTATGTTACTTGGTAATCATTTTTCCACTAGACTTTCTGTAAGTTTTAACTGTTTCCCCAAATATACTTAAAGTAACATTCCAAAGAAAGAAGTCATCAGCCTACACACAAGCTCTTGCAGCTATTATGGGCAACCAGAAAGAAAATAAAAAGTAAGCATATGGATTTTTATAATTTCTACAATTTACCAAAATGATAAGTAGGGAGCAATTGCTGCAAACATTGTCTTGGGCAAAACTCTTATGGAGGCAATGGACTTTGGGGTAAAACTGGTGTTTACTTGTTAACCATGGGCATCAGACTGCAAAAACACCTAATACCCTGTTTGTTAGCCCAGTCTATCCTAAGTGGTAGTGCCCATGTGCTGGAGGATGGATGCTGGGGATCAGATCCTAAACAGGAGAGTCCAGAGTTCACAGGTGAGGCACCACACTGAAGATACGATGAGGTTCCTCAGGCCCGTTTGGTGCTGAGCACTCACACACCACACGTGTCTCCGTTGCAACAACTCATTGAATGACTAAGTGGAAGCAGAACCAACTAGTTCTGAGATCAGGAATGGCCCTTGTACTCAGAGAGTGTCTATTTGGGAACTCTCTTCTTCAGCAATTTTTGTGTGGCTCTCTAAAAATGGAAGAGCTTCAGACAACGAACGTGACCCTGACCTCGAACAGTCTGAACCTGTTGGCAGAGCCCTCCTGTGGGAGACAGGAGTTCCTGGCTCATACCCATGGCCAAATCAGGCAGCTCTTCCCCATCCCACATGGATGTGCTGCTCCCTGTGACTTGGGACCTGAATGGTGGGGGGGAACCACATCCTTCTAGGTCACAACTCCAGCTCACAACTCCCCCTCCTCCCTCGTAATAACCTCTGCTTTCCAACGCAGTGGCAGCTGTGAACCCTCACCATCAGCTCCCTGACCTTCAGTTTATTTCTGTGGCTTCTGCTACTCCTTCACTAGGTCTTTGTCCCTCACCTCATGTTGAACAGTTTCTCATGAGGCATTTTAATATCTTAGTAAAAAGCCAGCTAGATCATGTCATTTCTAGCTGCCTTTTTATTACATTTTCAGGAAATGCTGGGAGGTTGCAGAGTTACAGTTTTCATTTAGCATGAATGAAACTGTCTTGACCTTCCTCCATCACTGTGGACCTTTCCTGGCATACACTGCCTCCCAGAAAGTCAAAATACTTTAAATTTGAAGTATTTCATTTTAACCACCTAGGTAATTTCAATACAGACTGAGGAGGAAATACTTCTAAATTTCATTTTCTTTAGGCAAAATTGTGATAGATAATGGAATGGGATATTTTGCAAACAACAAAGGGAAGCAGAATTCAATTTTGTTATCATTTCAGAAGCATGTCTTTCTAAAATTATTACAATTAGAACAGTTGCTCAGGCATAGCTACCCTTAAAATAGCATGTGAGTGATAGCAGCCACAACAGCATCAGTGCTAACACTGTGCAGAATTAGAATTGACAAGGTTAAACCACATTTATTTGAAGTCCATTTTCTTTCCACTTATCTTTTAATATCTCACCTTTATCTGTCTGCATTCTTATCTCTGTATAAACTAACTGAACATCACTGCATACATCTGCCAAGATGTGGTGGTTTAAAACTCAGGAGAAATTAATTCATTACATTCAGCCACTTTTCAGTGGTTTGGTTGTGGGTTTTTTTTAAATCCAACTGCCATGGAAACATTCTGTAACTGATGATTTGCCACAGGCACATTGTAAAAGCACCATATACAAGTTATTACTCTGAAAGTTCTATCAAAGGCAAAGAGAGTTCTGGATTTTAGCTAGAAAGGGCAAGTCCATTACTGGCCATCTCCTTCCATCATCTCAAATTTTATTTACTCTTTCTTATCAAACTATGAACATGCTCCTGCCATCTACTCCCTGGAAATTCTGCTAATAACAGAACCAGTTGGCAACACAGCCTTAATCTGCTTAACCTTCAGTGTAGGACTGGCCAGAAACAGCTGTCACATTCTCTCAAATGTGAAGTTCCTATGAATCAAACCCCTTTTTTTATTATTATTATTTTTCAAGCCATGTTCAATGTGAACAGTACCCCTTTAGTGTATTTGGTTACCTGTATTTCTGCTCTTTTCACCTTTAGCAATTTCCTCCCCGTTCCCTCTGACAGTCCAAGCACAGGGTGATCAAGGCCTGAGCTGTCAGTCCCAAGCAGCACCCCCAACCCAGCTCAGTGCTTTGAAGTCTACATCCAAAGCACAGCATGGAGGTGTGGTCCCCAGAGCCCCATCATTTTCCATGCTTATACAGGAATTAATCTTGCAGCATCCCTGGCTCAGCCACCCAGTTCTCATTAGCCACTGCTTTTTTGCTTCCTCCCACGTAAGTCTGAAATACCCTGGTGAGGTTGTGCAGACAAAAGTTTCTTCCTCCTGCTCCAGTCCACCAAACTCTCAACTCAGAGCTTTCACTGCACTAAAATAGCATTCGAGGAGCATGGCTTTCAGACTGGGGTTCTGCTAAGATTCTCTAGAAGAATCCCGGGGTTTTTTGTATTTTGAGAGAGCAAAAAGGTTTATGGTGATATACATAAATGATGAATTAGCCTGAAATAAAGAATTCTGATTCAGAAAAGGATAAAAGACTCCTTAGAACTAACTGTACTACTGCCAAGTGCTTCAAAAGACAGGTCAGTGTTCATTGCTTGCTCTCATAAAAAACAGGGAATGGTCAATAAAATATCACAAAAACATGCTACCAATAAAAAAACATAATTAAAAATACATAAAGCATTTGCAGAACAATCCCACCATGGGTGAAACCTGAAGCCCTCTTAACACACATTCCTTTGGCAAGACGTGCCTGTGCTTCAAAGACAAAAACTAATAATCAAAGAGACAGACAGAGCTCTGGTCCCAGTTCTGCACCTTGTGAAATTACTTTGTGGCTTGGAGGTTTGTGGGCTGTTCTAGAGAGTATTGTGGCATTGACCTGCAGAGCCAGTTTTACTCAAAATACAAATTGCTACACCAAGATTGCTCCTGTTATTCTAGATTTTGGCAAAATTTGTTCCATTTTCCCCTTCAGGGCAGTGGTCACAGCGAGGGGGCTCCTGGGCAAGCCTGGGAGGATGGTTTGAACAGTGCACTCCATCCCTGACCCTTCCTGCTTTAGGCAGGACTGGTCCATGAAAGAGGCATCAGACAGGAATAACTCCCTGTACACGCAAGGCTGTCCTGACCCTGGGAGCTGTGTTGGGGTAGAGTTCTCTGTGGGAGCCTTAAAGCCCCCGTGCTCTTGGTACCCAGATTGTCCCTTTGGCAGTCTGTCTGTACCCACAAACATGACTTCATTCCCACTCAGCCCTGCTGAGGGGGAGGGATATCCCAGGAAAACCAGCTGGTTACTGGAGGTCAGAGGGATGGAGGCGCCAGGTCTGCAGGCTCTTTGCTACCCCACAAGGCAAAGGGGCAGCAAATCAGGGAGGTTTCTGACAGTCTCAGCTTGTCTTTCAGAAAATTTTCTTTGAAATCAAGTTCCCTCCACGAGGTACTTTGGTTTTGACATATAAGCATTTTCCAGCAAAACCCTGTTTCAGCAAAAAAAATAAAATAAAATAAAAAATCCCGACTAGTTCTGCTTATGATCAGAGTAAGGCCTTATTCTGTGTGAAGCCCAAGGGTGTGTTCAGTTAAAGAGGATTTTCACTGTTTGATTTATAGCTTAGAGCCTCCCCAGCTACTGTTCCTAAGTCACAAAAGGCACAATAGAGGAGCTGTTCTTCCTCCTGACTGGTAGAGCCATTCCCTGGGGCAGTTAATTAGAAAGAGAAAAAAAAAAATCACCCTTATTCTTCCAGATTCTAATGAATGTCAGTCTGTTCTATTCTCGTAGGATTTTCTTTTAGAAATCCAGGAAAATGATGAAAGGAAAAATGGCAGGGTAAAAAAAAAAAAAAAAAAAAAGTTCCAAAAGCCTTTTTCCTGTGGCCTATTTGAAAATACATTCCTATTTTCTAGATGTACTCAGTACTGAAGCTGAACACTTCAAAGTAGGTTGGAAATGTTTTGTTAGAATTTTGAGCTTTCAGGCAGCACATTCAGGGTCTATCCCCACAAATCTCCATATGCATTAACAACCCCACAGAAATAAGTGATACCACGGGCGTGCTGACAAATGGAAAGTTGGGATGTGTGTTTGCAGAGCAGTTGTTACCTCAGGACCACAATGCTCAGTTTAGAATGTGATCTCCACTGCGAATTTGTAGATGAACTTCATTTTTTCTCATTTCATGCACACAAGGTATTACCAAATTGTAAAGCATCCAGAAATTGCTAATACTGTAGAAACTACCGAGAGATTAGAGTGAAAAGAGAATTTTTAAGAGGACACAGGCTTCCTTGCTAGCACAGAGCAGCAGTTCTGTGATGCCATCCGTCTTCCAAATGATCTTGTAAACTCATCAATATTTTGGTTGTGATCATCAAACAATCTTTGGGCAGCTTGAAGTCGATCAGTTTTACCTGTGTGCTGCTAGATGGTATTCCTTATTTTGTGCTCTCTGAAAGTGGCAGCTTATAACTCAAAGTGAATGACCATTATTAAATCTAAAGATGTACCTTGTTTAAAATAAAAAAAAAATAAAAATAAAAATATTGGAGAATTCTAGAAAACCATCACGGAGCTGAAAATCTGTCCTTTAATGTTTGTGAAGAGGAAAATAAAAGTGCAATGAAGAGCTGGAAGAGACCATCTGTCTCCTTTTAGTGTGTTTTGTTTAGAGTTGGGCCTGAACCAAAAACCTAATTCAGACATGGCCAGTGTTTGGAAGCTGTCATGTCATGGTCCCCTTGGACATTCACAATTGCTGATGGCTGCTCACAACAGGCACTAATGATACCCCTTGGAATGCTTTTGGCTTTACAGCCATTAGCACGTTGCCCATTAACCATCAATTATCTCGCAGGGTAATTATTTTGCCGATTTTTCAAATGGGGAGGCTGAGACAGAGGGGCTGAGTCAACTGCAGTCATGACAGCAGACCAGGGCAGGGTGGAGACCAGGACACCAGATTTCACGGTGTTTGCAAAGACCCAGAGATTTTGGCCACCTCAAATTCATTCCTGGTGGCAGGTGGAAACCTCAGGCAGGCAGGGCTGGGCCCTGTTACTGCCACGGCAGAAGTTCATCCCCCCGAGACACTGCACTGTGCAAACCTCGACACCCAACCGCGTTAAAGGACAGTCACGGCTCTCCCAGCAGATATCCACAATATGCTGCCCTCCAGGAAGGCTGCTGCAGTCTGTACCTGAACCTGCCTCTTACCAGCTACTTCTTAAAGTTCCGAACCTGTAAATGTCAAAGAGGCAGAGAAAAACAATGCCAGATAGAGAAGAGTGTGGTATAATAAATATGCCAAATAAATCTCAGAGTACTTTCTTCTGAATTGCAGCAGGGCTGTAAGCGTTGACAATATTAAAAATCAATGAAGCAGTGAAAATAATTCACAAGATGTATCTTCAAAGTTCATGGAATGCTGATAGGGCAAATATCTCTTAAACTCTCTTCAAATGTGTAGTAATTTTTCTTTGGAGGTATGGCCTCAGATTTATTGAATCATTTAATTATTTTCAATTATTTTCATTAGTCTTCAAACTTTGAGATGTTGATTGATCCTAACCAGGAGATCTGTAACTGGACAACTGTTTATCAAATTGCTGTTAATGAAGCAAATAGAGCAATCCTTAACATAGACACATTTCACCCGTGTACCTTACTTAGACCATTCTTCTGTGGGCAAGTGGAGCCACACCAGTTTCTACAAAGCAAACTACACTGTGATAACAATGACATGCTTCCCTTGTGATTTTAATTCATACTGGAAATCTAATTTACAGCAGTGACACTTGATGCAAAAATGAAAGAGCCACTGTGTGAGCGCCTCCAGCTGCAGACAGTAAAACTATTGCCCATGACTTGAGAAAGAACAGCACAGCCTCTGAAATATGAAGTCTGTGACCTGCTGCAATGCATCAGCTTTCAAATTTTTGGCCCAACTTTTCTCAAATGGTCAGCACAGTGAGAGCTACAAACTATATGTGTGTGTATGCATACATATATATATATGTATATTTGTGAGATAAAACCAGCAGCAAGTGAATGCTGAGCTGATTTGAATGAACAATCCACTGCTAATAGTTGGTTAGGTGAAAACATTTTCCTCTGTTGCTTAAGAAGCTGTCTTTGGTGTTTTGATCCATGAAAAATTTTCCTCCTCCTCCTCCTCCTATTCTGAAGCAATGTGAACAGCTCCTGCTTTAGGTAGATTGCACTAAGGTCTTTCTTGTTTTTATTTCTGCAAGTAGCTTTACACCCTTCTCCCCATTTGTTGTCAAAAGTAGAGGAACCAGAAAGATATGAGTGTTTGAGGAGCTGGCAGAGCCCCAGCTGCTGCCTCCTCTGCCTTTGATCTGTCTGCCTCACTGACTGCAGAGGAGTTTGTCCCTCAGTCCTACCTTTCTTTGCTCTGAAGTTTTGTCTGTAGTGAGATTAGAGCTTGTTTTAGTGATACAGATGGACCTGCATGGTCAAAGGCACTTTGTTGGAACAGAGTTCCTGGAAGGCACAAGCAGATGCTGCAGAAGTCATTGGCAACTGATTCCTTAACATCACTCCCATAACATTGTCTCATCTGCTCTGCAAACTGTGACCTGTAATCCAGCCTCAACCAAAGGGACTGTGGTGTTTTATCTGGGTCTTTTCAAGTAATAGCAGCTACACTGTCAAATCAGATCTATTTTTATCCATTGTGAAATGGTTTATTCACCACACCTTAGACTGGCCAAGAACAGTGTAAATATGATGAGTGGATAAAACTGCTCAGATCTGTGAGCAAACTTCTCTGATGTTCTCAGCCTCCATAACTTGTCCCTGTCCCGTTCATTAAACTCCTGGTATCAGGAGGATTTGTGACAGTCACCAGATGCCAGGCCCCAGATCCAAGGTGTTCCCCCACTACAGAGTAGCAGAAAAATATGTTGAAAAGCATTTTCTGGTCTATTTTTCCTTACTAAAAATTTAGAAGTCCTACTAAATATAGTAAGAGCATCAACTCATTAATCAAAAGTAGTACTTTCACATCCCTACTCAGAGTATGAGCAGATCAAGCTCATACTGTTCTCCCAGTTATCTTCTATGATAAAGGCAGTTCTTCAGTTATCTTTCTTTTTTTCTTTTTCTTACAGTACTTTGTGGTCCTTCAGATAACACGGAATAAACTTCGCTAAGAAATTACAAAATGTAAAAGTTTAGTGCTCCAAAACTGGGAAAGGGGAACAGAAGAGCCAGTTGTGCATCCTGTAGTTTTCTTGCCTCCCTCTCTGCTGTCTCATCTGATCTGCCGCAGAGAGAGATCAAACAGGGTGAATCAAACAAGTCAAAGCAATTCAGGGGGTTTTTTTCAGCCTCAACATCAATTCTGCTGAATTGCAACATCACTCCTTAGATTTAGGTTGCATGTCCCTCTTTGTGTGATAAAATGGTGTCTTTAAAACGCAGTTAAGTTAATGCAAAATTTGGTTTTGGCGTTTCTGAAATTTATTGATCCTGATTATGCAACAACAAAGCTGAAAATCAGAATGCAAAGACACAGTTTAGCTGTACAAAGAAAAGGTGAGACACTGCAACCTGCCAGAGCACCTGAACTTATTCTTCTGTGCTTTCAGAAGCACTTGCAAGAGCAACCTGTGACATCCTCCGAGCGATGCTGGCGGCAGAGCAGCAGCACTGCCCCTTCCCACTGTGACAGCCCTTGGAAAAGCAGCAGTCTGGTCTCAGACACATATTCATAACCTCTGAACACCACTGTGCCAGGAAACTAAGGGGTGTTTAAGGACCATTTTGCTTCTCTAGGAAATGCACAGTGAGGAAGGGGACAGCTGGATAGCAGCACTAACATTAGGAGAGTGACAGATTTCAAGTGACGGGAAGAAACAGGTCAGAGAAGGACAGGGGAGAGGTTTGGGTTCATAAAAACAGGGGAATATACGGGTTTGGATAAGGGCAAGGAAAACCACGTGGGCTTAGGTGGCACAGGCATCATTACAGGGCAGTCTGGTTTCTCCTGGCTCAAAGGGAATCCAGCCCCTGCTGGGCACAGACATCCACGAGCATGTTTTTGATTCCATCTTTTCATCTGGTAGCTCAGTCTAGAATTGACAGGGGCTACTGGAGCAAAATGTAAGTCTATTAAATGAAGGTGGGCAGCCTCAGTTCTGTGCAGAAATACAGACTGACTTGATAAAACAGCCCAGTTTAGTTGAAAATACAGGGGAAAAGGCAGACAAATTGAAATTTGGACTGGAGCACAAGAGCCAACAGCAACTTTATATCATGTGTTTGAGAGCTGTAATGCCCTGAAGTACTAACAAATGCATTTTTACATCTCATCCTGAGAGTCTCACAGATTTTTTTTCTGGAAATGTCCTAAAAATCTCAACCTTGATGTTCAAACTCACGATTGTTTTGAGCAAACCTATTTCCCTGGTGAGTTGCCCTCTTTTCTTCTGCAGCAAATTTCTTCTACTTGACTCCCAGTTCTTCACAAAGTGATTTATCAGAGAGATTGCATTTTTTTTCCCCTTCTGGAAAGTGTCAGTTTCTGAGCAAGATCAAATAACCTCCTGCGCTTCAGTATTGACTAATTTTAATTATTAAAACTTTTCTCCCAGGAAAAACTCTCCATGCTGTTTGCTGAGAAACCAGCAATTTTTAATAGAATTCAGGGACTTCTTGAGGAGATCAGGGAACACTGGAGACAGAATTCTGACTTTATACTGGGCTCACAGTTCTAAAATATTCCTTTAAAAGTAGGAAGAACTAGCGTTTTCCTTTGCCTTCTTTCTGGGTGCCTCTCTTTAAACTTGTGATAATGGGCTTTGCAAAGGCTGGAGAAACAGCAGCACATAATTTGTTATGCCATAAAACTAAATTGTATACATTTAAATGGATTATAAAGCTAAACACATACTTTGCATATATACTATGCTTATTAAAATCAGAAATCAATATTTTATTAGGACTCATTTTAGCGATGCACAGTCCCCATTGACACAATTTCATGTGGAATCCTTTCCTCCCAACAGCCTAGCAAATTGATGTTGTGAAAGTGTCAATGACAAAAAAAAATAATAGCTACATTCATGTTGGAATTTCTCACATTTAAGTTCTCAGGTTTTCACATCATTGACAAAATAATTAGACGCTTTAGCAAGGTAATAGAATAATTACACTGTTGCTCCATAACTCAGAAGCTAAAGACAGCAGTACCTGCATTTAAAGTCTGACACAGCTTTGCCTACAGATACTACAAACCAGCCCATCTCACCGCCACAACAAATTGTTTACTGCAGGATAATGAAATGAAATACGTGCTTAATGATGTAAGCTTGACAAAGTAATAAAGTTATATAGAGAGTCAACATTATCTCCAATTAGGTGTCTACTTTGGTTGAAGAATTCTTAGCATTACAGTTCAAAGAGCTGGATTTTTATCTGCAGTAATTTTCAGCTCCATTTCATCTGTGCACTAAGAGAAAGGTTCTTTTTCTCTGTGCAAAAGCCATACCAGAGGATATGGCACATAACAAAGGAATTAAATAAAGGAAGAGGTGGCAGGCACAACATTAGGACTAACTGAAGAAACTACAGCTGGGAGAATTTGTGAATAGTTATTTCATGGGGGGAAAAATAAGACAAAGCCCACAGGAGATGTTGCTTGTGTTAAGTCATCTTTCACTATTCCAGTCACTGTGCACCAACAGTCAGAAATACCTGCATGGGTTTGTGGGTTTGGCATGAATTCAAAGGCAGCCACAGGGCAGTGGGCACAGCACCAAGGCTGCCAGAGCTCCAGAGGTGTTTGGACAATACTCTTGGGGCTGGTCCTGTGCCAGGAATTGGACTCGATGATCTTTGTGAGTCCCTCCCAACTCAACATTCTGTGATTCTCTCACAGTCCCTCACTTCATTCAGACGTTATTCCCCCGTGGAAGCCACACTGCACATCCCCTCTGAGCTGGGATTTCAGGAGTCCCAGGGGGAGCTGGAAGCAGCAAGAAATGAATGTGTGGTTTTTTGCCTGGCAGTCAGGAGCATTCTGAAGGCCAGGCCCTTCGCCAGCCGGAGTAAGGAGCTGCTTTCACAGCCTACCTGGGGCCAGGCTTTCTGCCAGCAGAAAATAGTTTACTACATGGGCAAAACAAATTTCAAAGACTGTGGAATTGAATCATTGCCCAAATCCACCTTTTCCAATCGCAGACTGTCCAAGAAACTAAAGTGTTCTTCAGGAATTAAGCATTTGAGAGCATGGCACATTCCCTGATTTTCTTTCATTAAGGGAAAATACCTCTTTGGCATTTCAGGTATTTCCATTCCAGCATTTTCAGCATTTCAGCTACATGAATTAACCTGCAAATGAATACAGCTTGTGTTTTCTAATGGGGGGGAAAAAAAAAAAAAGCTTTGAATTCTGTTGTCTGAAGTAGAAAGTCTGGTGATACAAAATGCAAATGTGACTTTATTGCTGCCCCTTTCACTACCATCAATCCATGTACTGCATTTGTTGAGCAGTGTTTGCCAATACCTTGCTTTCTTTGCCAAAGCCTTCAGAGAGAGCTAAAGGGCTTATTTTATAAAGATAACTGGCTTAGTTATGGCTTTTAAGTGTCAGTTACCTTCCCTGCTGAGTGTAATGCCACTCAAGGCATTCAGAAACAAGAGAGTTTTATAGTTGTCTGCTTTAAGCTGTACTATCTCATTTGTAGATAATCCATGTCCTCTTGTTTTGTCTGTGCTTGTTTTTTCTCAACTTCAAACTTAACTATTAAACTACAAGTGTAAAACTGTCTCTTACACAATTTACATAAACACCTTCCCTCAGCTTTAAAACAAGCTTCCAGGATGCTCTTAAACAAAAACAAACAAACAAACAAACAAAAAAACCAACCCTTATCTTCTGCCTTCAGGGCAGATCTGTGCCTATTTTCCTCTGAATTTTTGACTCTGCACCTCCAACAGGAAATCCTCATGTGAAATTTCTCGGAATCATTTCTAAAAACGTGACTCTAATATATCCTCTCATCTACCATGGCATTAATATCCTAAGGGACCTCTGACAATTCAGTAAAACATTCATTCCAGAAATGCTTTTGGCTATTTTGAGTCAAGCTGGGCTTCTTCAAGCTTTTCTGTGTTGGAGCCCTCAACTTACACTCAAATAGCAACTTCACATCACTAGCAATTATATCCATTTCAATTTTTTTCCCTCTTCTCTCAGGCTTTAAGGTGCTGGAACTCAAATGTCCCACAGTCTCCTGCAAAAACTGTTTGTATTCTGAGCTTCTTTTTGCACCTTTTATGGGTGACGTGGCACAAATTGTCATGGATCAGTGACACAGAGTGAACTCCATAACATCCCATTCCTTATTAGCTGCTTTCCCCAACACCTTTAATGTTACATCAGAGTCTCTCCCATTGTTACTGGAGAAATGCAGCTGTTCCCATGTTGGAGATGGTGAGCTGGACAGACCTGGTAGGGAGAGCTGCCTAAGGGTAGAGGAGTTGAACATAATTTTGTAAAGTCACAGGTGAACAACCCAGCCACTGAAGGGGAAGGAGAATCTCGAGAGAAAACGTGTTGAAAAATCATAGGATTGTTGGAAAAGATAGTTAAGATCATGGAGTCCATCCATTAACCCAGCACTGCCAAGGCCACCACTAAACCATGTCCCCACGTGTCACATCTGCACTGTAGATACTTTATGGGATGGTGACTCCACCACTGCCCTGGGCAGCCTGGGCCAATGCTTGACAGCCCTCTGGGCAAAGAAATTTTCCCTGATATCCAATCTAAACTGCCCTGGCACAACTGGAGACTATTTCCTCTCATCCTATCGCTCGTTACCTGGGAGAGGAGAGCAACTCCCACCGGGCTACAACATCCCTTCAGGTGGTTTAGAGAGCAGGAAGATCCCCTTCAGCTTCCTTTCCTTCCAAGTTCTTCTCCCATCCTACCCCTGCCAGCAGGGAGTGGGGAAGGGGAGGTCACCAAGCCATGCCCCGTGGCAGGAGCAGTGATGACACTCTGGCTGCCTGCGCCGGGCTGAGATCAGGCAGCAGCAGAACATTTGGGAAGGCAGGCAGGAGCTGCTGCCCACATGGGCTGGGCAAAGACTTCCACAAACATCTGATAGACAGGACTTCTTAAAATGCATCCTCAGTGTTATTCTGTGCTTTCCTCACATCCAAACATTACTGTCATTTTAAGAATATAAAATCCCCTGCTTCATTTCTGTCACAGAAAACTAACACTGTTAATTTAATAATACACTTCTATATTCAAGAGAGCAGGTGACACTGACAGTTGTCTTATTTCTGCTTCTGGTTTGAGATCCAAACTCTAACCTTCTCTTTCCTTGTTATTTAACACTGGGTATGTATTAAACTTCACCATTTTTTCCTGCGGATTATGAAATGAGGACAGAAGGGATAAGGCCCAGATCAACAACTCGATTTTCACTAGATCAAATTCTCTTCAATTTTTGTGCTTGTTCTTTTATTCATCAGGCTGTGATGTTTCTCTGTCTGCTCTTGCCCATCATTCCCACCCTTTGAACAGAAATGGAGCTACAGATGGTATTTTGGCAAGGTAGACTGAGAGCTGTGGTGGCATCACATGTTTTCAGAGAAGGCTTGAACTGCTGATACCTCTCTGTTGGTGACCTTGCTCATGTGTCCTTCAGACTCAGTGTCTCAGGGCAATGAAGTGAACACCAGAAATAGCATCAATTGCTACTTCCCCACATTTCTGATTTGCAGGAACCACTTTCTGCTGCTTTCTGGACTGATTGCTAAAGGAATACAGAACTCTCCCAGAAATTCAGAGCACCATTATATAACTGAACCTACCAAATGGAGCGTTTATACTGAGTTCATCATCATGGTGTCTGAGCATCTGTTGTATTTAAAATGAGAAAACAATTTAAAATGCAGCGTTTAGTCAGAAAATCCTGCACGAATCCAGAAATGATGATAGACTCATCTAATAGTGGGTTTTTTCCTACATTGCCCCCATTCTCTTTTTAAGATGCAACTTTTGCCGATGATGGGTTGGGTCGGTGCCAAATTACAGCTTGCAATGAAATTTCACATGATCCAAGACATAATCAACATCAAGCATTTGAGCCTAAAACTTCATTGTGATCCTCACACAAAGCGAATGGCAGAACAGTGTCATTTATTTATGTTTACCCAGCTCTGGCTCTGTCTGCCAACGAGGAATGACAAGAGTGGTTGAGTGGCAGGTCAGCCAAAAACACCCACGTTTGGAGCCATCGGCTGCAGCAACGGGTGCCCTGCCAAAGATTCCCCCAGAGTCACTCAGCAGCCAGCTCCCAGACACAGTTATGCACCTCTGGGGCTCAACTGGGGTTTTTCCTTCCTTGCATTTCCTACTACGTGGAAGACAGTCCAAATGATTGTGACATTTGCAACAATCCAGCACCTTTCGCTTTTGGGGGTTTTTTCAGCCTATCATTTACTTAATTTTTTGGTGTTGGCACAAAGGTGAGAGTCCTAATAGAGAGTTATGAGACGTGTACAGACAATCTGACCTCTTCTAGCCAATAATTTATATTTTTTACCGTAGTCCTGTGGATGTTTAAGAGAAACATCAACTTTCAAATATTACCTAAACTGGTCTCATTTCCTACTTTCAAATAAATTAATGTAATATTTAGAAAAGGAAATCAGTATATAAAAATACTAAAGAGAAAGAATCTTCTACATTTTATTTGGGTCATATTTTTATTTTTTCTAGCTGCAATGGTTGCATATTAACAAGGCATAAATATGTTTTTCTCTATAAGAGCCTCAGTGTAAGGTCAGCAGCCAAAATGGCATCTAAAGATAACTATTTTAAACCTAAAGCAGGTTATAGCACATCCTTTTTTTTAATCTGTATTTTTTTAAGAGCTGTAACACATGCTGAAAATAACCCAGTGTTCATGACTTCCCAGGGAACCCTGGGTAAAGCTCACTGTTGAACACCATTTACTGCAAGTTAGTTCTTTGTTACCAACTGATCTAATGGAGTGTTAGACTCCATTTGTAGTTTCACTGCTAATTCCTAACATTGTTTTTAGGGAAGTAGATTTTGCAGCCATGTATAGCTAACCCCTGACTGCATTGCCACTTTACTGCATGATCACTATTGCATTTCCCTGCATTCCTCTCTGCTCAGAAGCAGGAGGAAACTCAGTTCCTTCCATGCATTCCTAATCTTATTCTTTTAAGTAAAAAATTAATTATCATCTCTTTTATTTATCTAGTATACAATTGTTGGCATATTGCTGAAAATGGAGTGACAAGCCTTTCTATTAAACCAGCAGTTTATATACATTTCCTCTAAATCACAAAATTACTGTCAAAAGCGGCAAAAAAACCCAACCCCAAATTAAACAAAACACAAACCGCATTTGTCAGCAACAGCCTCGATAACAGAACATCAAAGAGATTCAGAGATATAAAATCATTTCAAACAACGGGGTATTTTTGCTGTTCTCCTTAGTTTGATATAACAAAGTTAGTATTTTTAACCAAGTTTAATCTTAAAACCACAGTAAATGTCATGTTAAAACGCCGAGTGAACTGCTGGAAGTAGAGATGGACACGTACAAGTGATGTTACCAATTAACTGAGTAAGAGCACCTCTCTGCTTACACATATAGAATATATATATAAAGAATAACAGACAGGTAGATCTGTAGATTAATTAATCAGAATGTGGGGAAGATTACCTTGATAAATCCTAACATTTCATGGTAGAGGAGTTTATTCTTCAAAGACTATTACTGCAGAGGTAGGGAAATTTCCCTGCATCACTGCCAAAAGAAGACAAATCAGGAGCACAGGTTGCAAGGAGCCTGGTGCATGTCCTCACAGCTGGGGCTGTACCTTGGCACGAAGCAGGAGGTACATTTCATTTAATTTAACACAAATGTAAGTAAATTTTGTCAGTCACACAAATTGCCCAGGTCTCGTACCTGTTCACATCCACTAAATTAATTCCATAAATAACTCTTAGGTGATACGACCTTACTGCTCTTTCCAAAGGGTTTTTTACAAGACCTGTAAGAGCAATATTTTAACACTGGAATAGCAACTGTTGTTATTAATAGCTTTTAACTCAGTAAAATTATTTTCCTCACTGGACACCCACCATGCAGAAACTGCCTTTCTTTTGCTGTTTTTATTTAACTTTGGATAAACAAAAATGTATAATTTTCTTCCCTTACTGAGATTTTAGACACTTCTTACAGGGACTCTGAATCAAACAAACAATTTTACTTGTCTTCTTGAGCAATTTCATTTGCTTTTGTTCCCTGCTGTGCTGGAAACGTACTTTGTGCCTGTTCTCAATCAGGTATCCCAACAGTTTATCAGGTAGCACAGCATAATACAAATATTATGGTTACAGATGAGCTGTTCCCTGCTGCCATTTACTTCATGCTTTACCTCCCCTGTCATTTACAAATCAAAATGTTTATCCACTCAATTATAAACACTTCGAGTGAGAATAAAGGGTATTCTATTACTCCCAAGAGGACTATGGAAACATTTGTGTGTAAAAGAATGTGATACTCTAAATTCCCTCTGGTTTATGTCACTGCATGTCTTGCTGCAGCAGAACTTCTGCCTTCAGTGCAGGCAGAAAACAGGTTATTACCATTATAAACACACATGCACACATGTTGGCAAAGGGAATTAGGTGTCCCTAATGAAGCACCGAAAGGTGTTTTCTACTTCACCAAAAGGTGTTTTCCCTGGAGTGCTCAGAACATGAGCCATAAACTCAGCCCATCTCTATTATTTTGCCCCAAAGACAGAGCCTGCCAGACTGTCACCAGCTCCTTCTCCTCCCCACCACTGCCAACCTCAAGAGGCTAAAAAGTGCTGCTCCTGGTCCACTGCACATTCTTGGGTGATAGAACAAGGGCACATTCTGGCTTTTCATCAGTTAAAAGAGAGTAATTAATCTTAATTCTCTTCTTCTTCCTAAAAAATAGAACTTCTGTAGCTGGAGGAAAACAAAGAGCTATCAGTTGTTCTGTGGCAAATTAATCTTAAAGGGGGAATCTTCCAAAGCAAATCAATAGCTTATAACAAGATTCAGTCTGGTGTTTGAGCCCTGAAACTCAAACTGGACTCAAGGGGTACTTTCAGCATTGCAAGTCTGCTCCTGTTGTGCTTTGCTTTTAATACAATGTCATCATTTAAAGACTGAGATCTTCACATGGAACAATTTTAGTGGCTTCACCTTCCTGGAGGGCTCCAGAGATATTTGATGCAGACCACAAGCTTACAAGTATTTCAGGCAACTTAGAGAAATTATTCTCCAAAGAAGGAATTAGCACTGAATTATATTTTTTTATCCTGTAGTGTTCTGTATTTCAGACACCTTTGTTCATTTGTACCTTTCTAAATAAGCCTGTTTCATATGAGAAACTTCGAAAATTATCTCTCCTTACATGATCAACCTTGTTGTAAAAAAAGACAAACCTAATGAATTTAACCACGGTGCCATGGAAACAGCTTTAAAATTAATTTAGGTGCAGGGACGAAGGATACAACTCTAACACAGGAGAAAGTGACAGGTTTGAGAAGGAAAAAAGTCTCTCTTCATTCAGCATGGGGATCTTTGTGTGGCCTGTATTTTGTTTTATATACATATATGTATATATACTTGAAGGGTTTTATTTACATAAGCCTCATGAGTAAAGATTAGAGTTTGATACTGACACCCATGGGTGGAAGAAGAATCTGTTCCTTGGTTGTACCCATTCCTGCCCTCAGCGGTTTTGTTTGTTATATAAAATGAGTTTATCTAATTCATTGTTATTCTGGGACTTTGTACAGAAGGAATTCTAGTCTAAAGCAGATTTCATCACTTATTTACTTGATAATTCACAAGTTAGTTTGGTTGCCAGAGTAAAGAGTTGTACATAAAAAGAAAAATATATTGCTAAACCTAAAAGTTTCAGTGAGAGCACAGTCCCCAGAACTCTGATGTTATCAAAGTTCAGTAGTACCACAGAGTGATGACTAATGAGCCTTATAACCTCTCTGTGCTGTAGAGCAAATGCTCTCATTAGTTCTTCATGAGACCTTCATTTGTCCTGCTTTCTGGCTGTCAGAATTTAGCAGAGAACTCCATTGGCTCATTTGACATTCTTTTTTTTTTGTTTTCATTTCAGTTGGGTTTGTTTGCTTGCCTAAAAAAATGCCAATTTCTAACTGACATCTGAAAACTGAGACCTTTGGGCTAAATGATGCTGACTAGGCTTTCAGCTATTTAGAAATACTTAACTGCCTCAAGAATTCATTGAAGTTGTTAACTTAAAAAAAAAGGCTACAAATTGCAATGTAAATGGGAACAGTGCCCAGTGATCCCAGACAAGTCAAACACCATGGTTCTGGGTAAGACATTTACACATACAGAGAGAGGAACTGTACCCTCACAACTTAAAAGCTCCAGCAAATCATAAAACTGAACAGCAAAAGGGAAGTTGTAGGAGCAAAGGAGCACCTGATTAACAGTAACACAGTAAGTGCCTAACTGTAGGAGCCTTTATAACCAAATTTCTAAAATATGGGGCCAATGAATATTAGTATTTTGAATTCTGCAAGTGCTGGTTTTAACAGCTCCAAACCCATATCCCATATGTTTCTTCAAATTTTTCAGCCCCTGACTCCTCTGTGTCTGGCTTGAGGCTGAAGAGGAGAGATTACTTGGTGCCTATGGCAAGTGCTGTTGGAACAGGGAAATGATGTCAACCCCTGCAGTGCAATTCATAACTGGATGTGGGTAAATTCACTTACTGGCAATTTAGAAGAAAACACGCTGGTGCTGTGCCAGTTGGAGCCAGATGGCGACTGAAATTATTAAAATCAGGGGTGCTGCAAATGCCTGAAAAATTGCACTGCTATAAAATACCCTCAGCATGGATGGGATCCTGATACAAACCAGTGGGGGCATGGAGAGTATTTACAAACACTGGGTGCTATGATTTGCTGCTGGTTAATTGTGATCTTTGACTTCACTGTGTTCCAGGTTCAGCTGATCCACTATAACCACGAGCTGTACACAAATGTCACAGAAGCTGCAAAGAGCCCTAATGGGTTGGTGGTAGTTTCCATATTCATGAAAGTAAGTATGGAGTATTGTTGGTTCCTGATATTTAGACAGTAGTCTTCTTATTCCTGAACAGTAAATCTAGGAGTTAGACTCTTCCTTACAGTCCAGCAGTGCCTAAAGGCTCTGATCTGGAATGCAGAGACAGCACTGTCCTGAACTGCACACAGTGATCTAGAAGTGAACTCAAGACTTCATCATTTACTCAAACCTTTCTAATTACATTGGAGAAACCTTTTCTCTGATTTTATATGAAGAATAAAGTTCTCTCCTCCAAATGTTGTTAATAATCTGCCTTTATGTATCTGTTTCATCAGTCTAAAAAAGTATTTCTGAATAAGTGCTTTGTGCTGAAGTAACTTCCCTCATCACACCTTCCAAACTGGATATCTATTACTTCCCTTTAGTACTCTAATCCCATTTCATGACGTTCCTGACAAAACATTGACCTCAGAGTTAAAATATGCATTTCACAGAGCACATTGAATAATTAGATATAAAAGGGCAATTTTCACACAGGCCTAATATCTAAGGAAGATATTTAGGCTACCTTTTCTTTGTTTCATCCAGAAAGTATTGTATCATGACCCAACAATGTGACTTGAATTCATGAAAAGGGGAAGAATTGAAGCAAGGCTTCAAAGTAGCCTGAAAAGAGAAGGCAGAGGGAATATTTTCAGTGTCTAGAAGTATCTGAAGGGAGGGTCAGAGGATGGACCAAGCTTTGCTAGGTGCTGCTGAGCAATTGGACAAGAGGAAAAGAGGGAGAAACTGATGGACAGGAAGTTCCACCTGAACATGAAGTGTTACCTCATATGTTACCCATGTGTGAAACAAAGGAAGACAGCTTTTATTTAAAATAGTCTGCTGCAAGGAAATTGTATTTATCAATAAATAGAAAGGGATAGAATACTCTATGAAAATCCTGCCTAATTATACCAACCACCTGCAAGTCCCATCACAGCTGTTGGAGGAAAAAAAAAAACCTGTGCTCATGGTTTTATTCAGGCATCAATTTCTATTCACCCTGTTCTCCCCTCCCTGTTTTTGGGGGATTTATTTTTGGATACCAACTTTCTATCAGGCTTTCTTGGAAAAACAACTAAGTAATTATTTCCTCTTCCATAATAGTGGGGGGTGGGGGGAGAAAGGCAGATCCAATTTGGAGGAGAGTCAGGGGTGAGCGTGACAGAACAGCTACAGTTCTGGAAAGGAAATGTTTGTGAGAAGGCTTTGACGTTGTTTCATTTTCTCTTTTAGGTATCTGAATCATCAAATCCATTTCTAAATCGTATGCTTAACAGAGACACCATAACGAGAATAACGTATAAAAGTAAGGTTCTGCTCGTTTCCTCTGGCTCACAGCTGCATGATTTCTGTCTCAAATACTGTATTTGGTGATCCACTGAAACAGGAGGCACTTGGTCATGGGCAAAAGTTCCAAGTTTGCATTGCCAGCAACTCTGCATGATAAACTCAGGAATGTGAAAAATCCAATTAGGTCATCACTTTATCAAGTGAATTCTGAACTTCAAAGTCTATTTTATGTCTGAAGAAGCAATAGATTAACGAAATTATGTTTGACACACACATATACTGTGTTCACACAGGATGCTCAGGAGAAACTGCCTACTGTTAGCAATAAAAGGGACATGCAGAGCAGCCTGGATCATATCAAATCAGGTTATGTCTAGATGGTACATCATTAACTGTGGATTTGGTATTCATCAATGTTTTCTTTTTGTACAGAAAAGTTCTGACATTCCTATTCAACTATTGCTGCATTTAATGGATATAGAAAGAGGTTATTAACATAGCTTATGTATTTGTTGTACTCACATTTGGAAAGCCTTTAATTGATGATGCCCTATAATTCCATGTTGGTATATTGACCTTTTGGTTATCTAGAGCTTAATTAGGGTAATTTAGAGAAAGTAATGAAAAATACATGTATCTCAGTGCAACAAATTAAACCTCTTAATCCTGAAAATCTCATTCCCTTTGTCAAATATTCACTTGAATTCCAAGCTGCCATTGAGTCAATAAGTTCAACAATACCAGAAATGAACTTCTAGAAAGTGCACAGCAAACTGAAAAAAATAATAGTTAGTTGTCCTCTCCTCCAACACACACACACCTTTCATCCCACTGATGTTTCTCTGATTTTACCTGACAGTTATCAAATCTTGTTACATCTTCGGTCCAAATAAGAGGCTTTCATATGACAAAACTTGGTTCTCCACATTACCTATGGAAAGGGAGGCAACAGAGGATTCCCCTCAGAAAGTTTTTTCCACATTGTTCCATCAGTATAAAATGTCATCCTCTCTGCATGGAAGCAAGAGATTAGCCCCATTTTTCAACTGCCTGTCTTGATTCCCTGGAAAAACACAGCAGTGCTGTTCTGTAAGAGCTTCTGCAGCAGCATCCTGGAGACAGGACACAATTGTGCTTTTTCCAGCTCTTTCACTGACAAATTCCACATTCCCAGCTTCAGTCTGTGGGCCAGGCAGAAGTTCCCTGACTGTACCACTGCAGAAGCTGCTGTTCCCAGCATACAGACAGTGTTGGGTATTACACCCGGAGTAAGAGAAGGCTCCTGCTCCGTGTTTCCCAGCACAGCAGCTGTACCTCACACCTTCCACGTGTGCCCCAGCCTGCTCTGTGCTCCTTGGCCCCACGTGCTGCAGTGGACAGGCTGAGATAGGGACACACAGCTCCACAGGGCAGGAAGGCACCTGCAGCATCTTTCTTCTTGCGTTTGTGAGCCCAGAAGCATCACCCACAGGAGCAGCCAAGCACAGCTTCCCAACACCAGCCATTTCATTTGTATGCTGCACTTACACCAGGGCACTCCTCCTCTCCGGAGCTGTCAGCATCCTACAACCCTTCATTGCTTGTTTTGTCTCCTTACAAGAAAAATGCAATTCCCATCACACCTCATTCGGGCTCACTAAATGAAATTTCCCATGAAGATGAACACGCGACACGGGGCTGCAAAATCAATGATTAACTGTTTTAATTTTTAACCACTGTTTCCGCTAACAAGTTTATCTGTTAAAATGAAATTCTTCGGGAGATACAACGCACATGATATTCTGCAGGGCACTGGGTTACTTACTGTAGTAACAACTATTGACTGGGAATTTTTAGTGTAAATTGGCAATGCCAAAGTGTTATTGAAAGTAATTTTGCAGTTGTCTTGCATGATGGATTATAGCATCATGGCTGAAAATTAATTTTACCTCTTAAATTGCCAGGATTTCTGTTCTGCCTTCAGCTGCTGGAGTGTTTCAGGTTGTGCTTTAGGGGTCCACTCCTGAAGTCAATACTCAGCACGGGGCTGACAAAATGACCAGGCCCAGCGCTCAGCAGGAGCATGGAGGGAATGACAAGTGGAGCATTGGTTCAGAGTTAGGACAGTTTATAACATAAATAAAGTACTTTTTTTTAAGAACAGCAACAAAATTAAGAGCTATCTCTGCTGTCACATGAAATTTCCACGGGCAAAATGCATTAAAAGGGAAATTTCTACCCTTAGATATTAATGACGACAGTGAAGCAAAGTGGACCCCGAGGAATTTTTAAGCAGATTTTAAATGCTTATTTTATTCCGTTATTGCAGCCCAAAAGAATCTGCTGTGAGCTGGTTGAAACAAGGGTTCTTTCAAGCATGCTTTAGTCAGAAGCTGTGTGAATATCTCTAAAGAAAAACTGCTTTGTTATTTCTCTTTAAGTATGCCATTCAAGGGGCTAAGTTAGCTTTCTTTCAGAACAGTTGTGCTACATGAGCTTTTATCCACTGTTTGCCTAACATTGGAAAAAAAAAGGCAATGTTGGATTCCCAAAATTCCATATGAAAGTTTGGGCTTGTCGTTCTCCTCCAAAAATACTGCCACACGTTCAGCTAGGCAGGAAAGCTGTCAAATTCTGAATTTCCTCAGATTCAGTCCTTAGGTATTTTGGAGATAATATATAAGTGAATAAAGTATTCTGATTTTAAGAGAGTATCCTGCAAATCTTAAGATGCAGGTTTGGGATCTGGAAAAATAAAAGAATAATAATTTTTCCGGGTTCATGTTTCAGTGTTCTCTGAAGGACTGTCACAAGCAGTTAAGGCTCAGCACTGTCCAAGCAGATCCCCAGGGGATTTACCTTGGGTGTTCACAATGACTCCCTGTCAGCCCAGGTCCAAGAGACTTGGGAAGGTTGGTAAGCAGGGAAACTCTGCTTGGGGATTGCAAAGCTGAGGATCTCTACATTCTTATCTTATAAATCTAACCTGGGTCCTTTTCTGGATTATCACCGTATGAATTTCAAAATCAAATGTCCCTTCCTTCACTCAGTTATCAATATATTCCCTGTAAATGGTATTGTTTTAAAGAGAACATGCAGAGAATTTGCTGTGAAAGGCGACCCCACATGCCTATTACAAACCTAGGGATAAAAGGATTTCCATCATTTGCTAAGTAAATTGTCAGAGTCAAGGCCTTTATGTAAATGAATACAAAACCTAATGAAATCTAATTTGTATAGAGAAGAGTTCATGGGTTCAGAATTCACCCTAAGGCACCAGCAGATCAAGATAAACAGATTGTGGGCTGTAGACAGGAACGATGCTGAGAATCAAGTAAATGCTGGATGGGTTTATTAAAGGAAGTTTATCACTGGCAAGAGATCACATGGGATGATTTTGACCAGTTTGAACTACATATTTGCAATAAATATAAGACAAGACTTTGAAGTGGTGCAGTTTGGGTTTAATGCCAACCCACCAATTCTGTTTTCAGTTCCAGAATGGGAAACTTTTATGGGGATGTGGGGAAAAGGCAGATCTGTTCATGGGGAAAATGTTGATAACCAAATCCTTACTGTAAAGTATTTTCTCATGGAATCATCTGACTTCCCATGGGAATATAACCTATATGCAGGCATTAATAAATTCTGCTTTTACTTGGACAAACTCCTATTTCATTCACCCCTATCTTCCACTCTTGCTGAAGTGATATTTACCTCCAGTTTTCCATTTCAATATCCCTCATCTGTATTAATCTTCAGTTAGATTTCCAACTCCTAGTAAACATTCCGGGCAAATTCTACCTGGGTTAAATCATTTTAGCCCAACCAAAGCCAATGTGACTGTGAGAAAGCAGATTTGGTCCTTGGAGGTTGCAACAATCTATTTTGCCTGACTCTGTGCCATTTGGAGCTAACACACCACTCTCCATGGTTCATAAATAATGAACAGGATGTTCATGTGGGAAAGGGAGAAGTGTGTGATGACTCATTGAAAACTGGCATGGAAAAAAAAAAGCATTAATTCTCTTCTGATGCAATTCTAGCAAAGTTACCAGTGCACTGCAAATGATGTTTTTAATGAATAGGACACAGGTGTCTTCAGTCAACTCTGGCTGTTCAAACTGAGCTGCACTTTGACTCTGATTTCACACTTCTGTCTAGACAGACTATCCCAGGCCATGGGCCAGTGAAGACTGAGCATGTTAAAAAAGCTGACACTCAGGCACTTACAGCCAGACACTAAGAGCACTCGCCCCTCTGCCTGAGGATCCAGCCAGCACTGCAGTCACCCTCAAGCTGCAAGAACCTGGCAGAAGGGTCTGTTTCTGACAAACACAAGGGGACAGGCCAAGATTTTATTCTGTAAAATAGCAAACACATTTAAAGTATGAAATAACTCTAAGACACTGGTCAATGAGGCATAAAAGTTACACTCTCACCTTGACACTTTAACTGATGCTGTGTTGCTGATATTGCTACCCCAGAACCCTGTGCCACGCTGACTGCACTGTGTTAAAATAAAAAACAAGGTCACACTTGCTTTGCCTGTGTTCTTTGATTTTCTGTTGCCCAAGACAGTGGTCTGCAGTCCTTTTTTATTTTTCCATTAGATTGTAGGAGACAAGTCTTTTGCTCATCTAAGTTTTGTCCTTCAGCTACAATATGTTAAATTCAGGTTAAATTGCTCCTTTTTTTTCTTTTAATACACTTCCTCGGTCGTTCAGATTTCTCTGCAAACCAAGGCCAGCTCATCTTGTGCACTGAAAGGGCAAACACACCTCAATATGCAGTTTTCCTTGCCTGTATTTTAGCGCTCACTCTGCAGATGAACCGAATTGAAGACAATACACACAAGGTTACAGGTCCTAACCACGGAGCTTCCTCTGAGGCACACACTAGCAGCAGTGTATAAGTAATAAAGCATGTATATCCCAGAGTATTTCCTGTGAAAGAACTCCTACAGCCCAGGATTTGGCAGGAAAATCCAAGTTTTAGTTTCGACAGCACTGCCAAAAACGTCGTAGGGCCAGCGTTGCCCAAGGGAAACCGTGCACGTGGGGTGGAAAAGGCTGAGGAACTTTGATGAATTTCCAACAATAGAACCACATCTCATTATATTTTGGTACATATCCACAGAGTGGATTCTGCTGCAGAGGGATACCTCGTTAATTCCCAGGGAGACTCCCAGTAAAAGCAGGGATCCCGGTATTGCTGGAATATTTTCCACCCCGATTTTAGCATTCTGAGTGAGCTCCCACTGCGTCCACCCCCACTGTGCACATGAAAGGCCAGCAGGCTTCCTCGAGCAGCTTTATTATCATGCATTAACCTTAACTTCCTCCTGTGCTAGCAGAGCAATTAAGTTTTAACACTCTTGGCCTTCCCGAGGCTTTGTTGAGCAAAAATTGTTAATCACTCCAAAATATGGAAAGTGCACATCCTCCAAAGGCTGCTGCATCTCAATCAATAACTGCAACTTCAAGAAGCTTTTAACTCCCCTTCTTAAACGTGATTCAGAGTTTCCCTGGGAATTCCTGGGCTCAACTCACAGGGGTGCAGCTCAACCCAAGCAGGATTAGTGACTCTGTGTTACTTCTTCTTGTCCTAACTGGAGCATTCAGAAATGTACATCTGTTGAACTTCATACCTTGGTAAAACTGAAGAGCATGTTCTGGAATAAGGATACATCAAAAGGGGTGTATATTTTTTTGGTGAAGCTTTTGTTTTAACTCATTTTTTGTCCTTCTTTATTCCCCAGATGATGCATACTTACTACAGGGGCTTAATATTGAGGAACTTTATCCAGAGACATCTAGTTTCATTACGTATGATGGGTCAATGACAATTCCACCCTGCTATGAAACAGCAAGCTGGATAATAATGAACAAACCTGTCTACATAACAAGGATGCAGGTAAAATAATTTAGAAGCTACTCAATCTAGTCTCAGTGCAAAATAATATTTTAAACATATTTGTATTGCTTTACATTAAAAATTAGGTTCAACCTTTTGCCGTGGGGATCTCTGCATGCATTTTATACATTGAAGTGGGGGTTTTTTGAGGGTTTTTTGTTTGGGTTTTGTTTTTGTTTTTTGTTTGTTTTTTCCTCAGAATGGAAATACTAACTGTGTAGAGCTCCATCAGTATCTTTGAGGTGGGCCCTACTGAGGGGTTGAATGAAGTGGTTTCCAGCAGTCTCTTCCAAACTAAATTATTCTGTGATGCTGGGAATAGTTATTTGGGGATTCTAGAACAAGTATAGAAGTGCTATACTAAAATAACTGAGGTTATTCATTATAATAGAGGCCATTCTTAGGTCGGAATAAATTTGTGTTGATAGCACAGTAATGGGACAGCGATACAATATCTGGGGCCTCCTTGAATAAAAATCAGCTAATGCCTTCTGGTATAGAATAAAATGACAGGATAGACACAGCAAATACCTTCAGAAAAATCAGACTGATACACTGAAGTTCCTCCCAGAGACAAGTTGGATAAATTTTACCAAAGAAAATAATTTCACTGTCAAAACTACACCAGTGGAAAAGTCTCAGACTACCCTTCTCTACAACTTGCTTACAATCCAAGGCCTGACATCAGAAAACAGCAAATTTAACACCAATCACAGTCCTCTCCAGAGTTTCCACCACTGAGTTGCCTACAGAGCTGTGAGCTGAACTAAAACCTACTGTCTTGCATACCAGAACCCCAAAGGAATACTCAAACCACCATCTGCCTGCCCCAAGCAGAAGCAATCTGGCCTGAGAAATGAAATGAGGAACAATAAAGCAACCCTAAATATCACTTTGGGATTTAAAATCATATTAACATTGTAAATAAGATCACTTTTAAAAGCCTAGGATGTTTTATTTTTGTGATATTCCTTCTGTCCAGTTTTGTCTGGATGCAGAAAAAGCACTTTGTTTCTTTTCTAAATGGGTAATTTGGGAGAAGGACACAGCTGAGCACAGGCAAACATGCTGAACATCCTGTATTTTTCAAACACAGGACCTGAATATTTTCCTACAAGCAACATTTTTAGTTGCAACACCAATGTACAAAACAGGGATTGGAATATTTCTAGAGTCTGTGCTTCTACCTATGGGTTATAGTCTCATGATACTTACTCCCTGTCATGCTTTAATGGTTAGTTACGTCCTCCATTATTAGTGCTGCAAATTGATTTCGTGGAATACTTACTAATTACATTTCGTACTCAGACTGGAAAAGTAACGCACAGCTCGAGTTTTCCCTGGAAGCTGTTCAGGATTTTCAGTGGATAAAACCCAGCTCCTGGATTTCTCCATTTAAGCATTAAAGGCCACAAACAAACCTCTTAAATTGTATGCTGACACGGCAAATATTTTCTTTCCGTAACTTTAAACCAAAATATTTTGAGGATTTCTCATTTACAGATCGGAGGCTTTTTTAACCTCTCTGGTTTGGGTTGACTTTAATTTGTCTTTAGCACAGTTGCAGAGTCACCATAAGAACCACTGCTGCCTGCACTGGATGACTAATTCCCTCTGCTCTGTAAAATCATCCCAAAACAAGGCCAGAGTCTGCTGTAAGAACAATAATAGTCACAGCACAGACAATATCATGACAGACCTGTCAAGAGACAGAGGATCTCAGCTTTTAACATCATTAATTTCGTGACTCCAGCAGGAGGACTGTCAGTTTTCCTTCCATCCTGACTGCCCCTACCTGATTCTTGAGTAACATCAACCAAAACTGTGGCTGCTCGACTGAAAGCTACACTAATAGCTACAAAACTTGGGAAATTAGCCCTTGTCATTCATAAAGTTCATTTTCCCTGCTGCCATCCAGTACCGTGGATTCCATTTGTTTCCTGCTCAGCCAAGGATACCTCATACCATTTTCCTTTGCTCCACACAAAACTAGTTACTTTTGTTTAAAAAGGGGCTCAGAAACAGAGGACCACAGAAGGAAGAGTTTTAACTCTTTCAAACCCCCCTCTGAGTACAAACCGCCGAAATCCTGTTTTGCTTTCGTTTATTGACTGTTCTATTTAATAGTGGTTTGTGTTGTCTGGTGTTTTTTTTTTTTACTTTCAGGAAAGTCCAGCACTAACTCCCCACCTTGTTTTGTATTTTGTACAGATGCATTCTTTACGACTGCTAAGCCAGAATCAGCCATCACAGATATTTCTGAGCATGAGCGACAATTTCAGACCAGTCCAGCCTCTCAACAACCGATGTATCCGAACTAATATCAACTTCAGTTTACAGGGAAAAGATTGTCCAAACAATAGAGCACAGAAACTACAGTATAGAGGTATGTTCTGCCTCCAGAATAACCCTTTCTATGCCGAGACTGAGCCCTTTTCTTTGAGAAATCCAAGCACGTAAAGCGCACAAATAGAAACACTTAAAACTCCGGATCTGAGGGAATAATGGTGTCAGTCAAACATTACATATCGTAAATAGCTGAGGAAACTTGCCCAGAAACATGCAGGAAACGTGACAAAGAAAAAAAGCCTGGGACATCTAGTGTGTTTTTAAAAGCAGACAGGACAGGCCTTTGGTTTTCTTGCCTCATTTTAAAGTCCTCTCACCTTACAAAGTGCATTTTGTTGTTTTGCCCACCCACAGAGGGGGATGAGCTAGTCTTGGTGACAGCTGATCTCAAAAAAAAAAAAAAGGAATGAATTTCATTTGAAAGGTGCAGCACTACAGCAAGCACTCCAGTGGAGAAGTGTGGTGTCACACAATGGACATTAAACAATGAACCCACTCGGTCACCTGCAGGCACAGCCTGACCCTGGCACAGCTGCAGCTCACAGCGGGGCTTCAGGGTGTCCCAGCACCTTTCAGCCTGTGCACACAGCTGTGTTGCCTGCAGTAACAGTCTAAAAGTGCCTTCTTACCAGTAATATTATGGTTGTGAAGGAGTAGTACTGAAGGTTGGAAAAGAAAGCACACTTTCAGCGGCGATGCCGTGAGTTACAACACTTCAGAAGAAACAGCCATTCAGACTTAATTCTTCTCCAGAAGGAGGAGGAAACTGAATCTCCTGGGGGATTTTTAAGACATTTTAGGTGCCTAATACCTGGAGTTTGTTGAAGCCTAATGGTTTTTGTTTCTCTTTCAGTAAATGAATGGCTCCTCAAGTAAGGAAGGCAGAGCAGGCAGAGCCCATAACGACGGTGGAATGCTGCTGCTGGGAACTGACATCATCTGGAATGCACCCAACCTCACTCTCTGGGTTCACAACAGCACGTGCTGTGGGAAAAGAGCTGCCATGCTGGAAACTCAACTCAAAATTCATTCATATGATCGGTGGAAATTTAAAAAAAAAAAAAAAAAAAAAAAAAAAAAAAAAAAAAAAAAGGTAAAAAGTAAAAAGACAGTATTACAGTAAATGTGATTACGATTTTCCTGAACTAATTTAGAGTCACAAAGAAAGACTTTTCAGCCTTTGTACATATGAAATTCTTCCTCTTTTTCCCCCCTCCCTCAATTAAAAAAGAAAAAAAAAAAGAAAGAAAAAAGGTGGCTCGGTACAGCATCAAAGTGGAGTTGTGTTCTGTGTGCCAAGTAATCCTTGGAAAGCTCTCATTATTTCACTATCATTAATGGATCCTGACAAGACAGAACAAGACTACTGTAAAGGAAACTTATTTCTAGGTTATGATTTTTCTGTTAATTTAATTAAAAAAAAAGGACAGACTTTGAGAGATAAGTATTGTAAATATATCACTGCAGAATATAAAGGAAATTGAAATATTTCCCTCTGTCACATATCTGTAGTAGGACTTGCCAAAATCAGAATTGATCCATTTTCTGTTTCTTGTTTTACAACAGGTCATACGTTGTGTTGGTTACTCTTAACAACTCAATAAATGTGTTTAACAAATTAAGTTAGTAAACTTGCTTTGATTTATTTTTTCCTTTCTGAAATAGTAAGCCTCAACTACTTGTGGCTGCATTATTTGTGTTTTTCTTTTGTTTTTCTTTTATTTTTTTTAACTTCCATTTTCTGTTTTGCAGCCAGTTTAAGTGAGTTAATGACAATTAGGAATGCACTTCGAGCTGGTATATCTTTAACTCCACTTTATGGTCCATCATTAACAGGAACTGGGCTCAGAAGCAGAAAGCAGTTGAAACATATCTCAGTTTAAAATTGCCATTTTCCTTGCTGAAGCCATTATTGGGACAAACATTCAATCCTGTAAATTGGTGGTGGAAAGGGATATTTTTTCTTTACAGATAAAGCAGGAGCTGACCAAGTAAAAGCAAATGCCTTTTTTCTTGTTTCTAATGGTCATTCACTGTGTTTGGTTACTGTCAAGAACTCAATAAATGTGTTTAACAAGTTCACGTAGCTCACGTTTGACCTTCTTACATATTGAGGGATTTTTTACTTTTTTTTTTTTTTTTAATCTGGAGATGGAACAAAACTCATGATATTCCACCCCTAATGCTCACTTTATAACCCATAACACACTGAAGTTGGCAGAAAGTACCAACTAACAGTTTATACCAAACAGAAGAGCAGGCACTACAAGTGTGAGGCAACTGAACCACCATGAAGAAGTTCTAGAAATTGTAGGCCAGTGAAATTTAACAAACACATTATTTCTTCCATGAAAGATCCACAACACAGCCAGTATCACACTGTAGTTTAACATTATCAAACTCTGCAGCTGAAATAGAGCAAAATTATCACCTTAGGTTCACCTAGCTGGTAAAATTGAAGAAAAATGCAAGTCATGCACCATATTTTTGAGTTGTCATAGTGATCTGTAACTTTTAAACTAATTTCTACTACTTGTTTGGGTGGTTTGGGGTTTTTGAAGCTTCTCCCAGGTTGTAAAGTTACTGAGAGCATAAAATCCACAATGTTTCAATCTATTTTTTGGACAAATATCTGGCAGTTGTTGGTCCAAGTTTGTCAGTGACAGAAGGTAGGGAAGATAAGCCAGGCCTCCATTATAAAACTTTTAATAAGTAATAAAACCTATTTCTCTATTTTACTGAAAGCTGATTGAAGGGATTTAGGGGGAGGGAGAGATATGATAGAAAGGACTAGTCCTAGGAAGGAGTCATGCTGTGCTTTGGATTAGGCTGCAGTACAGGAGCCTTGCAAACAGAGAAATGGAGCAATCACACAGGAACGCCACAAATATATTTGTCAACATTTCCAACCCCGTTTTGTGAGCCAACCAACTCCATCTTGCCACGAATTGTTTAGGTTTTTGTTCTAATCACGTATTGCAGTAGAAACAGACCAAAGTAAAGCTTAGAATTAAATATTTTGCACGTTCCTCCTCAGTATTTCAGTAGCGCTCACATTTAGTTCTTCAAATCAGGCACGTGGCTCTCTCAGGAGACACTGAGCATCCAAAGGAAGCCACACCTCATCACAAAGCCAAGAGAATGTTCCAGTGTCAAACAGCTGGCACATCTCCGTGTTCAGAGTCCGCACAGCACAGCAAGCTGTGCCCAGAGGAATCCCTCCAAGCTGAGCACTCTGTCCAAGTGCTCACCAGCCTGGCTGCAGAGTTCACTGCTCTGCAGAAAGTGTTGAACCTGTGGCCTCGCTGCCATCCCTGCCTGAGCCATTTGGATCAGGAGTGAGATTCTTTGCTGATAAAAAGGCTCAGCACAGACATGAGCTATTCCATCACAGCCTGAAATTAAAGCTGAAACTTCCCGTTGCTGCTTTCAGGAGCTGAACCTTCCCTGAAAGGCAAGAACTGAAAGGAAAACTGTAACTAGTCAATATATTTTATTGCAAATACCAGATTTGCATTAAGAAAGCAGATGTTTTGCACGTTCTACTGTACATCAAAACTTTAGCAGTGGACACTGCCCCCCAAAAATCCCAGATATTTGGTTCCTAAACTCAAAACATCACGTATTTTTCAGGGAGATAAGTCATAACTGCTCCACGTTTGGATTTTTTCTTTATTAGATTTTATTCCCTAGATATAGACAAGACATGGAGAGTTTGCTGCAGGAGATGCTGATTTCCCAGCAAATGGCTCAGCACAGTTCTCAACAGCACACCATAAAATTATTCCAGGAGCCTGTTTGTATGACAAAGAACAAGCACCATTTATAATGTGAAACATAATGCAGGCAAACATTTTCTGTTTCCTACGGTGTCAGGCTTCTATTCTAATAACTAAAGATGTGTCAAACACATACTCAGAACAGAAAATGAAAAACAGGATAATAAATCTTCTAAAGACAGGAAAATAACACTTAGTATTTAAATAGAGGGGAAAAATCCTTAGAAGATATGTTAGAAAAATAGAAACAAAAAAAATGGATGTAGTTCATGAATTTATGCAGATGCCCCCACTCTGTAAGGGAAGAAAGAGTTGGATTAAAAACAAATCCGAGTGGAGCAAAGTTAAAGATGAAAAGAGCTACAGTGCCCCAGAAGGAAGGTGAAGGCTGTGAACGTCAGCCTTGGCCATTCTGAGCACAAGGAGACAGGAACCACCTCACAAAGAGATCCCATTTTCTGAGGATTCAGATGTTTGCACCCACAGCACGTGTTCAAATGCACCAGGGCGAGGTTTGGGCTTGGTCAAGGGAAAGCGATGCTGAGTCGTGGTCAGAACATCCAGGACAACCACGAAGGAACTGGGAAGGATGTGCCTCCTCAAGGCTGTGCTGGGTGATTTTGTGAACCCATCTCTAGGATTCTGCAGATAAATCACAGCCTCCTGCTTCACTTCACTTGCTGCACACCTGTGGCTTTAGAGGGACTACTTGGAAGTCCATTCTGCAAAGGCAGCCTAAAGGACTCCTGGATAAGTGCCAGATTTAATGTGCAAGGTGAGAAAATGATTGTAAACTACAGTGGTAAAGAGGTGAGCATATGTCAACACGATGAGGAAACATTAATATCCAGATATGTGCTGAAAATCATACGAAGGTATGCTAAGACAACATAGAAAGTCATAAGCATGACAGTAGAAAACAGAATTTGGGAGAATCACAAGGGGGAAAAGACTGATCTTTTTCCCCTCTGTCCTGAATTTTCCCACTAATGATACAGCAATATAGCAGCAAGCTTTATTCAAGCTTTCTGCCTGCTTTCAGGCATAATTTAAATTTGACAGCAGTACGAGTAGTGACATTCTCAGACATTCATGCCAAAGTTTTGCAATACTGGAGGCCTCGCTCATTAAACATTTATTTATATCTGTGTTCTATGAGCTGCAGAAAGAGATACCAAAATGGATCTCCATTGACAAACATTTCCCCCAACTGCTGTCCGTGTTCCTCCAACACAGATGGCCGGCTGAAACACTGGCACTAAAAACTAAATCCCTGAAACTCTGCCATCCTGCGAGCAGCGGCCTCTCCTGAAAGCATGGCAACTATCAGAAGCAAACATCCCCTCTGGAGATCTTAAATCATCCAGCTCAGGCTGCAGACCAACAGGACTTTGGATTTTAGAAGGCCTGAGGAATCCCTGCATAATTCAGAATACAAATGATGAAGAAGTACAGGATAATTCCAGCCTTCAGCTTTCAGGAATTGACTCTTCCCCCTCCCTCTCCTTACGTGTCACTTGTCTTACAGAGAGAGAGAACTTCTTCATAGGGGACATACTTTCCTGTCAGCATGGGAAACACCAGAGGACATGGTGGTTATCCTAGGAAAGATTTCTGTGGGGACAGCAACTGAAATAATACAGCTCTGCCTTTTGAAAGGCTTATACAGTCAATGAAATAAAACATAAACCAAAATAAAACAAACCCCCAAACTAAAGCACGTGGAATTCAACGAGTCTTCTAAAATGCAGATTATTTCTGCTAATGAGCTATCATTAAGTTGTTTTTTCATCACACTGCACCAGAGAGGCACCCCATGAGGGTTTCAATGGGATGTGGGGCACAGCTTCATTAAGGACACACAGCCCTGGTACCAGCTTTCAGCTCAGAGCCCACCCACCTCCTTCCAACCCTGTGTCATTCTGGCTCTGGCAGCTCAGCCAGCTCTTTAGTTTAATTATTAGTGTGTCTTTCAGATTCTTCTATTCCCATGTACTCTCCATGCATGGCAAAATAATTACCATCAGGACAGGGGGATATATTTTCCCACCAACCATTTGGAGCACCATTTTCTCCTTGTCTGTTTAAACAGTAATTAGCTCTATCTTTAAAAAAAAAATAAAATCCTGAACTAGGCAAAAGAGGCTGGCTCATAAAGCCACACACCCTACAACAGCAACAGGGACCACACCCACTGCCACTGCCAGGGCACAACACAGGGAATACCAGGCATGCCTGGTGCTGCCCTGCCTGCTTTTCATCACAAAAATTTCCTCACCAGCCCCAGCAGAGAGCAGAACACACGAGCTGGTTACTACTGGCCTGTCCTCTGCCCACACCTCCAACAGGTAGGGACGAGCAAACCACCTTGTTCTTCCTTTCCTCTCTGAGTGTTTACATACACATATCAACTCTATTTTCCAACATAGAAGTGTTTCTGCCGCAGTACACACTCCTTATTCTGATGTATGATTGTCATTCACAACCACTGCAAAAAAACCCCTCCGTGTAAACAAAAGACATTGGAAATCTGGGGCCAGGTTCAAGTTTAGAGAAGTTGTAACCAGCAATAATTAAACCGTTTGTGCTCTATTTACAACTCCCTGATGCTGCACTGTCACTTGGAAAGGACTGTGATTCTGCTACCCCCATGAAATGGATGAAAAGGAAACATCTCAAAGACAGGAATAATGTTAGATTAATGTTGGACTGTAACAGCTTGCTTCTCTGTGAGATTTGTCTGCATGATTACTGGGAATTTTTTGGAGGTTTTGTTACCTCTTCAATTTTAACATCTCAGAATAATAGAATCAAGTTCTTTTTCCTCATATTTGTTATTTATTTCAAGTTTTATGATAAATTTTCACAAGATAATGAGAAAGTTGCTTGTTTGAAGCATTTAAGGGAAGAACATGCCCTACAAAAATGATATCAAAGTTCCTTACAGAAATGATCCTTAAAAGTGACACTGTAGAGGAAGAAGGGAGCATATTTGAGATCACCTTCATGCTTCCCAAAGACAAAAACAAAAAGAGAAACTCCTCCAAACTTTACAGCCTTAAAAATAAATTTTCTTTTAACAGAATTTACCTGTCGTTGATTTACAAAACAGAGCACAGGAATAACGTTCTCTGCAAGCAGCGCCATAAATACTGGGAAATGACTAACAGGAGACACACAGCAATGGAATCTGGTTGCTTTTATAGTCTAGGATTTGTCACTGTGAATCAGAAGGTGCTGGGAAAGGGCAGTAAAGTTTGGTGAGTGATTGTGACAGGCTGGAGCTTGGCAAGGTAAGCAACCCCTCTGAGTTTCAGGAGTGGGCATCTTATGATGATGGGTGGAGGAAGAAAAAGGGGAACAAAAAAAAAAATCAGATAAGATTGACTTCAAGATGTTTCTCTTAATGAAAGCTTTGCTGTCAACAGTCATTGCAATGCTAATGTCAACATTTTTTTGGAAGTAGTACCCTGTAACATTCATTAGGGATGTCATAAGCATTCCACAGCATATGGTGTCTCAAATCCAATTACTTTTCTCTTCAAACCATGACCTTGAATAGGTTTTTAAAGGAAGAAAGAACACAGAAACAAAGCCCCTTTTGCTTATTTGATGGCTTCGTGGCATTCTACTGAAATTCAGAATTATGTCAAATTTTGCTTTGTTTTTTTCCTAATCTAAAAAAGTTATGAAAGTTTATTTTTTAAAAAGTAGTGGTGGCAGCATCTACTTCCTGAGCCTAATTGCACATAAAGGCACTGTGTGCATAGAAAATGGAATTCTGAAATACTTTAAGCATCCATTGGCTGGATTTCAAGTATCAATAATTTTGAAGGCTGACACTGGAGTTCTCTATATCCTCACGGCCTGAAGCTCAGATCCCTCTCTCTGCTGTGATAACCTCACAGCCCAGACGTACGAGAGGCCCCACTGACCAGGATTCCCTCGCTGCAGTCCCTCCTTTGTGTCGTTTCTGGACAAGACCCTTCCCAGTTCAATCCATGCAAGGAAAAGGACAGAAGATTTAGAAGTGTTTCTAGGGCTACAATTAAGGCCCTACACCTGGTTAATTCAGGAAACAAAAGAAACCCTTTCCTCTGTAATTTACCTTTTGAAAGCACTGACTTCACTCAAAAATTATTTGGCAATACTTGTTTGCCAGACAGAGCTTTTCTTCTGTGACCAGCTTCCCCTATGTTACTTTAATAAAAGCTCCAAGGATATTTTGTTTATGTGAGGATCTAAAAATCCAACCCATTCTATGTCAAACACATTGTGCCTCCAGAAAATAAGTTCTTTACAAATACAAATGATATCTGATTAGAATTCTCCTCCTGCCACAAGAATAGGGATATCACTGTGCTGCTAACACAAATCCATACACAAATAATACTGGTATAGAAAACTTACAACTACTTGTCATGTCTTTGCAAGTTCTTCCTAAGCAAGATTATATTGCTAAAATATAAACACTCATGCCTTTAATGGTACAATTAAATCTAGAGCTATTACTGCAGATAGTGAAGAACTGTGGTAACTGAGCTTTGCTGAAATATCTGAAATCATTCTTGCAGTTTAATGCATTTAAATATGTAATTATGTTTAGCATATGTCCATTTATTATGCACAGTCACTGGAAATCAAGTTCACTTTGAATGTATTTTCTAATTGATATTTAGAAACACTGGCAGACAAAATAAGTGCTGGGGCTATACTAATGCACAGAGAAATACATTAACCTAAACCTCTGTTACCCTTTTTAATGACAAGAACATTAATTCAAGACATTCACTCATGAAAATATTCATCATTTTCCTCTTAACTTTAATGTAACCTACAAGCTACAGAAAGATCAAATATGATGAATATTTTAGAAAAAGAAATATTGATGAAAGAAAAATCCAGGGGAATAAAAGGAACCCAGGGTATATACCATGCAAAAAATGAACTGAAAGAGCTGACTTGTCTCAATAGCCATCAGGATTATTCATGGGAATAGAGCTCAACAAGAGAGGCCCAACTTTTAAAATATTCCACATTTGCAGTGTTATTTATGATGTGAACTTTGCAGAATGAGGAGCTGACAAGCAGCGCAGGAAGAAATATCATCATTTAAGACAAGTAGTAATCAGCTTTTTGGGATTTCCCCCCAGCCAGGGGGCCTGGGAAATGTTTGTTCCACCAGAGGCTGTCCTTGCAATCTGTGACAAATCACTGCCCCCTCTTAGGTCCCTGATCACACCTAAAAAAAGGTGATAAAACCTTGGCACAACAGGAAAGGGCTGATGTAAGAACCACCCCATAAACAATTCAGATGCTGCAGTAATGGAAGTCTTTATAAAGTTTGGGATAGATTTGCAGCACAGGCACAGCCAGACCTGTGCAATATTTCCCACAGCTGTGGAGTTGGGGTTTTTTAAGTGATACCTCCAGGCACACAGAGAGAGAAACCTGACCCTGTCCAGTGCCACGAGGAATTATTAGATCTGCCTGACCAGCAGGAACTGAGCTTTCTAACTACAGCCAGCAGTCTCTAGATAACAACATTTAGCATTTAGATAATTATGTGGATTTTCCAGATGCCTTCAAAATGACATACCACCACTTGCAGATGAGTAACCAAGGCAGACTTCAGTGACTAGTACAGGGCTACTCAAAAAGAGTCATCCCACCCAAATGCCAAGTTCTGTGCCCAAGATGCACCTTCAGATTGTCATTTTCCATTTCCAGCCCATTGCACTCCTTGCATATTTTTCTCTGCATCTTCCCACTCCTCGTAGTGAACGTGAAGATAAGTGCACTGAAGAGCTTGCTGAGCAAGATCAGATTGTTTTATATATAAATATATATATTTTACACTAAGATACCAAAGTCTGTTTCATCCAAGCTCAGAGCAGACTTTCATAAAATCAACAAACAGCAAGATAAACAAAATATTAGGAGAAAAGGAAAATGTTACTTTAAAAGCAAAAAATGTAAGGTTAGGGATTAAAAAACAAAAAGAAGAGTGAAATGAACCAAGTGTAAAATAAAAACAGGAGGAACTATTCTTGTGTCATGTGGTTCAGAATAACTCAAGTGAGACAGTAAAAAATGTTTCTATGAACATTGAATACTGGCCTTTCAGGATGCTGTTTAATATGGGCAAAACATACAGAGGATAGAACTAACAATGTCTGACAGCAAATAGAAAATGAACACAAATTCAGCTCACCTTAATTAACAATGCTTTTAAGAAATATTCAGTGTCTACACAGTTTTTAGAGGTGGGAGGTGATTTTTCTGAGCGTGACTGGAATACAGGAACATGAGTGCCCTATGTACTGTGAAACAAAGACATCTCTTCAGCCCCTGCATCGTCTTTCTCTGTGCTGAGGAGCCGTTGCCATGAGACCGATGCTGCCAGACTTTTTTTTTTTGCATGCATTTGGAGGCCCAAGTTCAGCAGTGACTGATTTTTGATGGTGACTTTACGGAGACCACACAATATGCCGGTGCAAAAACAAATTACAGAGCAACACTTACTGAAGAAAGAAGAGTGTGAAGCACCACAGAAGCCTCACCAGTGACAATTGCTTAACTAATGCTCTACAGCCTGTCCACGATGTAATTGTAGGACAGAGCTATCCTACCCTACAGTAACCCTCCTCCTCAAATCCCTAAGCATTGTTTTTATTTTCTTTGTAATTGCATCCTTTACCTGGTCATGACTGAGAAGGCCTTTTCTCGCAAACTGTCACAGTTGCTGGGGGTTTTATTTGCTCTCAGCAGCTGTGCAGTGACTGCTGTTGCTCAAGGTTGGAATTCATGCCCTAGCGTTTTATAGCTGTAGATGAAGTAACTCCTTTCTCCCAGAGGCATCCCAGCACCCCAGAAATATCTGCATTTGATTCCACTGGGGAAAAAAAAAAATACTCCAAGTGGTAACCATTTTGTGCTTCTTAAAATCAAAAGCAGATACAGAAATTCAGGGTTCAGGGGCTCACAACCCATCTGGGAGTGGTAATGAGAAGAACTGGCATTAAGACCCAAGACACCCCAGTATAGTATGTCTATACTGCAGAACATAAAGCCAACAGTGTAGGTCTGAAGAAAAAAATAGCAGAGCCAGACTAGTGTTGTGTCCTCACATAAAACCCCTCAAGTCAGCATATTTGAAATTTATCTGAGCACTGCAAGCAGAGCTACATTTACTTATTTCTTCAATAGCAGCTTTTCCTTGCATATTCCAATTTGTTTCTTAATTCCACCAACCTATATTTTGCAGACTGTTCTAAAGTACAAGATGAACACGTTTGCAAAATTCTCATTAAATTATTACCTTGTGCATTATAGTATTACACAAGCTAAAACTGACTACAGATTTCTCCTAATTCTGTGAGGGCTTTCTGTACCCACCTGTGTGCCCATTTCCCAAGGAACCAGTGTCAACAGAGATACCAATTCTTCTCTCCCCTGCAGCTCAAACCATTGTAACGTTTACTGATGTATTTTTATACACGCGTACAAAGTGCCATACATGTGGCAGTCATTGATTGCTCTATAATGGTTAGGGGCATTCATATATCACAGCTCTGGCATACAGATGTTATCATCTTCATCTCGTGTTTTCAGAGCCCTGAGGATTTTCATTTTTTAGGTTGAGACCATAATTTCTCATGTTGTCAGTTCCAAACATGTGTATTGACAAGACTGTCAAGAAGTTGCCTTTTGTGCATTTATTTTCTCTCCTTCAGTTAATTCAAAGCTTTTCAAATTATGAGAAGGATAATTCATCCTTTAAGGTGTAAATAAATCCAATGGAGACAATGCACTAAAATTTATTTCAGTTATAGTACAATTAGTTGTTCCTTTCCAGTGGAGCTTTATTTTTATATGGCCCAGTGGCAGTAAACCAACATTCAGCTTTTTGGTCTGGGACTTAGGGAGAACTCAATGGATGATTTCATTAAATAAGTTCCTATGTAGTTCCACACTATAGCAAATGAATAACCTAGAGAGCTTAAGCTAAATACGATGTAGCAAGAGTTAAAATGGCTGGAGCTCCCCAAAATATAGCAAGAGTGCATTTTGATCAGATGATGTTGAACACGTTGCTGAAAACCAAAATTGTTCTGTGAAGCAACAAAAAAACCATCCTAAAGCCCTGATCTGGTGCCAGCAGTGACGTTCATGGAGCATGTTGTGGGCTGCATTAAGGTAGAGCAGCAGCAGTTGACCCCACTATGGAAGGGCAGAGGGTCCAGGCTGGGCACTTTGCTTGGATCAACATCCGCCTCAATCTCTTCTTTTTGATTAAAAATCCCTCCAGACTAAGCTCCCCCCAAATGTGTCTTTAAAGAGCAAGTTAAAAGGTTCCTTTAAAGTTACAGCTGCTGATGTCTAAATCTCTCCTTTCCTGATGACATTATGCAGTTCTGTGAGAAGGATTTCCATGCTCTCCGTGCAGAGGAAAGAACTGATGTTCCCGTTAAGGCTTTTAATTCTTACGTCTCCAGAAAAGTTCAAATCTCTGCCACTAATATCTCTTTCTTTACATATTCTGGAAACATGGTCAGGCTGACCTTCAATCTTCTTTGCTTTCTGCACTTATCTCCTTTTTCTCCTTGTGATTCTGTGTCTGTTCCCTTTCAGAATAGTTCATGTCCTCAATTTCCCCCACTGATTTGATGCCTACAATCTTTTTAGTGTTAAGGTTTGAGCAGTATGGGATGCAACCTTGATTTCCCAGCAAAAATCCTGGAGGATCAAGGACAGCATTCCTCAATCTGTTTCAAGGTAAACACTTACTTGGTTTTGTTTGTTTTTAAAAAGAGTGGGTCATATAATCTCTCCAGGAAGCAGAGTCTAATAATTAATTTCATAATACTGAATTTAAAAAAAAACAAGTCACTCTTTCTCTACAGGAATAAATGCAACAACAACAAAAAAAAAGCATAAAAGGCATTTGGGGAATAAACTGGGGGGATCACTATAATAAAAGGTGATTTATATTTCCTCTTTTAAACACATAAACTTGGGGGGAGGGGCCAGGTTTCCCAAAAGGAAGGTTAGGTTCTCAGGCATTAAGCAGCAGCTAATTGTGTGGTCTTAGCAGCTCCACAATCCCTGCCACAGCCTAATTTTAATGCATGCTAAAAACGAGTGATTTACTCCAGCTAGGTTGGATATTTCAGCATGTAAGGAGGAAAATCAAACATGTCAGATCCTACTCATCAAGCAGCTCAGCTGAGTACAGACAACACATTTAGCCACTGAACCTGTAGGGTGTTTACAAACTGTAGAAATGTTTTTATTACAGGAGAGGTAATTGGAATGTCTTCTCTTTCCAAGTCAATTCCAATGGTATATGCATTATTAAAAATTAATGATTAAGTATTAATACCTGAACAACATAGGTTATAAATAAGGTATGAGGGCTGGATATTAGTTTTCACATTCTGAATGCAATGTCTCTTGTGACTAAAGGGTCTAATGCACGCCATAACTTCAATGTATATTTTATTAATACAATAACTCTGACTATATGATGTACTGATGTTATGCTTGAGATACCAGTAAGTGTAGAGGGTAATACTCAATAACACAATTAATAGCAAAGGCAACATTTCTTGGGTGCTGAAGGAGTTGGTAAATAAAGCTGCAGAGTGAATCAAAAGTTGTTGTAGCAAAACTGACACCTTAAAAGCATATTTTGAAAGTGTTAAGTATTGCTACAAATGATTACTGGAGGAAATAAAACAGTTTGCAAGGATCTAGCTCTTCTCCTCAGAGGGAAGATGATGAAAGAGCAGAGAGTTTAGGGTGTCTGTGCACCCTTTTAGAAGAACTCTTTCGGAAATAAAACAGTGATGTGTTCTAAGAGGTAAGTTACCAGATCAGCCATAAACATCATGACCAATGTACTGCTGCCTAAAACACCTCACTCATCCCACCCATCCCCTCTTTCAAAACAGAACAATGTGGCAAACACTTTTCAGGAAAAAAGGTCCATGCTGGGGAAGCACAAACCATCCTGTTCCATCTCAAAGCACTGAGGGATCTCAGCCTAAATCTTGTCTTCACTTAGAGAATTGACTGTGGTTGTCTCTGCCTGAACCCCTGAACTACCAAACATTTCTTTATTCATAGCATGAGGACCTTGGAACGAGATCACTGAAGTACTTGTGAGCCAGAGGACTGGACTTCCAGGTACAAGTTACATACAGGTCACTGTTCAGTTTGCTGTTGAACTCAGCATTCAAAAGGGCAGTACCACTTTTCTCTGCATTCAGCAAGCAGAGCTTTCCAAGGTTAGTATCCAAATTCACTGCTCAATCATTCACAGCAAATAATCCCAATGCAAATAACAGACACTGAGTTACATCTTCACCACAGCTTATTTTCAGATTGGTTTTGTGTTTTTCACTTTTTCTTGTATGAAAAGAAAAAAAGAAAAATCACACAGGTTTGAATTAATCTACTTTGTATTTGTGGTAGAGAAAACATTTTCTCATTCCCTTTAAATTAAGAAGAAAAACAGCAGGACCATGAGGGAAGAGAAAATCTGAGGAATTCCTATAGAGCAAAATTCAAGTTCACAAATGTAGCCTCCTTCATGGTTCCCTCTCCATGGGCATGTGATGTCGGTGGTATTGGTAATTATACATCTATCAGCAGCAGCACAAAACAGTTAATTATATTGCTGACACATTTACCTCCATACCCTCTGATTCCCTCAAGTTCTAGATATAACCACCCTGCTGGACTCCAACCTTCTATAAATCACTTGCTCAATGTGGTTTGTCACTTCATTTCTATAAGCCAGAAAACCCACAACCAAGCTGGAGGTACCAAACCCCCATTCTCAGCAGCTTCTTCACGTCTCAGGCACACACCTGGATGACCTTAAAACATCAAACCTCCTGCTGCAAACACTGTGGTACCCACCTAGAGCTTCCTTAGAGCTCCCTCTCCCTCGCATTTATGCTGGAGAGGGTAAAGGTGCTCAGCTCTACACATCAGATTTCTTTCATGAGCACAGAAACATCCCTTTTGTTTTTGTCTTTAAGGGCTTGGAGCCTTTATGATAACAAAACCTTTCCATAATTTTTTTTTTTTAGTTGAAATAGGGGAGGTCACCCCCTCAAAGTTTCCACTGAAGATAAAATCTTCACTTTTCTGCAAGTAAAACGCAAATGTTTGTCAGTTACTTAGAGGAGAACATAAGGGGGAAAGTACTCAGCATTTAAAATTCTAGGAAAAACAACTCTTCTTTCAAATGATGTTTGGTTGAGTAGTGACCTGAAAGAGCCAGAAGGTGTCTGTTGTTTTGGTATTTGTTGAAACAGTGTCTCCTGTGTAAACAACAAGTATAAATATTTTTCCCAATGCAGTCAAAACCTGACTTTTATTTGGTGACAGCTTTAACAATTCTGGATTCTGTAAGAGCCGAGAGTAACCATAATTATGTTCAGTATGGCAGGGGATTAAAAAAAACCCTTCTTACAAAAAACATCAAGGTATACCCTTGAATTAATATGCACAATGCCTATGTCATGACTCTGTTCCAACCATCATGGTATGTGACTGTATTTATATATATATAATATACACTGAGCAAGTGTTCTCAGAAATTTAAATGTCACTCTACATAGCACTGGATTGATAGAACTTGTACTGGCCAGAAGATCAAACATGAGAAAACCTAAGGGGAAAATACACATCTGGTATTCAAAAGAAGTAGTGTTAGGAGACCCCCTGTGAACCATACTGTGCAGTTTGCTGGTTTTTTAAACAAGCACCTTGATCATTTTCTAGAAAATAAACCTTGTCAGTCAGCAAGGGTTACGGTTTGCTAGGATTTTTGGTAGCAACCTGGCTTCAAAACAATTGGTTGCCAAACTGCTGTCTGCAATCATCACTTAAGGAACACATCCTGATACATTTCTAGCTCACCCTAAACAGCCAGGGGTTTCATGTAGCACAGACAGAAAGAGGAAAAATAGAGACATGAGCTGCAAGAAAAACCCCACAAACAAGGCATGAATTTGACAGCACTGTAGCAGTGTATTCAAATGAACTATTGCTCTGCTACCATCCCAACAGGTCCCACAAAAAACACATCTGCATTCCTTCTTGATAAGTTATCCACAGCATTCCTAAATCAGTGGGCTTACTGTTGTTTATGAGCAAAACCAGGTACAACACAACAATAAACTTATATAAATCTGCATACTTTAATAAGGCAATTAATTTATAAAGTAGATTCTACAACAAGGGAAGTAAAAATATATTGATGCAAAGGGAAATTTAAATGTTTAGGTATAAGTCAAAGTCTAGTTTTCTACTGCACGCAGAGAGAATTTTCAATGTTGTTTTACAAAGGATACACAGACTGGATTTCAAGTCAATATATGCAAGCATTGATTTTGTAGTACAAGAAACTTAAGTTTTCTTACCACAGCAAGAAAAGCTTTGAGGAAGGAGGAACTTTTGTCCTATGTCAGTCACCAAGGTATCCATTTAGAGCTCTTCATAGCCCTGTGCATAAAGCACCTTTGACTTCTTTTCTCCTCTTTTCTCACTTAAATGTTTTTCCTTCTACTCCTGTATGGAAGCATCACTGCAGCTACAGGACAGACCTGGCCCATTTCAGCTCCTTGGGTTTCCAGGCAGTGATTTTGGAAACACCTTAAACTGCATAAGCCTGAATTCGGAAGCAGCCTTTAACTTTGATCACAGTTATCCCCTCCCCAAACTGTTCAGTCTTGTATCTGAAGGAGCATTTGAGAGACACATGAGTTAGATCAGGAAAGCAAACTGAAACATGTCCATCAAAAATATGTATCTAGTTTTAACCTGGCTGCCTAAGGAGGTACCTCTGCTGGCACAAAGGATGGGGCAAGACAAGCCCAGAAGTGCCACCTTCAGCACTCTCAGCATTAGTGAAATTACAGCCTCACTAACCTGACAGGAGCAGCACATACACTGGTTTGTCCAGTGGTGATGGGATTAAATGGAGCAGAGGACTTATTTTGGACTCCCACTAAGCACTTAGTTCTTCCTCAGGTATTCAGACAAACAACAGCAGAGTCTGCATTGACATAAGCAGACGAAGCAAGGAAGGCTGAGCGATGTGACCTAAATAAAATATGAGTTGCTTGAGACCTGCAAGGAATCCCAAATGATACAAACTCTTACATTAAATGCTAGGAAAAAGGAAAAAAAAATTCTATTAAGCCCTAATCTGTGTCCCTCAGAGTGTCACTACATTTCCTTCAGTAAACCCTAAAGGTGCTTCAAGTGCCATCTCAAGGGCATTTTGGTGCTTCTTGGCACTCTGGTAACAGTGCTGAAACAAACAGAAGTAATAACATATTTTAAATCCCTAACCCCAAAGACCACTGGAAAACTGGGGAGAGTGGAGGGGGGTGTAAGGAAAAATACATTAAAAGGAAAATTAAGAGACTTCTTGGAAAATGCCAAAACTCCTGAAGAATTTCCCATTTTGCCAGTCTTTTGATAATGCCACTCTCAGAAGCCCATTGCATGGAGCACACCTGGGTTTGTTACACTGAGGCACATCCATCTTTCAGAGGGAGAGAAATACCACAGGGATGCATCAAAGCAGGGCCCTGAGATTTTAATATCTCAGGTGCTCTGAGCTTCTCAATTCCAAGATTTCTTGTAAGAGCTGAGTCACTTTCTGCCCAGAAGCCCATAAGTTTTTTCTTGACCTCATTACAAGAAGTCATGTCCTCCTGTTGCATTTCAAAGCAGTGCCCCAGACAGTCCCCATCTTTTCCAGCAAAGGTTCAGTCCCTGATGGGCAGTTAAGAGTCTTTCCCTGCAACAACAAAATTTGGGTTTGCAAGGTGAGTAGCTTTGTATTTAAGCCCCTTCCATCATTTCATTCATCTTTGGCACACACCAAGTAATAGAAGGCAAGGGAGAAGGATGTGCTGAACGTGTTTAGGTTACAAACTAAAAAACAACTTACTCTGCCAGCACATTGATGATATTTTAAGAGACATAGCTAAGCATGTAACTGGATGCACACAGCTGAAGAGTCAAACAGCATGAGGGGCTACAGCAGGCCAGGAAAATGTTATGGTTATAGGAGCAGAGAGATCTACAACATTAGACTCCAGTTGCCTTCCTACCCCACCACTTTTTCAGAAGAGCTTCTAAGCACTTAAAAGCATGATCTTGCCTAAAACATTAAATGCTAGAATGGCTCTTTATTCCTCTATAATTTAGAATCACATCAGTAAGATTAGTGTCTGCTTTGAAAGCCCTTGCAGCTTTTAAGAGCCAGATGGGGAGTTTTAGGAAACAACTGCAGTTTTCAGTGTGGCCTCTGAATTTGTGTTAAGAGCTGAATAGAGTTATTTTATTCATTTTTGCTGTGGTTTCACTTATTTTATGTAATTATTTTTAAAACATACGCAATCAGAAGTTTATCAAACTCCCTGCACACAAGATATACCAGGTCACACTTTGTTATGACCGTGCTTATCACCTCTAGAGTTCACAGAAAGACAGAACAGTCTTATCACTTTATTACCTCAAGATCCCTTATCCTACACTATGTAGAACCAGTAGATAAATCTTGTACAATCTACAAGTGCACAACTGAAGACAGGCAGGGGAAGAGGAAAGTTCGAGCTGGTAGCTGAAATTCATATGCAGTGGTAAGAAAAATGAGTGCTGTTAGACAGAGAAACAGTATTGGTGTGGTCAGCAGAGGCTCTCAACACCAGTCTGCAAGACACTGTCTTATGGCTGCACCCATGACCTGTGAGAGACTCACACTCTAAGCAAGACATGAACTCTGGGCTCTGAACTGTTCTAAAAATAGTTAACTCCATAAAGAGAAAAAGAAAACCCATCTCAAGCTCCCCAAAACACCCAGTTTGTATTCTGCAAGACCACATCCACAGCCTTCCTCCAAACACTTTGTCTTGTCAACAAGTGCCTCACTTTCACCCTTGTCTTACTCCTTATTGCCTCTTCCTCTCCCCAAACCCAGACTCCCCATCCTTGGATGATCCACACGGCCAGGTCATGTTTCCATGTCCTTATTTTATCATCTTCTTTGTAAAAACAGACCCCAGGTCTGTTTCTGAGTGTTGCAGAGCAGTGAACTGACCCCTCCCTCGGCACCTTCCTGTGCACAGCACAGATCACCTGAAACACGATCATCAAGGCTTGATAAATAACAATTTATCACTAGTCCATTATCACATGTTCATTACATTATGGTGCTGCACAAAACAATTTGTTTAAATTTTGCTTTCAAATAATCTCTGTGCTTATTGCTGATGTTCAAGCATTATTTTGTAAGCTTCCTAGTTAGATTTGATGTTAGATTAGAATCAGATTTAAGCGCCCTATAAAAGGACCCGTCCTCCACAGGGAATTACCAAATCACGGACACGAATTGTAATGCAGAGGATAAAGAAGTTACCCTCTTACCATATAAATTGGATTAGATAATCACAAATTTATCATGCACAGTCAGAGATGTATCTCAGAATTTTAAAAGACTGAGATTCTTCAAAGTCCACAGAAGAACAAGAGAATGGAAATGCACATCATTAGTTGCTTTGTGCAATTCTCCCTTGACATCTCCAAGTTGGTTTTCCCATCAGCACTGAAACAGTGTCTTAGTTTACCAAAACAGCCTCTAGTTCTAAGTCTGGTCTCATCTAAATCCATCTGTCATAAGTGTTACTTTTGCCTCAGTGACTACATGTGGTTTGCAATTACTTCATACTCAGTGATGAATCAGCGATGGAAACAACAATCTTGGATCAAATTTCAAGTAAATTTCTGAATATTGTCTTGGGCAAAGCTGTGACTGAAAGAGCTCAGGCAGAACTCAGGTCCTGCTGCCAGTTTATCCATAACACCTTGTAATGCTGTCATGCAACCACCACCTCTGCCAATGTTTTGTTTGCTTCTCAACCTGAACTGCTTCTCTTCTCATTCAAAATTCTCATCAAAATACAACATAGCAGAGGATCTCTATCTGCACCCTTTGTATCACCATTTGGTCTGTGTATGAAGAAATGAACATCTGAAATGGTGTCCTAGAAATACACTGATAAATAGAGTTAATATGCAATTATTTACAGAAGTAGGGTAAAATGTTTTGTTTAACTTTACAGAAAGATCTTTGGTACTTTAAACTATTCATAAAGTGTTTAATTGATGTATGTTTCATTCCAGTATAAGTTCTGCCACTTAAAAAAGTAAATCTCAGCTCATGACAGGACTTGCAGGGCACAGGGAGCTTTACCCTTCTCCTGCTGTCCATCACACTCAGCCTGTGAAGTGCAGCTCAGAGACCCAGTGTGTGTCATCACAGAAACAGGAGGCACACAGGAGAACATGAATAAAGGCATTTTCCATTAAAGATAATGACTTTTTAACTCAGTGGGAGTTAGATCAGACTATAACTAGGAATCAAAGTTCACAAAACCACAGATTGAACTAACCAACACACAGCCACACTGCTACAGAACTCCACCTCTCATTAAATCTCCTTTGTTGAAAAGTTGGTATTTATGCATTCAAGTCATCTAGAAGACTGAAGAGCACAAATTATTCCACCACACATTGGCAGTAAATTTGCACTTGCTCAACTGGCTTCAGATCTGATTGTTTCAGGTGGCAGAATAGGAAAAACTTTGATGTTTGACTAAATCTTAAAGTTTTGCCATCTGTTCACAAGCAATTTGCCAACAGAAAGATGCCAAAATTCATTTAGCATTTGTCAGGAGTTGCTCGCTCTATTATTGATTGTGCATGACTGTAAGACAAAAAGCAGCTCATGACCTGCCTGGATTACAACTGACTAATGATCAGACTCACAAGTGTAAGTTCCAGAGGAATTCAAGTGGATAAAATAAATACACAGGAGCAACAACACCAGCCCTCCCACAGACTCAAATAAATAAGCAGAGGTTTTATTCTTGCAGTGGTTTGAACTGAGAATTTACCTCTTCACACAATAAGGGAGCACTCACAACTAGCAATATTTCTGGCTTCAGAGGAATTGATTCTGTGAATAAGAAACTGGGGCCAAGAACAAAATCTGAACAATGTGAACCACTGAGCAAAATCTACTTGCCAAGAGCCTACACGGAGCTGAATGTGGCTCCCCAGCTTGGCTTCACTTTTTTGATATGAAATATCCTTTCATTCACAAATTCAAGTGAGTCCCATTCATGCTGGCTCTGCCAGGTTTGTCCAACAGAGAAAAAAAAAGAATATATAACAGCACACCAGGCAACTCAGAGTAGTACATGCCAAGGTATCTTCTGGAAAAAAAAACCCAAACAAACAAGGGGAACGCAGTCAGCTCTTTGAAACTTTTCCACATCTCAAATATTCAAAATATCAAGGTGGAAAATAAAAATATTTTCAAGTCTAAAAATGTTTCCATTGAAATGGTTTGTGCACTTCATTGTGAAGGATTCAAAATCCTAAGAAAGCACCCAAATACAAGAGAGGGACTCATCTGTTTCCAAGATCACCATAACAGATATTCCATTTTTAGTTTTTGCCAGCTGGCTTATACACTACATAATCTTCTGAGCTGTTGGAGCATTTCTAATGGCTCAACATTCTTAAAATCCAATGATGCTAATTATAATAGGGACTTAAATTATAATTTAGCTGTAGAACAAAATGTTACCAAAAACTGGATACAGAGAGACACTTTAGACTCCTCTGCTGAGGAAGAAATCCTCACTCATTTTAGCTGAAGTGGTCAGCCAGCAGCATGAAAAGCAGCAGGAGTTTAAAATATTAACTTTTCTTTATTCAAAAGGCTTATACAATATGTTTACTCACTGAAGAAATCTGAGCCCCTCACAAAAATAAATAAATTATATCTTCAGAATCTGATAAAAGAAGCTGGGAAAGTAATGAACACTGGTGGTAATTGCCTCTAAAATTCCAGCCAGATGATTAAATTTATAGTTGTTTGGAGCATCCTTAATTGCAACTAATGCTTTCCAAAAAATAAGGGGTGAATTAAAATGGACGCTTCTTCATTCAAATGAGGACTTCTCCTCTCTTTAATATTCCAGCCAGTTTTACAACTGAATAAAAATGCAGACAGGGCAGAGGACAAGCACTGCAGCACCCAAATGAAAACTAACTTCCAAGATATTTGTCATTTCACTTGCAAGTGGGAGCAATTCCTGCATTCTTGTACACTACTGAAGAGTCAGAAAGCACCTCCTTTTAAGCTCCTTAACCAAAAAAGCTTCTTAAGGAGTGTAAGTTTTACTCAACACTGACATTCCTCCCAACACAGAGAGATAAGGACAGCATTGTACACGTCCTGGGGAGAACAACTCCTCAGCAGAGCCTCTCAAACCCTCCTGGCTCTGCACTGATTAACTGAAAACAGGTACAAGTTAAAGATATTTGTCAAATAAGGCTCTGGCTGCTTGCAGGCCCTGGCAACTCTTCTGCACACGGTAATTCACCCAGACTCCTGCTCAGCCCATGTGCATACACGAACAGGGCATTATCTTTACATTTGCTGCACCTACAACACTAATCCACAGACAGGTAGATCTAAAGGTGAAATAGAATTCCAGCCTAATAAAGACTATATTAAACAGCAACAACAACAATAAAGATATCTCCAAAAGCACATTTTAAACAGATATATTTCAGAAAAAGGAGTCTTTATGAAGATGCAATACTACATCGGGCATCATTTTGAAGTCTTCCTCATAGTCTTGTCTACACAGAACCCACCACAGGATTTCAAGTTTTTAGGTATCCAATGCATTACAGCATTGTTCAAAGTACTTTATTAGACTTTATGTTTGTTTATTTTATTTTTTTTATTTGAATATTACAGTGGCTGCAGAGAAAGGGAACTATTTCTATTCCAGCTCCAGTTGATTTGCAGACAGAATCAACTCTTTTCATCCAGCAGGAGTAGCAATTACAGAAAAAAAAAAGAAGAAAAAAAAGAATGGCTAGGCCAACAATCCGGTTTACTGTGAAATCCAAATTTTGGGATGCAGAGATGAGGGCAGATGTGGACTGGGAAAAAAACCATAAATGACAAAGTTTAATAATGTTACATCTTTGCCAAGCACTTATCAACTTGGCAAAATTTGCCAAGTTCTTATCGATTGCATAAGGCACCAGAACACATATTTAAGACTTGTTCCTAGCTCTTCATAAAGAAAAACAGCTCAACATTCAGAGTAAGGACAGTTTGCAGACAGTATATTGTGAGCATGTTTCCTCTTCCTTATCTCTGCAGAGCCAATTCTGATTTAGGAATAAAAATAATAAAATTAAATTTAAAACAGCTGCTCTTTCATTGAAGAGTTAATATTAGATGTGGCACCTTGTGGGGACTTCGGGGGTGTGTTGTTTGTTTGTCTTTGATGGTTACATTCAAGATGGAGAAATCAACTTTAAGGAAGATGGGTCTTGCTCCAAATTCAGCACTGAGGCTGGAAATTACTGCATGCACATGTGTATATGCACATAAATATGATAAGGGGGGTGTGTATAAATAAATAAATACATGCCTATGTAGTTTTCCTACAGAACCTTTTAACCTACCATTTGCAAGGTGGGAAAAAGCCACTCCTGTTCCTCTCTGCATCCATGGCAATGATCCACCTTGCCAAAAGTATTCATTGCCCCTTTGCTTTTTTTTTAAATCTTTTCTCTCCACAGGCAGCTATTTACATACAGCTTTCAATTTGCTGGAAAATCTTAAAACAAACATATGCATAGCCTGCAAATTGAGAACATCCTCAGTGAGACGGAACAAGAATATGGTCTGGATGTACAGCCTGATTTTAAAGTAAATGACAAGGTCAGAATCATTTACCAAAATGGGATGTTTAATCATCCTCTCAAAGCACTTAACATTTTGTTTAATTTACAGAAGGGGGAGAAAATAATCCAGGCAGGAAAAAAAATATGTTGTGTACTGGCTTAGAAGAGCCTGACTGTGAACAGGATTGCTTGATACTCTCTAAATAGGAAACCTGACTTCAATTCATTCAGTTGAACACAGAGTGAAAAAATTTAAAAATTCTATCTGGAAAAGTGGATGAGAGAAAATAAGAAGACATATTTAAGTCTTTATTTTGGTAGCATTTGATAATGTCTGTAGCCCCCTAGCCCATATGGTGCATCAGTAAGAGCTACATTTCTGGTGCCTCAGCCACTGTGAGTCAGGTGATGCCACGTCCTGAGAATCACCTGAGCTCCTAAAACATCAGTTTGATATTTTAGGTATAAATAATCCAGGGTTACACAGTAACAACCTGATTCAAAGGATTGTTCATCAGTGGCACAGGGACATAAAGCTCAGCAGAATGATCCATTACAGACAAGGAATTCTTCCAACAGATTCTCAGAGTTTCACAGTTTGCAGATGGCTCATCAAGAACACAGAGACCACAGATCTGCTCGGGTTTGTAGACTGACTAAAAGAGGAGCAAGCAAAGCGGGGCAGTGCAAGCAGAGTCTGATAAAGCAAACCTAGATCTTTCAATAGGCACTGAGATCACTGCTCCAGTGTTTTAGAATTTCAAGCAAAAAGCCAGTAATCACCCAACACAAAGCTGACTAAGTCAGTTTTGCACGTTGCTGTCACTGGTGTCAGTAGCTGCTCACTAAGCAAAGATAATAACAGGAAGATGGCACTTAACTATTCATTTCCACCAACTACACCCTTGCCCAGGTAGGAAGAGAAGAACCTGTGAGGACATGGATGGTTTCCGTGTGAAAATACCACTTTGCTGTAACTGGTAGGTGGGTTTGATTCCCTTAATCTGATTTCTCCCCACAGCCAGAACACATAACCAGATGTGTACCTGAGGGAGAGGCACCCTGTGTGAAGTTAGGGTTGATTCTAATTTTTTTTCAAAAAAATCAGAGAAGCAACCCATCAAACACAACATAGACCAACCCTTTAAAGGCAAGAGCAAACTCACTGGTACAGAGGTGGCCAAAGGCTGTAACTGTTTGTTTTCTTGGGCTGAGAACAGACAGACTGGAGACATCAGCGGCCACACATCTGCCTATGGCACGTTCCTTTTCACACAGGAGTTGCAAGTCTCTGAGGAATGGGCTCTGTAATGAAAATACCAGCACAGCCTCCACTAGAGCAGCCCTCAGATGTGCTACTTAAAAGGAGGGAATTACAATGTCCAAGAAAATGATGCACTGGGGAACCAGTAAAGATGATTAGTGAGGCTTGGCATGAGGAGTTAGGCAGACACGCTTTTGGAGGAACCTACTCCGTGCCAGATTTATTCTGACATGCCATCAGTATTCAGGTGGCACCAATTACAGCCTTATCAGCCACACTATATTTTAATCAAACCACATTTCACCACGGTGACATCCTGACCATGATTTATCAGTGCTGCTGTGATGTCTGTCACATACTGCCTGTAACACCAGCACAGTTCAGACTTTTTCACTGGATATATAAATTGCCTAATTTTGTCATTAGTAAGTCAAAGTCTTCACCCATAATTTCCTGGATTTGTACAAACCAAGCTTATATTGTAAGAGTGGTTTTGACCAAGATGTCATCAGTAAAAGATTTAAGTTAATTGCCACTGACTGGATGTGAACAGCTGTCAGTCTTCTTCAATTTTATTTTGCAGCTGAATAACAAAGTAATGACTCTGGCTGATGGATACATTGAGAAAGACAGTAAGATGCAGATTATGATTTAAAAATACAAGATGTTAGCAAAATAATAATTCACTTTTGAACTGTATTGGTTATTTTTATTTATGTTTGGACACAGAATATACTTAATATTTTAGTGATCTGCATTTTGATAGATATTTATCATGCACAGAAACTTGTGGGACCACAGCATCTTTTCTTTGTGTTTGGAAAGAGATTAGTGATACTGAACAAAACCCTTCCAACAAAAGATTTGCCTTCAGAAACTGTAGCAAGAGAAAGAGAATAAAGGATTTTTAAACAACAGATAGCCTACCCCAAGCTAACTTAAATACAGTCTCCTCCTCATTTACAGGAATGGAACAGACTGAATTACCTAACCACACATGAGGAGAGTTTGGCTTCTTGTTGGGGTCTATTTTTCACTGCAAAGCTAATTTAGGTAATTGTCATCTGGATTTGCCTATTCCAAGACTGATCAGCCTTATACCAAAGGATGAATAAATATATGTTCAGTGGCACTATTATGGGATCCTCAGTGTCATTAGTCTGAACCACTCAGGATGGGCTTCTGGGGAATGGAGTGGAACGTGCTGGGAACGGGATAATCTCAGCACAGCAGTAGCTACTGAAATCGCCTTACTCTGTGTATGTGTCTCTGGCACACACCTGGGTACCTCCACCACAGCTCCGTGCTGGGACTCCTCTGGCATAAAGAGACAGGGAACACACAGTACCTGCTCCCAACCTGCTTCCACTTTCACCTGAGGACACAGTGGAAATACCAAGAACATAAGGAGTTACTGAAATTGTCTTTAAGGATGAATTTGTTATTATTTCTCACCACACTCCAGTCTGGTAGAACAGTTCCCTGGGATCTTTGTACTGGCTTTGTAAAGGGCAAGACTTCACAGTTGGTAAAGTGGCATGTCCTCTAAAACTTTCTTAACCCTACTTCTGATTGTTTAGCCAGTTTCTTATGCCTTCCTAGTGATTTGCTGACTTCACTGCCCACCATTTGGGTTGCTGGGTGTTTAGCTGTATCAAGGAAGCCACACGTTTCTGTATCACATACTTTGAGATTCATTAAAGGGAAAATTCAAAACAATAAAATCAGAAATTGAAAGGCTGCCATACTGTAAGAAGCAAGGAAAGCATCCATGCCATCCAGAACAAGATGTTGAATGTTTGAATAATGAAGAAACTGTCACAGATTTTCCTGCTAATAGGGAAAGCCCATCTTCCAGAACATTGCCCAAACAATTATCCCATTCTTATAAGAGGGGGAAGACAGCAAAGCAGCAACATATCAGCTTTTCAGGCTGCCTGTTTTTAGGAAAATACATTTCATTTCTTTGGAGAGAGCTTTTAGTAATTCACATTCCTGACAAAAAAAAAAAAAAGTCATCTTTTCTTAATCAAGTTGTACAGCTAATCAAATGATTAATCACTTTGGCTGTTACAGGAAAATAAGTCCTTGTTACATACATTTAAATTTGGGAGATTATAAGCTATATAAATTTGAAATTAAAAAAACAAACACAAACAAACTAAACCATCACCACTTGTCTATTTGCTTGCAGCCAGACTGAAACAGACTTTACATGAAGACAAAGGAGGAAATTGCTCTTAGGAACTCCACACAATTAAGTTTATGAGAGACCTAAGCAGTGGACAGGACTTGGCAATTAAGGCTTTTTTCAAGTAATTTATAACAAGGCTGATTACCATTACCTTTCTGGATGTAAATATAGATAAAGCTCTGAACAGAAGGATGCAGTGCCAATTCAAGATACCCTTGCCAGTTGGATTTTGCCAGAATAGCATTGAAGGACTCATTTCCCGGGAAACCAATTTGTGAAAAGCATAAAACCTTTCATATTCTAAACAAATATCAAAATTAAAAAGTAACTGAATGACTTGTTAATTATCATCCTGAATGTTTATTTCTGTTTGGAAGCTTTGAAATAATAAACAAAGAACTGAAAAGAATTAATCTGAGGGCTATTGGTGCAAACCCATCAGAGATTTTATTCAACAATAGAGCAGCCATGAACACAGCAAAGTGTTTGCTCTTATTTATATATATATATATATATATATGTACCTTTGAAGAACAGAGATGAAACATGAAATTGTTTCAGGAGCAATATTCTCCTTTAGGGTTTGATCTTGCACTCTCTGATGTGAGTAGCTGAGTCCCCAGTGACTTCAGGGATTTAGGAACTCAACTACTGTAACGTATTTATTTCAGGGTTCTAGATGCACTATTCACCACAGATATTAAAGGCAGTTTAAAAGTGTGGGACAAACAAAGGAAAAAAAAATTCCAACTAGTAGTCTGGTCCATGAGAACCCATCTCAGTGAAGAACTTAAAGCCCTCTCTGTTTCACAGCTCTAAACTGCTGGGGAAGCCCCAGCAAGGTTTGTCTTTAGCATCTCAGCCACAAATGGGTTTATTTTGGAACATGCTGCTGCAGAAGTTGATAGGAAAACATGTGTATGAGTTAGAAAAATAGAATTGGAACATGATGCAGAGTAGATTTTTCTGTAAGACACATTGAGGCATCACGATAAACAGGAATAAATAAATGTCTCTGCCTCTCTCTGTGATTCCATTTCCTCCAACCTTTTACCAAAAGGCAACTTGCTTGTTTTTACATTAAACTTTTTCCCCCTCTTTTTTAAACTTCCATCAAATAACTGCTCCCCTTCGTGAATGTTTTTTCCTTTTTACATCTTCATTTTTGGGTCAGTTATGTAGGATTGTGTACAGTCCTGTTTGCAATTTTTAATTAAAATCCAGGTGCAATAACAGCAGTAAAGCCAGGCCAGGGGCTCACCTGCAGTGCCTGGGCTCCCAGACCAGTGTGCTGGGTTCAAAGTCAGTGCCTTCACAAACTTCTCATTAATAGCAGGTGGCTGTCAAATATTTCAGAAAACAGCTCACAGCTTCCATCATATGTTAAGCTTAAAAAGGATGCAGCAGGGAAGTAAAGAAAGTTTATGTTGTGACTTTTGATATATGTGATAATCACAGTGATTGACAAGAGTCTGAGGAACAAGCAGGAAGCTATGGAGGTTTATAATGCACTGACATTTACAGGCAAGCATGACTGTCACAATTGTCAGAACTTTAATAAATATGTTAACTTTCTGACTCCTGAAATAATGAGATCTCTTCTACTCTCTGATATTTTGTTATCAAAACTCCATTATCTGTCCTTCCCAGCCCAACATACAATGAAACATTCACAATGAGTCGCCTTTTTAAATGTGATCAGAAAAAAAAAACCACACACCTGACATTTCAGGCCTGACTAAGGTGGGCTGAGCACCAGAAATCCTTATGGAAATAAAGGGAAACCTCAAAAGCTTCAGAGCTTCAATTCCACCCCATTCTTCACATGGGCCAGATCAGCAGGAATTATGCACAGAATAAAGCAGAAATTTTCTTCTGCAAATCTAGGTTTGAATTTCCCCAAAGCTTGACCTATTTTTTGTTTTGGTCATCCCTCACTTACAATGAAAATCCAGGAATTACATCAGAAGCTTACAGAATCCCTAAAGAAGTTAGAGTTTTTCAAGAACAAAGCAGGCAGAGCAGCACTCCAGAGGGCTTTTCTCACTCATAAACTGCTCTATGTATAGCAAAGATTAGTTTAACTCTTCTCTCTACCTTCACACAAAACTGAGCCCTTTAAAGTTTGACAAGTGTCAGTTAGATCTACCAAAGACCAAAAGGTTATAAATGCAAAAATAAAAGATAAACACTTCAGCCAATTTAGTGCAGAACTGTAAAGCAACACTACCCAAAGCTGCCTCCCACAACATACTGGCCACAAAGAACTAATTGGATAATCTCTAAATCTAGGTCTTTGCTATTATTTTAGAGTTCATGCTACAATAGAAGAAATGAAGACATGAATTGTGATTAAGGAGACTAAGGAGCTCTCAAATCAAATGTGAGAAGTTGCTTTCACACAAGCCACGACTGCTCATCACAGAGCAGAACTACAGGAGAGCAGCTGAAGAAATAAAGACAGAAAATAAAGTATTTCTATGCACTCCCTGTTACAAGAAGGGTCAATAAAAGACCCTTCCCACCAACTATTTCTTCCCATGTGTGAAAAACTACCGAGGTCTGGGACCCTGGGAGAAAGCACACTATGATTTCTTGGCAGTGCTTATACCACTGAGCTCACTGCCTGAATGTCTATTTTAGTAGGGGGAAAAAAAGATAATTGGGAAGTCATTCTTACTAAAATATCCATGGGGACAACTTCAGAGAAAGAGTTCCCCCCCTCCCCCCAAAAAGAGAAAAAAAACAGGTTTTAAATGTCCATAAACAGGGAGAAAGTGAAGGATGCAAAGTCTGAGATAAAGCCATACAGCATTTCCCCAGCCTAAACATCATCATTCTTCTGTTAATATAATAATGACATTAACATTTAAACCAGAACTTGACTAGAGTGCACAGATAAGATTTAAATTTTGAAAACTCAGGTAGGGCTCAAGCTGCTGCTTTGAAAATTGCTGTATTAGTACCATCAGGGTTGGTTGCTGTTGCTTTTTAAATGAAAAAATCAAGCATCTAATCAGCTTGAAATTATTTTTGATTCCCTCTTCAGTTTAAAACAACAAAATGAAAAACAGCAGCAGCACAGAGCTTGTGTTAAGGAAAAGAAACCCCAGTGTTTTGACAAATAGCACCTGCTATTTCAGGTGGGAAATGGGAATTTGCATAAAATCTATTATAATTTTAATGTGTGGGGGGTTTATTTTGCTTAACAACCTCCGCAGGTATATAAATTAAATTACAGATTTGCTGTATGTGCTATTAAATGAAAGTCTGGAGTTGTGCTGGAAACTGAGCTACAGGTCTCTCTGACAAGATTCATGAAAAAAATATGGAATAATTCCTAAAACAGCAGAGTATGAGGCAACTACATAAGCAGAAACTACATTCCTACCTGCTTTCGAGGGGCAATTCCTTCCCACGGGTCCAAAAATAATGTTCATTTTACCAAAGGCCCCATAAGTGCAACTTTGTGCCAAGATGTTATAAAAGGCACTGGGAGGCCAGAATTGAGTAGCCAAGTTAGAGCTTAACATAAAACACTCACTACCCAGCCTTAGTTCTTCTCTGCTTTTTATCATTCCTAAAATATCACAGCTTCTCTTCCCTAATGACAATTTAAGTCTAAATAAAAACTATGTGGGTTTTTTGTTGATCAAGTCTCATTAAGCCAATAAAAATATTAATTAGCTGTGAGCATACAGCATCACCATTTCATTATGCAATCTAACATAACCTATCAATATAACCATATAGATTAACCACGTTTCTGGTCTTCGAAGTTCTCATTTAAAATGAAATGTTTTCTGTAATTAAGAGAATTGGTTATTTTTCTCACAATGCCAGCACTAAAACATCACTAACCCTGAAACCAGCATCATTATAATTTATTTTTTACCGGTTTGCCATTTTCTTGTCCTAAGCCACATTCTCTCATTTATAGAATGCATTTCATAAAAAAAATAACTTCTAGCTAAATTAGATTTATTAGGTTCTCTCATTATGAAACATATGTATAAAATCAGTACATCTCAGTATTTCTGTGCAATTGTAAAGCACTAAATCACCCTGACATACAGTATATTACTGACAACTTCTAGATCCCATATAATTGTGAATTATTTCTTTTAAACCAACAAATTTCCATAATATTCCACTAACAAAGAGCAGATCTGTTCTGGAAATAGCATCTGTGGAGGAACCATTTCTGCAAAACCTTCAACAGTTAAAAGGATGGGGGAAAAATATCAGTAGGTTCCTGCAATATTCTCTCATAAACATCAGACAGTCCCAAAGTTCCTTTATGCTTGGCTGCAAAATATTTGATGTCAATACTGTTATTTTCACTGTGGCACAGCAAAAGATCTTCCAGAACTAGGGATAATTTTTGCAAGTTGAGACATATTAAAGACACGTGTAATCATACTTCTTCCATCTGACCTAGAATTTAAAAATATGTATTTTTTTGTGCTTAAATTCTTGATCCTTCTGCCTCTAGCTCCAAGTATATCTAAAGTGTATTAAGTCCCACTGGTCTAATTTCAGGTTACCAGCTCATTGGTTCCTGTTAACAAGACAATTTTCCCAAGTATTTTTCAAGTCTACTTATTTAATAGCATTATCATTGTCTTCCAACTGCGTTAAAGGACTCCACAAAAATAGACCCTTGTAATGAATATGCCTGCTCTCACCTCAGTTTTTAAACCCCTTGAAGAATTAGGTCCTTAAAGCTGAAAAAGTAATTCATATGTCAAGTTCTGCTGCCACTGGAATCAAGGGTCCTGTTGGCCTCAATATCTGTCCAATGTAATCAAGAGTAAGGACCTCATTATTGCCCAAGTCTGTGCCTTGTACTACAATGCATTTCTCACATAACAAGCATAAAACCTTCCTTCTGCTCAATGCACAGTCCTCTGCCTTTGCATTCCACCAGCACAGCACACCCTGAGAGACCTCCCCAGCTTACTCATTTACCACCAATTCCCCTTAAAAGTCAAGAGGGAAATAAAGGCTCTTTCTTGTCTGCTTGCTGCTTCGAAATCAATCCCTCAGATACCCAAACAAATAAATTGCTATTTCATCAAAGGACAGAAGGAAATAAGTTACTGGCTACTCATGACTTATGAGGCATCTTCAGGTAAAGTAATCCTGCTGAATATTTCATCCAATTATGATTCACATACTTCAGTCTTCTGTATCAGACAGAAAATGAGGATAGGCATTATCTCTGATGAAATGCCTGAACATCCAATACAACTGTATACTGCAATATCAAAACACATAATCAAACAGTTATTGTATTGAACAGGCAGACTTACGGTTTCAAGAAATCAATGCAATAGGTTCAGAGATGATTTAATGTGAAAGACTCAATTGTGTTGTTTGTAGTCTGGTTCTGAGACATTTCCTTGGAATTAAAGAGCATGAGCTTTGTCCACAGATTGTTCTATACAGCATGAGGACTGGAATGTGGATCTCCCACATAAGATTGGGTAGGATTGTCACACTTAGATCCTACCTACTCATCTACCAGGAGGTTCTGGTTTACGAAAAACAGAGATCACTAAAGTCCTCACTACAGCCAGCAGGGCAGTGAAAGTGATGTTACTACTGATTACGTTCTGGACAGAGAAGCAGAACTCAAACCCATAAAGTGGAGAGGGATAAGGAGACTGCTTGGGGGCACCAAGAGAAATCTCAAGTAGGGAAAGGTCTAACTCCACAACTCTTAAGGGTGCAGTGATGACCCTTCCACGGCAATTTTCTCTACTGTCTTGGATTTTTTTCCTGCACTTCAGTAAATACAACATTCCAACCAAGTCTGAAGAGATTGACACACCATTGGGTAAGGAATCATTAGCTGATGGCACCCAGATGCTCGACAGCCTTACACAGAGCCCTCAATAATGCACATTATCGAGAGAGAGTTGAAATTTAACAGCATCTCAGCCCTTAAAAATAAATAAAATCTTCCATACAGTTTGACTTTTTCCTCACTGAATTCTCTCTAGAGCTATTTTTAGCCAGCCCAGCTGCAGAAGCTGGTGCAAAACGTCAATACAATCTGTAAAGCCAAACCTCCCCTTGTCAATAGCACCGACAGACAGGGCTGTTCTCCTCCAAGGCATCCTTCTGCACAAAAGGGAGCTTGCAAAGCAGTGTTTTGTTTCTTTAGAGGAAGGGAATAATGAGCATTCTCCACAGGACATTGAGGGCCAGAATATACACAAAGGTCTTTAATTTCTGGCTTTAAAAGCCCCTACACAGCTCTCCAGGGAGGGGCTTTCCCTGAGGGGTGGCCACAACAGGACCAGTGTGAGGGTACCACCATCACTGGGCAACACCCCACACACAGCCCCTTCCCAGCCTCCTCACAGCCTCCACCTGAGCTTCTCCAGTTGCCAGGCAACAGCCACACTGGTATTTTCTACATATTAAAAAAAGAGGACCAAAAAATTAAGTGTAGCTTTGTGCATATATAACTAGACACAGGTACACACTCAGCTCCCAGCCACAGGTGAGCAGGGAGCTGGGTCAGGGGATGTGAGAGGAACCTGGATCCCCAGGGAAAGCCCTCCTCAGAGAAGCCCTTTTTTTTTTTGTGAAATAAGGCCACATCATCCTCACAGGCCTCCCCTCCTCCTAAACAGGTTGGAGGTGTTTTTTGCAGTGGCAAAGTGCAGGTTTGGCTCTGCCATGAGGGGACAAACCCAAGTGCCACTGGAGCTACAGCTGCCACAGGTGCCCTATGGCAGCAAAGAGATTCAACCCAGGGGCTCTGAGACTTATTGAAATGGAGATGAACTGCGTGGGAAGCACCAGAAAACATATTTAAAATTTAAAAAAAAAAAACTTCCCACCCAAAACAACTTGAGGTTTAAGCTGCTGCATCTCAAAGCCAGACAGAGGCTGGGCACTCATGCCCCTGTTCCCTCATTCTCCCGCCAGTCCAAGCTGGTGTGACATGATTTCACCCACATGCTGCAGGGGAGGAGGGTTTATAGACACTCATTTATCAGCCTATATTTTCCTGTCTGATTATAGTTACTATTAGTGAAGCTGTTGGCTTGACACCACTTCATAGATACAGCTCACTCTAAAGGCATATAAATTCCAGTCTTTTAACAGTGACCTTCCCTGGTGAACATCTCCTGTGTGTTAGCCTTAATAACCATTGACAGGGGGCTTGTGTGTATGGCTTTAATTAAAAATTTTTCACATTTGCTAAACCAGTCCTTAATTTCCAGCAAAGAAACCTAAAAATCTAATTTTTAACAAATGCTTTTGCAAGGGAGTTATTCTCCTTGATAGCACTATAGCAAGAAATAACAGAATAAGCTACTTTTGACTTTTTTACCTATGTAAATAATAATAATTTTGAAATAATAAATATCCAAGGAACACACCCCCCATGCCACAATGTTTTTGAGCTAAAGGCTGGTCCTGCACACAGATTAATGAGACCTCTGGAAGATAGATAAACATTTTAGCCAGGGAAAGGTCAGGAATATGCCCACCTCCACTTGTGTTCTCTGGTGTGTGTTACATCACCTATTATTACTTCAAATATTTATCATCATTGCAAGCTTCAAATCCAGCTTTAGGCAGCTCATGCAACTCAACACTATGTGTTCTAATCATTAAAACTGCATACAGGGATTCTCTCAAGGACTAGCATGTATTCAGAAGAGTAACTGGGAGTAGGGAAATAGCCATTAAATGCCACCAAACAAGGAAGCAAGAAGTTGCTCTGCCTGGTATACCAGAAAATGCACGTATTTCACATCACTGCCTTTTTGCATATTAGGTCTCTGGAGTCATCTGTGAATGACATCTGAAATTGCTGTGACCACCCAAGGCTGCTGGACCCAGAGCAGGCACAGCCTCGCCCCAGCATTTCCCCTTAAATCTGCTCTCAGACTCAGCGGGCACAGCAGAGCTGACACTTCATCAGAATTTGGGCAGGGAGCAGTTGGCAGATTGCTCCTGCAGTGGGAGGCAAAACAAATGAACTCCATTTTCACAGGATCAAAGGTTTATATGTTGAAGGGAGACGTGGGCACCTTGCTAGCATGAGGAAGCAATAAAACGTGAGTTATTATCGCAACAGATTTCGCTTTAGAACATTATATGATAGTTTGGGACTTTGCAAGTTGCAACTCATGAATAGTAAACTGTGATTGATTTGTTTTCCCCACATGGCATCAAATCATCATCATGATATGAGCTCAGCAAAGGCTGCTTTTAATGGGGTGAAGAACTACAGAGATTTCTCATCAAACTAATGTGGAATAGGAAACCTGCTACATTGAAGATATGCTACTAATTATGTAATTAACAGAATCCTTCTTAAACCATTGTGCTTTCAGTAGGAAAAGTCTCTACTAGTTTTGGTGTTAAGCCTCATCACTCTCATGTCCTCAGAAAGGGCATTGACCTCACTTTTTTTTTTGTGCACTGTCCACAGCAGCAGATTTTATTTGCCATTATGAAAAGCAGAACACCACAGAACGCCCTCTCATCTAAAGCAGGTAACACTCCCAAATACTGCACAAGAGAGCACCCAAGCTGGGGAGGCAGACCCCAGGCTCAGGGAGAAGGGTGCCTAAACACTGGGTGTTACTGTGGAGTATCCCCAGTAACATCTCTGTGATCTAATGCTCGTGACTTGCTTAAGAAAATCCAAGAGATCTGTGGTCCAACGAAAGCCAAATCCAAGTATTTCAAATCCCCTGTTCCTATGTCTCAGGCAGTGGGTTCTCTTTCCTTTCTTTGAACACTGTGACAGTTATAAAGAGAAAGGAATATACGCATATATATATATGGTTATAGTTATGAAAGAAAGGAATAAAATCACCAAAAAATCCCTCACTGGAAATACCAATTTCTTTATAAATCTCTTTATAAAGAAAAACTTCATTCTTGAACAGGCCTGAATTGTGAGAAAACCCACTAGGCCTATGCGAGGTGACAGCTATCATCGAATCTGCAGAGGAAGAAGTGATTATGAATTCTATTTTCTCATTGACATGTAGTGAATACCGTGGTATTTCTGAGTTACAGCTCTCCTGCAGAAGTCCTGTATAGGAGCTCTGAATGCTTAATGAAACAGAATCATCTTTAAACAGTATCTTCTTGTTCGTGCATCCCTCAATTCCTTCTTCCAGTTCCAAACAACTCTCAATTTCTAATAAGTTGACTCACAATCACCATATCCCAAGTCAAGAGGTGTTTTGGTAATGTGTTATTTCAGACAACCGTTACACTGTTGCCTTTGAGGAGGTGACCTGCCATCATAATGTGATCCCGGTGTGGACCAGGGAACGAGGATGTGCCCTATTGCTACACAAAGTCCAAAAGGTTTGTTCTCCAGGGGTGGAAATCACCTTCAGCCTCTCACAGGGAAACTTTTATTAACCTTTGGCCTGTAGAAAAATTTGACTTCACTGAAGCTGCACAAGTTATGAAAATACAGCAAAAAAAACCACAAACCAAAGCATTCATGTTTTTTTTTCCAGCCATGAGGTTTGTCATTTAAAAGCAAAGCAAACACACGAGGGCAGTTCAACACAGTCTGCAGTGATTTCAGGACTAGCAGTGAGCAGAGGAATGCTAAAATCCTCAGCTCTTATCCTCTTCTACAAAAATCTTTCTGCAGCCTTAGTAAACAAGGGTAAGTCACACGAAGATTTGCTCAGCATCTGTTGATAGCTGTAAGTACTCAGCACTTTAGAAAAAAACCTCAGATTTTGTCTACAAAGAAGGATCTATTTAAGTGTTATTAATCCAGTGGTTGTTCTAACCTCCTCTGCCAGGACTTGAGGATAATAAACAAAGAAGTGTCATAAGAAAAGGGAAATACATCTTTATAAAAACTCTCTCCTTCATTTGCAATGTGAAACGATATTGGAAAAATGCTCCGTTATCACCCACTGCCCCCAGGATATAAACAGAGAGTTTTAATGGATTCGTGCAAGAAATTCATGGAAGTTTATCCGCTGTAAACAGCTCTTCTTCCTATTCTATCAAAGGCTATTTCAACATCAAGCAGCACAACCACCTCCCCTGGTGAATCCAATTTTGTATCTGCAATCACTGCTCCCAGATGGTGGATATTATCAGTCAAGAATCTGTTTTTAATAACAACTTGTTTGATCTGTACAGCCTATTGCAAGGAGCAGATCCCTCAGGCACAAAATACTTTTCACTAATATTTTGCAATTATCATAAAAGGGGGCTGTACTAAACCCCATCTTGAAGAGATTCTTCGCAAGTTTAATTCAAGAAGAGTAGAAAACAAAACCAGATGCTACATCAGAACCAGAAGAACTGAATGTCTTCCCAACCTTTTTAAACAGTTGTCATGATTAAGGGGGGGTAAATAAAATATCCACAGTAAAAATTAAGTATTTGCAAAGATAGAAGGGATGGATTTTGCATCAGTGACTATAAATTTGAAGCAGAAAAAAAAAGTACTGGATTTTGAGATAAAGAGAGCTGCATTATCAGTTACCTGCACTCACTCCAAGGGACACCAGTTCCTCCACTTTGTCAAAACATTCAGTTTGTGGAACAAATAAGGAACTTGTGCAGCTCCCCATCACACAGCCCTGCTGGCCAGTTCCCTCAGTCACCCCTTCTCCCAGGAAAGGTCACTTAAGGAACCAAAAACCCAGGTAATTAAGGGTGACATTACCCAATGGCTGTGGCATTAGGTAATCTTACTTTATAATGGTGACATTACTCATCTTCCCAGGAGTTCACCAATGTATACAAACCCTTAAAATCATTTTATGTTTCTATTCCAGACTTTTAATCAAAGTTCTTTCACTGAAATCAAGCCAATTCCTTTCCCACTATTATAAAAGCCTGTGAAATGCTCAGTTTTTATTACATGATGATACCTTTTACAAAAGCTCAGCAGAACAGAAACCACTAAAAACAGCCCCTTAAGAGAGGCTCAAATCTATGCCTAGTAAAAAGGTTTATAATTATTGCTGCATTCATCAAAACAAATCTATTAAGTAAACAAATTACAAACACAGAACGTTCAGCTCTTATGGAGCTTTTCTTTATGGTTAGCCCAGCACTGGAAGAATTGGACACATTAAAACTCTTCCAAACTGCGAAGGAGAAATTCCTCTCATGAGTGAAGTCATGCAGATGATTCCCAGCTGGATAGTTTTCATTTTTCACATTGATCTTTGTTGTGCTCAGGGGACATCGGCAGCACAGCGTGCAGTGGATGGGAAAAAGCTGAGACCACTACACTTAATAGCCCCTAAATTTGTTTAAAAAATTGTTTCCAGCTCATGTCTGTATAAATATACACACACATATAAATATAATACATATATATATATATATATATATATATATATATAAAGTGGATATGGGCATTCCTTCTTGGTTAAGGGGGTGGAGAGAGAGAACTGCAAGGGTTACCACAGGATGCAAGCAGATGGGGATCTATGCTCCTAAAGCTCATCAGAAGCCTCTGGTGCAGAAGAACTTGCTCTCACAAAAGTTATCTGAACAGTCTCATCCCCAAGTCCCTGAGGAGACCAAACAGACCCACAAGGAGAAAGACTGAGATGTGGTGAGAGAGCACAGTTTCACTGCTTTCCCCAGCATGTGTATTTACTCATGGAAAATTACTCCCCACTCCCAATTAAAAGCTTACCAGGTTCAGATTTCTCATACCAGTCTCCATTTAAGTTTTTTGAACAGATGGCCACAATAAGAAGCTGCCTTAATTCCGTGGATAAAAATGCCCCTTTATTGCAGGGAAGAGAAACATTTTTCCCAACCACTTTTATCTTTTATCAGAACTGAGCAGCAACTGAAACGAGCTGCAGATTTCTGTGCATGCAGGTTTCTGGAGTTATTTTTACAACCCAAAAACCCAAATGTGGTCTTTGGATTAGAGGACAGAAGTGGGATCAGGAACTGGAGAGTCATTTTCATGGCTCAGGGGATTTGCTGTGCACCACTGGTCAAATCTCTTAACCACTTTGGGCCTCACTTGCTTGTATAATCGGGTTGCTAACACTTCACAGCCCTTACTATGATGGGGGTAAAGCTTTATCAAGGCACTTAAAAATCCCCACAGCAAGGCACTCAGAGCAAATACAAACTATACAATTACTGGCCTAACAGCATTGTAGTGCTCAGCATTTGCTGTGTTCCTGGTGTGTGTTAGGATGCAATCCCTCAGGTTTTGGCTTTGTGGAGCTCTAAAGCCACCCTGACACTGTGACAGGTTTCTCGATGCTGCCTTGCCTGATCTCAGCAATGAGGCAGGGAATTTCTGGTGCAGAGCAACAGAAGTTTGTCACAGGTCACCACCACAGGATTTGTGTCTAATTCCCCCACTGAAAATGCACCAAAGATGCCCTGAACTCACTGACTGTGCAGCCTATTGTTGCTGCATGTTTGGCTTTGGTTTGTTGTTCTTTTTTGGGTTGTTTTTTTGTGGGTTTTTTTTTTGTTTGGTTGGGGTTTTTTCCAAGCACAATATTTGATAGTTCTAAATTTTCTCCAAAATTCAAGAGCACTCAAACCCCACAAATTTTTACTTAACCACTATGAAACAGTAAATGCTATAAGCTGGTCTACTTGAGAATTAATTTCTTCCTTCTCTATCCCTGATTAACCAGCCTGTCCCCAGGTTGGTACCAACCAAGTGTCTAGGGAACAACAGACCTAGAACACTCCTGGAGTAGGTCCATTCTCCAATGCAGGTGTCCAACCTCCTGAGCTATTTCCCCTTCTTTTCCATGTTCCTGGTAGGTCAGAGTAGGAGAGAGAGAGCTAACTTATGAGATATACAAAGGCAAACCATCTATGAGTTTCTTGGAGAGCTCCCAGCACACAAAACTGATGGCCTTTGCTCTACCATTGCCACACCACAAGAGAAGCCAGCAAGTGCCACCAAGAGGGGAAGGGGTTTTCCATTAAACCATCAAAACTATCAAAACCCCCAGTTCTTCTCAGCTGGCAGCAGAGAAATAAAGGCTGCCTATGTTTTTCTGACAGTTTTTAAGAAGAAATTCACAGTTTAGGGTCCCAAAATAACTTTAATCCCATGCACATTAAAAAATACCCCAATGCTATGACAACACAGGAGAGTCAAAAAGAGATAAGCAAATTTTATTTAATACATTTTCACAAGAGAACACATTGCTACACCAAATTCAATACAGCCAGCTCTGCATTTATAAACCATGAGCAAAGTCATGAAGATTAGATTACTTTTTTCTCCCCCTTTTATTTAAAACTGAGATTCCCATGGTTCCAAGAGCTCAGATTTTAGTAAGAACAGCAAGTACTGCTAGACTGCCATCACTGCAATCAGCTTAACTGCATGGAACATGCAGCAAAGCAGTCCCAGACTCCTTCCCCTCTGCTCAGTTAACTTCATTTCTGGGGCTGCCTGCTGCCTTTTTTAAAAGCTGAGTTATTGCACCAAGCCCTGAGGTGACCGCCTGCTATCAGCGTCAAAATAGCCGTGGTGTTTCCTAGGTACCCACAGATACAACCTAACACTCATTTCTTCAGGAAAAGAGGGTGTTATCCCCATCTTGCAGGAGACCAGGGAAAGCACCACTAGTTTAAATGATTTGCTCAAGGTCAGAAATTAGCAAGTCAAAGTTTGAGTCTACTTCTGTTACCCAGCCCATGCTCTGATCCTGTATCACTGCAGTTGTAATGTTTCTCTAACTACTGTTATTTTTAAATACAGATAAGCAGCTATAAAAAGATCCAAACTAAGAAAAGAAGCAATATTAACATTCATTACTTTTGACCAGAAGGATAAATATCAACTTTTTTTGCAGTGGGGATCCCACCAGATCCCACATAATATTATCACTGCTTGCCACTTGAAATCCCGTTGGCTGGCACAGCCCATCAGTTCAGCAGTTGATGTATAGCTGTTGGAGACTGACATTTGCTGCTTCAACCTTGACTCTTTAAATAAAACAATAGTTCTCTTCATACCACTGAGATGGTTCCTCCAAGTAGTACAGGAACAGGTGAAGGTATCTAAATGCACATGAGCTGATTTAATCATATTTGTTAAAAGGAAGGAAAAAAAAGAAATTCAAGAAAAATAAAACAAAGCTGATCCCTTAGCCAGCAAAAAGAGAAAAAGCAGCTACATGGATTTATTTTACAACTGCAGGCTAAAGTCTTATTCATTTTATTGAAATTGTACTATATGCTGGTGCAAAAAGGAATTACTGCAAGAGGTTCAAATCCTAAATCAAGCCCTGCTTCAAATAAGGTCACTGGTGACAGGAGGAAATACTCTGAAGATGTGTAACCCTGATGGATACACACAAATAATGGAAGGGGGTGGCCCTGCACCAGCATAGAGGTGACCAGCACTAAATTGCCTGCAACAATGTAATTGTCCCATAACATTACTCAGATTTTTAAACCAGAATCCGCTGAAACTTCACAATTTTTCACGTTTCATGAGAGCTGCACTGAAGGCTCCATTTGCTGGAAATGAATTCTGTTCGTGTCATCAAGTCTGACCTTCCATCCCTCTTCCCTATCTTTCTATACACTTTAGGTCATTAATCTCCACAGCATCACCTACAGTCCACATGTGCTATTTAACTTCACTACAATACTGCAGAGCACTTAGTTTCATCATCCCAGCACAGCTACCATTTGAATCGCTGGAGAAAAATATTGTGATTTAGCAATATTCAGGTTTAATGTCACAGCTGTTGAAATATTACATTGAAGAGTTAGATTTTCCTCCCAGAAATCAACAAGGATGCTTTGGATTTACACTACAGCAAAACCTAAACAGAAGAAAACAACAGCATCCATTTACTTGCATTCATTGTCATGACAAGTTTGAAAAGCTCTGGTTTTGTGACCTGGGGATCAGTTTCTCACATGGAAGGATCAATGCCTTCTGAAAAAGCTTCATTTTTCTTCAGCTTCACTTTACACACAAACTAAAAATCACTTTGCAAGAGTGTGGTCCAGACCACAGGACAAGAGGAATCCACCCCACTGCTGCAGGGCATCACACAGAGTCTGATATTTGGGAAAGAAAACAGATCTTCTGGATATTTAACCCGATAGACTTTCAGTGGAGGTTTGTATCTTCAGATTAAAACTCTACTCTTGACGCTAAATAATACTTCAAAGCATACTTGTATTTCTGGACTGAAGCACAGCTGTATCCCATTGCCTCTGGCGAGCACAATGCACACGGAATTTGGGAAGCTGTGCTCAGCTGAGCCTCACATGAGCCCAGGTTTTATGATGGACAAGAGAAGAAAGATAAGCTAACACTGAAAAACAGGTGCAGCACCCGATTTGAGCCACTTTTTCCTATTTAAAAAAGCTTTTTAAGAATCCTCAGGAGAACTCTTAATTGCCATTGCAAACAAGGTGAAGCAACGGGTTCCAACAGACTTCTCCAACGGAATTTAACATTTATATTTTAAATGGACAAGCTGCAGAACAGGTAAAGTCCTTAACTGCACCTCAACAGCAGTACTGGCAGAAGACTGAGAAAACACTTAAAATGTTTTCAGGGCAGGGGAAGCAAAAAAAAAAAAAATACAACTGCTGATTTAAAATCCCTTTTATGGCTACGTTTATTGCTGTTCTTATTGTAATGTCTAGGCTTGCTCTGCTGCATGAGCCTCAGGCCTCTCTTCCCATCAACTTCAAACAGGGAATTTATTACAGAAATAAGTGTGGCTTTCGCCCAAAAAAGTGCACTCAGAGTAGTGCTAACTGCGAGCAGCCCTAAATACAGAATGCTCACAGCATAGCCCATTAAAAGCCAGCCTAACAAAGCTAATAAGCAACCATCCCAGCTACTGAAAACACTCAACAGTGTGGATTCTCTTCACAAAGCTGCAGTTTATTTTCAAATCAGCAATGTCATAATGTGTGAAAAGAATTCCAATAGTCCAGAGGTCGGATGTTTTGCTGGTGCCAACAGGTCCTCTACCCTCTCTGTACATCTGGTGGAACCCTTATTAATGGGACATCAGACGGATTCCAAGTCCACAGGATCAGAACAAACAGGAATAAATGATGTAGCATGCCTAGGGACCGGCTTCCTTTCAAGCCAGTGACAGCTGAAACAGCCTGGCTTTGGTATCTTGAAGGGTCAGAGATAAAATGGGCCCTCAGCAGCTGGAGAGGAGTCCCGGGGCAGGGGATGTTTTTAACCTCTGCTGTGAGTTTCCAACAGAGGAGAACAGGAGATGATAAAAATGAGGATGTAACGAGCCACCGTGTCTGGATGGCTCGAGATAGACTTGACACTGCCAGGACAGCCATATCAGCCTGAAATCGTGCCAGCTCTATTAGGGAGCACAAACCACATTGCATTCAATGTCAAAAAGGAAACAAAATAGAGATGTGCTCTGGGTACCAGCTATGGCAAAGATACAGATAAGGAGTGTTCTGCATTCAGCTCTGAATCTGAGCTTTTCACTTTCCCGACCTTGGTGACAGTCTGGATCTCACAAAACTGAGAGAGTTTAATGCAATATCTTATTCCTGTAATTCCTTTTAATTAAAGAAATGAAACAAAATACTGGTTCTTAAATCTTTTCATACCTGCCATATTCCAAACAAGAGAAAGCTATTTCTTTCAAGACTTTCATGTCTACTATGCCTTGACTCCCATTCTAACAGGTCTAAACTTGAGACATCTGTAAAACAAGATGGAGATCCTGGCACTGTCACAGTTCATGTTTAGGCTTTGAAGAGCTCAGAGGGTTTTTCACTGGGAAAAAATTAAATCAATATTTAGAGCTGACACTTATTTGGGCTCTTTATTATACATTACTAATTTATTGTTAGACTCGAATTTCTCCACTAGGTCCAGAGGTGCTTCTTTGCCATCCCACAACCTCATCTGACCTCTTCAGTTCTGATTTCTCCCCTGAATCTCTGTTTTACATTCCTGTGTTGCTACAGGGCCACCTCTCTCTCCCTACTCTACTTCGTGGTCTTTCTGTCCACTCTCCACACACACCTGGACCAGAACATCCAGCTGATGGGTCCAGGAAAGGAAACAGCACTGCAAGTTTCTGACTGCAGAAAAGAGAAACAGACCCACACAGGCAATAAAAAGCCAGCAAGCACATCAATTGATTCTTTTTTCCAGTTATTCAGTAAAACATGCATATATTTAGCCTACCAATATCACACAGGCTCCTCATACAACCAGAAAATGTCATTCTTTCCGATTTCAGTCTGGCACAAGTTTAAACTTGCGCAAATTGATCACCCCAGAAATAACAATGCCATGACAACAGTTAGAGGAAAGGAGCTAGAAAGCCTTTGTGTGGTGTTACATCACAGCACAGGCTAAAAGCTAATGGAGACACTTGAAAACAAGCTGGACTTCCTCCTGCTGCTGATGTTCGTATAGTTAACTCTTTTCCCAAGCTCAGAAGGTGATGAGTATATTTACAAACATGCTGCTTAAAAGCAGAGACCCCTCACTCCCTGCTTTGATCCTGGAGCAAAGTGCAGCTGCCCAAAGCACACCCAGTCCAGCTAATCTGTACATCCCTGGTCATGTTCTCACTATCTCACCATGACAGCTCACAGACAACAACAGACTGCACATCCTACTGGCTGCTCTGTATTTTAACAGTATCATAGGTAACTCTGGCTATTCTCTAACTTTAAGAAGTTCCCCAATAATTCCCCCCCCCTTGTCAGTATATTAGAAGACAGCAACGAGCTGTGCTGCTCAACACTCAGTTCTATCAAGATTCCTATACCTGGAAGGCAATCTGGATCCAATCTGTTCCTCAAACTATTATCTTCCCTCAAGGCATGATAGGGGAAAGCATAGCCTGTTCTTCCTGTGCTCCTCTGTGCTTCTCCAAACTTCTTTTGCAACCATTTCTTCCACAAGGTGACACAGGGCGACCACTAAGTACCAGATACACCGTTCATCCCTATTTTGGGGAACACAAGTGTCTCCTACTGCACATGGAAATAGAACTATAAGGAGGCACATAAAGACTGAATCCCACCTCCAGCAGGGCCACAAGCCTGTGGGCTGGATCAGAGCCTTCCAAAGAGATGGGCACAAGCACAGGCAGACAAGAGACCCTGCACACACGTGGAGTGGAGGCTGTAGGCAGGACTGCCAACCAAGCTCACCTGAAAGGCTGCCCCCTCCACAGCAGCACACTCCTGGCTGCAGAGGACATCAGCCTCTGCAACGTGTCCTTAACATCCATTCATCCCTGCAGCCACGTGAAGTGATGCCTGACCTTTGCAGATTAAGAGAAGCAGAGCGAGGTGTTTTAATGCCATGATCACACTGTGTGGGCTCTCAACTCCCCACAGGAGAGCCCAACACCAACTGTTGTTTTTGTCACAGTTTCATCAAAATCGGTGCACAGCCCCACAAGCCAACTCTGGTAACACTTCCATATCCATTCACACAGCAAGAAAAATGGGGAGAAAGGAGAGGAGCTATTTTGCAGGATGTGAAAATGGAGCCTATAGCAGTGACGTACCGCAGAACTTATTTTCTCTGTAGAAATATTTCATGTCATGCCTCTGACCCGTGAAAATAGTTTAACAGGGAACATTCCAAACTGATTTTTACAGTTATTTTTTTGCCCTCAGGACTGAAGTATAAAAAGTTACCAGACAATTTGTGCAGCTTCTGGTAAAAGAGATGAAATAAAAAAAAAGGTCGCTATTAAACAGCTTTATAGTGACTACAGTGTGCTGGAATCATCATACGTATATTAATATAATACTGCTGCCTTCCACTTGCCTCAGCCCTAAAGTGATAAACTGGAAAAAGTTATCCCAGCAATTGCCTGAAGCAGTGAACTGTATATTTACATACAGCACAGGGCATTTGTGGGGTTTAGTGAGGGAATACCATTTAAACAAGCACATGTAATTTTACATATGCATTGCACAGCACCTTCCTCTGCCTGCTGTACCATTTATATTTTATAGGAAGCTTTGCAGCTCTAGGAGCCCGGTGTTAATTTAGATGCTGCATCCTGCGGAGAAGGATGTCATTTGGATGTTTTTGCTCTGTGATTGCCATCTTGTGGCCACAGAAACCCGTCCTGCTCCGTGTTTGCCGCACCAAAACAATTCCACCTTGGAAAAGGTAACCTTTTGGCTACTCCTTGAGCTGCCAGGGATGATTTAGAGCTTTGGCTGTCAAAGAGACAGGTTGTGGTGTCTTAGTGAACAGCTCAGCCAACCCCCCAGCCCTGGGCAGGTAAATATTGGTGAGGAAGGATGCAGGTGGGCTGCTCCAGGTAAATATTGGTGAGGAAGGATGCAGGTGGGCTGCTCCAGGTGCAGCTGCTCCGTGGCCACAGGGGCAGGAGCTGACTCTGCTTCCCCAAGAGCAGGGGAACTGCCTCTGGTTGGTACCACTGATGATATGTTAAAGTCATCATTTGATGATGAATTAAACACAGCTGAGGTCACACTGCAAGTCACCACAAGAAAAGAGATCAGCAATTCCCACAGTAAGACCCTTTTTCCTTGCATCAACCCACCTGGGAAAGCACACATGTATTTCTTGAAGTGCCATTTAGCATCTGTTGATTGTAACCACATTAAATACCATTTGATAAGCATCTAGTTGTGCTTAAAAAATACATCTCTTCAAATATGTACATTTCAGAATATACTGGCTTGGATCCCCATGCTGCTACACAGCATAAGCAGAGAAAAAAAATAAATAATTTTGTTAAAATTACCACCCACAGAGTGCCTTGCCATGAGTTTAGGGCATTTCATATAGAGAGACACCACAAATCTGAAGCCAAATGAGACTTTTCTGCTGTGGTTATAAAATTTATCATGCAAAACATCATTTTATCCATGCCACCAACTGAGTATTTTGATCCTTGCTCTCAGACTCATTGTGTAGTTTAGCACATCTCCAGCATGAAATATGAATACATTGTAATTCCAACAACCACAAAACCCAGAGGCTGGAGCTTGGAAGGATTCCCAGCAAGAACTGCGAGGCAAAAAAATCACCCAAACTCTTTAATGCTCATTAAAGGAACAAATGTAATTCAGTTTTAAATTTCACTAACGGGTTTCAACCAAACGGGAGCCTCAAGGCTTCCTAAAGCAGAGTTGAAAGGTTAAACAAACAAACAAACCCACACAAACCCAACAACAACTTTTCCTTTAGAAGTTGCTCTCTAGATTGGGCACCCTTCTAGATCCCAAAGTTTGCTGAACCCCTTATTGTGTTCTGGTCTTTTCTGAAAGCATCCACCATACCCACCCACAAGGTATTCTTATTTTAAGAATTCTTATTTTAAGGTGTGCTTGCAGGTGCTACACAGAAAAAATAGTTTAAAAACCCACTGCTTCTATATCCCAAGGACTCAAATGAAGGGAGACACGTGCAGATAATGGCTCTTCCTTGCCTTGGCTCTCCCAACACCTGTTATACTCCAGTTTTTATGTCCTCTAGGGCTTCTCTGATTCTGTCCAATTATACCAGTCCTAACAACTAATTACAGCACCTACATATCTTATCCCTTCTATGTCCATACACCACTATGGCTACAGCAAAATACCACAAGACACTTTTCCCTATTTCATCCCCATTCTGGGATCTTCCAGCCTCTTTTAGCCTCTCCTTTTCCAAAGAACTGTCTGGGGACACAGAAACATCTGTTAATGGTACCAAACCCTTTCAGCCAGGGAATGGCATTTGCAATCTCACAGCACAGATCAATATGTAAGTGCTTTCAGAACGAAAACAACTTAATTATTCCACCCAAGGCTCACACACAAAGAACAGACTCAGTTTAATTATTTTGGGGGAGACCATTTATTTGTTCAAAGAAGAAAAAAAACAAAGACCAAATACATTCGGTAGAGCTTTGTCTTGAGATCAGCACTAACCCACCAAGCACAAACCAGGAGGGCATTTAGTGCTTCAGGTTCACCCTCCTTCACCTGCTCCAGAGACAGGAGGGAGGAAAATCAACAGTTAAGCCTGAAAGGAGACAGGACTGCACACATACACACAGAGGCTGGCAGTTTTTCCCCATCTCTTTCCAAAGCTCCTGTGTAAGCAATGAGAACATCAAGCTTGGGTTGCAATCCTTATTCATTTATGACATTTGTAGCTTTGACATCCAGCCAAACCCACCCAATTAGTGGGTCTCTCTCCTACAGCACAGATACTCCATAATGCTCAGATCAGACTCAATTTATTTGCAGACAAAAGGCAGGAGAACTTTAAGTGTGGATTTCCCTCTTTGTGAAAAAGGGACTTGGTTTATTAAAAAAAAAAAAAAAAAGAAAGAAAAAAAAAAAAGAAAAAAGCTTTGCAGTACTTTAGAGAAAAGTGAGGAAAAGCTGTAACAGATGTAATCAAAAGCCACTCACAATTCCACACCAGGTCTGTCTGCAGCTGAGCTCCAGAAATCCAGGGACAAAGGGGGAGCCCAAGGCCATCCCTGCACTCACACAGCCCCAGTGCTGCACAAGAGCCAGCAGCCACTGTCCCTGCTTCAGGAATTCCGTGAAGAACAACGTGGGATGCTGTTTTAAAACCCTTAAAAGCTTTCCTTTAAGTGACCTAAACTGAAGAACTTCTTATAGTGGTCAGAACTCAGACCCACTGGCCAGAAGAATGATGTGAAGAGGGGTTTATAAACACCCTCCACACACGCTTGCTCCAAGGCTGGAGGAAAGAGCCTGCTCTGCAAGGATGCCTCATCCCTCAAGCTGCTCTAGTTCTTCAGAAAAACAACTCTTTCAGTCCCCTGAGAGGATGAGCAGCACCCTACTCCCAGTCACCCCAGTATCAGCTGTACCCACCGGGCCCTGCTCCCTCCCCACGGAAGAGGCAGCTCCAGGGATCAGGCTGGTCCCTGTCCCCTCTGGCACAACCAGGGGAAAACAATCTTCCCCTCCACCACCCAGACACTCCCTTCCCTAAAGGAAAATAAACACACAAACCTCAAAGCAAACAGAGCTGAAATATTCTATCAAACTCCTATTCAGAAAGGTTCCCTCAGGTTCAAGAAAACCAAGGGCTCCGAGTTCAAAGTCATAATTAAAATCAAGCTTTGGAAGCTGTGGATAGCTGGGATTGGAGCAAACAGCCTCTGACCTCACCATCACCTTATCCCCAAGGAAAGAGATCTTGGAATTACTTCTCAGTCTCTTGGCAATCAAACATCCAGGGGGCAATGGCACAGGGACACACCTTGGTCAGTGCCCAGCCCCAGTGACAGTGCAGCACCCAGAGCATTTACCCCCCAGAAGTGAGGGGGACATCAACAATTCCAGCAATGAGAATTGTTTAAACAAGGTAAAACGAAGGTCTCCCTCTGGGGGACCACACGAATCACAAGCTGCCTTTCTCAAGGGCATTCAAAATGCCACAATGAAACTTCTATCACAGAAAAATAAACACTAAAAGGACGTTAGCCATGTCCAGCACTTTGACATGTGATGTGATCCAAAATTAATGTGAGTAATAGGAACAGTAAAAGAAATCCTAAATACACTGATGTAGTTTTCAAGAGGTCCAGAAACTGAAGAAATTAGTCTTCTCCTCTGCATTCTCCCCTCCAAGTGTGACCTCAGAAACACCAGAAAGAGGGTTAGTTCCATTTTGTGTATGATTTCCTGGGAAGATTTTCCCCCCTCTTTAGGGGTAGGGCAAAAAACCCCCCACCAAATTATTTACTATTAATTTAGCTTGAAGAGGAAAGCAGAAGGTAAACACCTTCCCTAATGAACTTCCAGTGTTCTGCCAGTGCTGTTTGCTGTTGCTCCCAGTAAAACATCCTGCTAGGCAAAGCATTTCTTTTAATTGGCTTTTTGTGCATGTGACCAGTTTGTTTCTGCAGGTCTTTTACACATCAACATAAGGCAAGAACTGCGGTGCTGGAAAGGCAGGTTACTGCAAACCACCAACTGTGGCAGAGTCTTCCTGAAATTCCTTGAGTGACTTTTTTTTTTGCTCCTGATCACAGCATCCATAACACCACCTGATAACACTGGTCAGCTTTTTGACTGCCACCAGTTCATATTAGTTCTAACTCAGTATTGGTGTAGGATCAAAGTCCATGCTCAATCTGGCTACCTAGTTTAAGTTAGAACCACCTTATCATGACTATATCATGTTCCAAAGGACTGGCCTGGTATCTGTTTCACTTACCTAAGCCAGCAGTAATTAAAACATTTTCCCTCTCTGACACAAGTTTCTTTATAAAGATTAAATGCCATTTTATAATACAAATGCATACACCTAAAGCTTGTGTGTCCTCTGAGACATGGCTAATCCAGTGATGTCTAATGTGGTAAAAATTAAACATTACATGTGTTTTCCACAAGGGTTAAAAAATTCAGAATACAGAGCCATAGTGTGACACAGCAAACAAAACGAGAGGGAACAAAGAGTGCAATCAGAAATGATAGAAAAAAAGTGAAATGAGAAAGAAATAGAAGGAAAAGAATCAACTGCCTCCATGACCAGGCTCAGTTTACCACCTGAACCTCCTGTTCACACTGACAGACCCATGTTCAGGGGCAGCACTTTGCTCACACCACCCCTGGCACTGCCTCAAACAGATTTCTCATTATGAAATTACTTCTGCTAACACAATATTATCTCAAATACTCCAAACAGCCAAAAAATGATCGTTATTTCTTATAAAAAACCACAACCACACACAGAGAAATGCACACAAAAAACCTCCAAATAAACAGAAGGACTTCACCAAAATTTCTCTAAAAGGGTGTAATAGCTTCTTTTGGTCTGAGGAGATTAAAAAAAACCCCAAAAAATCACAAAACCCAAACTAACAAACCACATAATGGGGAAATGGTTGGGTTTGGGCTCTTTTATTCCTGCTTTTACATTATGTAACATCCTGATTCCAAACCAAATATTTAGGAAAAATTGATTTTTCCATTGAAAAGTTCAGTAAGATGAACAGGAAAGCACAAGTGTCATCATGTGGCACCAAAGTGTGTAAAATTCATATTTAATTTCCCAGAAATCTTTTGAACTTCCAACATCATAATCAAGTTTCAGGAGTATCAGCCCACAGTTAATTCATTGTGTTACAGAAATGGATTGTAGGTCCCACTCTGATCACCAGCTTCAGAATATTTCATCATAAAGTGTTATTTTTTTCTCTGACGATTTTTATCCAAAGAGACAACAATCCAGAAACAGTGGAATAGGTGCTTCTCTAGACACCAGAAAACCCGAGTCAATTATGTGCATAACTATGAGCTATTCTAACTTTGAAGAGACTTCAAATGAGGAAATATAGCAATGAATTAAAATAAAGTTTTAAAAAAGAAGACATTTCAAATTTATTTTATTTTACTTTTTTCTTTCACTGCTCCAGATGAGGCTTTGTATTCCCACTGTACCCCCTCCTGTGATAGGAAACCACAGCATAATTATCCCTTTTATCAAACCACAAGCTTTATCTTAAAACCAGACAAGGTTTCTGCCTTCCACAACTGCAACAGGACGGTTGTTTCAAGACCTCATCACATCAACTATTACAAACACCTTTCTTCTTTCATCATAAATTTGTCTATAAACAGTGACATGGATAAATAATTGTTTCTTCACACCGTTATTGTCCTTCCATTTGGACACCACATTTATTTACTCTTCTGAGAGAATTTTACCACAGGGTGCCCAGAACATCACCAGCTTCTCAAACTCATGATACCAGAATTTCCCTGTAACCTTTTATGTTCATTACTCACTCAGGTTCCATTTCCTTGCCTGAATTCCCAATATTAATGCATAGATATTGCTGGGTAACCACTTTTCCCTGACCTTAACCGGACCTGGAAGCAAGGCACTGTCTGTACACAAGAGAGCATTAAATGGGTATAGATTATAAAGCAAATACACTAACAAATACACAATGATTGATCAATTTTCTGGACAGATGATATTCGGGGCAATTAATTTCAGTTGCAAAAACCAAGATTAAGTGCTAATTGAAAGCACTACAATATTGTTGACTTGGTTATTTTTCCAATATCTAGAAGGAAATGGATGCACTTCATTTAGAGCTTCTGATGTACACATGTTCATCTTATTAATACATACAGACTACTGAAAATCTTCAGGTTTTACTTGTTGGACCATGAGGATTTCCAGACTGCCACACAAGCTCTGAATCCTGACTCACAAAATAAGACTGACCTCAGCAACGAGCTCCATCAGGTGGATGTTTCTTTTTCTGAATTAAGAGGATCATCTTCCCCTTTTCAAAGTACCATTCATAATTTTAGTTCCTTGCAATAGTCGAGTGTACTGCATATGTACAAACAGTGCATAAAGAAAAACTATCCCAATTTCCATGTGTGTGAAAGCATTTCTAGAACTTTAAATGAGATTGTATTTGATATGGTGTTTCAGGCATTAACTAGACTTTATTTAAAAGTCTCATTTAAAAGCACAAACTCTTAATTAGATTTTACTCAATGCACTTTCACCTGTCTTAGTTATCTACCACATAAAACCCAGACTTGACTCTCTTGAGTCTCTTGCAAAACTAAGAGACTGCTGTGAAGATTTGCAGCGGGAGCTTTTAGAAAGAGCAAACCACAAACCAACAGCTCCTGCTAATGAAAGATGCTGCTGTGTCACAACACAAGCCTCATGGAGAGGCTGTCCATGAAGACACATCAGTCCTTTGCCCAGTGTTTGAAGACCCTTGTAGTGATAAAATGAATGACATTATTCAGCTGGTTTGCTAACCTGTATTTACACTGGCTCTGAAAATGCCAGTGTTTTCCCAGGTGCACTGCCCTTTTTCCCAGGCTCTATCATTATTAGCTTGTTACACCCCAGTGATTTCAAAACCCTAACTTTTTGTTCCTGTCATATTGGCTATTTTATAATCTTTAAAAGAAAAGGGAAAGGAAGTCCATAGTAGCCTATAAAATATTATTTACTCAATAGGTGGATGGTTTCTTTCAAGCAGTCGCTACCCACCTTCCACAGCTACAAATAGAAATGATGAAGCACAAGAAACCTTCACACAATTCTTCTGAAAAATGCAGCATTTCTGTGAACAATAACTACCTCCAATATCTCTTTTCTCATTCCCATAAAAACTTCTATTACCCTTTTTTCTTTCCCTAAGAAGATGGGAGAGCACACGTGCCAGTGGCTACACTGTGCATCAGTACAAGAACATGGTATGGCACTGGAGCCTCTACCCTCCATTTCTGACTGAACCAACAAATAAAACCAACATGGAAAGGGGGGGGAAAAAAAAAGTTGGAAGATTGAGATCCCAATCTTAGAGGTAATGTGCTTGCACATAAGAGGAAAGATCACAGAGGAGCTTTTCCCATCCATACAAATGTCTACTTGGCACTTACAGCAAAAACCAGGAACCTATGTTATCTGGACAGCATGTTCCTGTGAGGTTCAGTCTGGAGCACAGGGGATGCAGATAATGTCTGTGGACAGACTGCCAATAAAATGCACAGGTGAGTTACTCCTGTGATATAAACCATCCCCACCGTGCTCCCTCCAAAAGAGCTCGATACCTTCATTCCTAACTGCAAAAACACTGGTATCCAGAGTTGGAAGGCTCTATCAAACCAGAATTGCTCTATTAGCAATAAATTAGAAGTTAAACACTTGCTAGGTCTGGGGATTCAGATGAGGAACACGAAGTGGTTTTATCAAACTAATTTCTTCATTTAGCGAATGAAGATTCCTGAGTCCTGAGCATTTGGAATCACACTCTTACAGTTTTGTCTTTAAGAAGTAAAAAAGATGATTGCAGAGGGCTAAGGCAGGTTTACTTTCCTGGTGTTCTTCAGAATGGATATCTTGCATGATTGAGCAGAGCTTTGTTCAATTCTCAAAGCAATTTACTAGAATTGAGAACAGAACGTTTGGTAGAGCAACTTGTTCAGTCCTGGATGATTACTTCTTATTCCAAAACAATTACAATAAAGGGAAAATGGGTTATGTTCCTGTAAAAATATGACTCTTTCCAAATAGCAGCAGAGAAACACATGGATACACAAACACAGCCACGGAGCCCACTAAAGAAAACAGAGTCAGTCCATATTTTGCCAAGTACCACCGAATTAAAACTCATTGAGTTCTTCACTTTTAATAATTTTACAAGAGTTATATGAAGTAGGATATGTGCCCTACAGTGATCAGGAATGTGCTTTTTTCCGTTCTGTGTTATTAGCTCCAATTCCATGCAGGTTGGAAGTAGCTGGTGCAATGCTGAACCACAACACAAGCAGAGCCAGGGCATTGCTTGGGACTGAACCTCTGGTTATTGGATCAAGGAAAATGAAAAGCCATTGCTTTGCACTGCACTTGTTCCACTGACAAAGGATTTCTCCCAGCTCTGGAAATAGGAACTTTCAATTAAAAAGCTCTGGGCTGTGTTCCTCATAGCACTGCATGCTATTTACTCTCTAGAACTGCAAATAGGGGAAGGAAAGCAGCTTCAATTTTCAGAGGCTTCTGCAACTGTAAATGAAGTCTATTTGGAAAATTGAGACTTCATCAGCTTCTGTCTGAGGAGGGAAAGCGAGGGATAAATTCATTTCAAGTCTGTGATAAGGTTATTGAATGAAATGAAATACAATAAAAATCATTTAGCAGTCAGAGAAAATGTAAAGAGAGACAGAGAGGTTTGAACTCTTAAGCTCTTCATTCAGGCAAATAGTCAGCAGAATTTTAACCTTTACATAAATAGCTTGCTTTCCAAAATTTACTAAGCCAACAGCACATCATATATACACAATGAGGTCACATTCCCAATACACCAACACCAAAACACTGTTCTGTATCACAGGGTTTGATGTGACCCCCAAAGCCCACAGAGCTCCACATTTCCCTAACACACTTGTCTATCTACAGCACTTGGAACAACAGAGGGCAAGTGAGACTTGAAAAAAAACCAGCCTGTGAGCTTGTGGATTTATGAGGATCAAGGAGAACTAGAGAGAGACCCACATGTGGGTCTGCCAGTGAATCCCAAGGATGGATTCCAGTGCTCCAGGTATTTGCCAACAGCGGGTTCCTTCAGGGGAAGGCATTCCTACGTGGAAGGAGGATGATAAATAGGCTTGTGGGAGGATACAGTAAAGTCTCCCCTTTTCACAAAGTTCTTCTGCACAAGTCTCTTCAACAGAGATGGAATCCTCTCCACCTGTAGCTTCAACCCAAAGTGCCTCACCTGAAAGCGACTGACCTGAGAACATCTTGGCCCACAAGGCACTGGCTGTTCCCAAGGCTTCATGAAAACACTGAATGTTTGCAAAAGTCACTTTACCAGAAGACAAAGGGCCACATCCCTTAACCTTCACAGTGCAGAGATGTAAATGACAACAAAGCACAAGAGCAAGTACAAAGCACAGGAAAGACAGAAAAGGAGCAAACTCTGAGGATAAATGGATATTTTAACATCTGTGTTTCTCTCTCATTTACATCTCTGGGCAAAGACTGCCAGCAAGGCAGCTAATTAGTGCTAAATCTGGTGAGCAATTTTTGGATGATGAGTATACCTGTCTATAAAGAAACAAAATGAGACCAGCAGCTTATTTTGCAGGCTGGAATGAGCAGCATCAGGTGGTGATTATTTTCTGTCTATGAATTAGAAACTGACTGGGAGAACTAAAAATATTTGGAGTCCATGCCCTACCTCACCTCCTGAGCCAGTTCTGGGCTACCAGCCCTTCCTTGGTGTGTCCAGCCCAGCAACAAACTCCCACTTTGCAAGTCAGAATAAGTTGCAGTGCTTGTAGCAACACTCCAGCTTTACAGTGGTTTTCTCTCTCCAATAGATAGATCTATATATAAATTAATTAGATGCAGTTGAAATGCTGCTTGTTGAATATTAAAATGTCTGCCTTTGCTGCCCATTTGTGCAGAGGAGCACGTGCTGTGTCAGGTTACTGCATGCCAGGTTGCTGCAGTTTGTATTCCAGACATGCACCACAACAATTACTTTCCAATGAAGCTGACATCACTCGCCCTCCTGTACTGGAGCTGTTCATCAGATGTCTTACCTCTGCCATGTATCACTTGATTCTCTCTGAATTAATCTACTGGGTCATGAAACCTGCTCATTTTAAGTTTTTATAAGATTGTTACAATTTTTTAACCCTCTTCCATACTCTTCAAATGACTTTAGAGTCTAACTCACAGCTAAACAGCAGAATAGATTAACTTACCACCTCAGAATGAGACAAAGTTGAAGAAAATGAATTTCCTTTTCTAAAATATAACCTTGCAAGCCTTTTTGGGGCAGAAAACATGCTTTTGCTTTGTGCTTGCCTACTGCCTACAGCCAAGGGGCTCTGGTCTGTGGCTGGGCTTGCAGATGCCATCTGAATACACAGTAAAATTATACAAGGAAAAGGAATTCAGGCCTTTCTTGGGAAAAGCTGAAAATGCATTTCTGTATGTGTGCATAGAAACAAGATAAACCCCAGGTAAAACAGAAAGCAGAACTAAAGAGGAGGGGAAGAAATCCAGCCATGCAACCAGTCCTTGAACAGGCTCCTTTCCCCAGCTTCCCTGCAAGGCCACGCTGAGGTCTCACAGCTGCTCCTCCAAGGATTCATCACTCCTGCCCTCCCTTCCTATGTCATCATTACAAAATCAAATTTTGCGTGAACGCTGGAAAAATCTGGAAACAGCCCTGGTCCTTTTGTGCATGCCTTGGACTGCTTCTAGGATTTAAAAAAATCTCCAAATTCTGTGTCATGACCAAAAGTGCTGCAAAGAGACATCACAGTGGTGTGTTCAGAGGAAGAGACTCTTCAGTCTTTTTTCCCTTCCAAGCAGCAGCACACGAGGTTATTAAAGATTTACCTCTTCTAGCTCCAGTCCCAGGTTACAATTAACATCCTGAGCCACAGGAGCTTTTCAAAAGCTATAAATTTTACCTGGGGTGCAGAAACCTACCCTTTGCCTTTATCCCACTCGGCCTAGTTATATTAAAAAGAAAGAAGTGAGGTTAGAAAGTAAAGATTTAGAAGGAAAAAGATTGAATTTATCACAATGAAAAGGCTTTAGCCCAGCAAATGAGTTTTCTGCAGCAGCTCTCAGAAGCAGGAGAGGCAGAGCCAGCATCCCTCAGTAGGGCTGCTGGACCAGGGAATCCCAATCCCACAGGGAGCTGCAGAGGGGGCAGCCCATAGGAACATAGCCAAGCATGACTGTGGGGTTGGTTTGGCAGAAAGCCTGGACAGCCTCAACAGCTCTTTCACCCCTCTGTGCCTCACACTGGCCAAAAAGCTGCCTCATGGCAGAAATTCTGTCATGTGCTCTACAACTACTTTTTTCCCCCCCTTAGTTTTTTTTTTTCAAATCCATGTTTTTATTAATTTGGAGACAAACTTATGAGACTGAGAATACCTCTGCCTGAGCAGAGAAATAGGAAGGGGGGAAAAAAACAAATACACCATATCAGAGCTGTGTGGTTTTACATTCTATTAAGCAAGAAGAACATGAGAAATATTTACATTTTGACTCAAACCTTCAAGAACATCTTGTTCCCCCTTGGGTAGCAAAGTTCAGGAGAGAGAACACTTACCCACACCAAGTATTCTGCATATGGTTCTTCTGAGTAAGGGCACCAGAAGGCTCTTTTTATAAAAACCTTGATGTCTTTTTTTTTCCCCGCTGAAATTGTCACAGATATTTGTACATAAAATCATGAAGCTCCTTTGAAGAGCTAAGACAAGGTTTTTTCTGACAAAATAAGAGGCCATTTTTTTCATGCTTACAAACCATCCATTGCTCTTTTAGGTTTTGAGGGACCACAGCAGCAAAAACATTTCCAGAGCAGAACCAATTAGGACACTGATTTCAGGGGCTCTTAAGTATTGAGGACCCATGAATTTCCCAGTTACAGCAACACATTGAGATTCTTTTGTTCATTTTCTGTTGTGAGCACAGATTAATGATAAACAGGCAAGTGTTTCATCAAATACTGTGGGAAGCAACTCGGGGCACAGGGAAGGTGGAACAAGACCCAGCCTCGTGATTTTGACTTTTTTTCCTATTTTTTTTTTTAAAGGGCTTCCTGAATCAATGCTCTATTTGCAAGGCTTAGAAGTGAATAATTGATATTACATAGGTCTTAAGTGTTTAAGCCCATGAATACTCCACTCAATGAGTGCAGGAAATCAAGGAATGAAACCCACGCTCTCTGTAACAACATGTGATTCAAATTTCTCCTCCTGAGTCCAGCCAGAGCACAGGTTTTCAGCATCTCAAATCTCAAGGGTGTCTGCAGTCTGAAACCATGACCCCATGGACTTTTATCCAACCAGAAACAGCTGAAACACCCAGCTGGGTAAAATCTCCAGAATAAGGCATAAATATGAACGATGAATAAAATGCACAACTCCTTGAAATACTTTTAAAACTCCCATGCATCCATGATATTGTGTGACATATAAATAAACACATACATCTGAGTTCTTCAAAGTGATCTCGCTTCTGCTACTACACATGTGCAAGTGTATGCTCTGGCAATTAATGATGCTTATAAATGCTGTGTTACCACTGTGCAGGGACTGGCACTTCATATTTATGAAGTCTTAAGTAATTTTGCCTAATAAAGTTAATGAAGTATACGCTAGCAGTTGGAGTATATCAATCTCTTCCCTTTTATCACAATCTATATGAAATCATGACCATAAAAATTTACTAAACTCACTTAATTTCTGCGAGTTTTCCTCCCTAGCCCACCTTACCAGGCTGATCTCTGGAGGAGTTGGGCTGTAAGTGATACTGTCACGTGCTTGACAGAAAGGTGTGCTCCACATCCTTGAGAGCAAAGGATCATTTGGTATCAAAATGCAGGAAAAATATGAAGAGAGAAAACTAATGAAGCAATGACATGCTCATCAGGAGCATAATCTAACTGGAAAGTAGCCCCATTAAAACTGCTGGCAAACTTTTTAAACTGTTATGAGTGTTAACAGCAATTACGTGCCTCATATTTTTAGATTAAGGGCTCTGGCTGAGGTATAGACTTCCTGAAGTCTCCTCTGAGTCTGCCTGAAAGCACAGAAGAGGTTCCCAGAGGATAGACTGGGGGAAAAGGCAGAAAAAGCTGTGAATCTGGGGATTCCTTAAAGCATCAGCCTGGAGCAGGCACAGGCTGCACGGCTTTTACTGGAGCAGCAGCTGGACCCACAGCCGGGGCCACCCCAGACCTGTGGTACCAGCTCACTCTCACAGACTGAAATACTGGTGTCCAGAGACCCCCAGTGCCTGGAAATCTTGCAAACTATAAGTAGTAGAAGAAAAATGAGGGGGTTTTGCCCTCCCCTTGAGCATCTTCCCTGCACTGAACTGCTGCCTTGAGTTTCATCTGTGGCGTTAACCTTCTCCTTATCCCACAGCCCTTTGCCAATTCTTCTGCAGCCTCCTGCATAGAAAAGCATCCAAATAACAGCCCCTTGCATGCAACCACGATAACAGAAGCTCTTTCATGGCAAGAGCAAAGGCTGTTCAGGAGGCTTAGCAAGGAGTGCCTGGCTGGGGTGTCCCATGCTGGGCACATCAGACAGGAGGGTCTGGGCAGGGGTTCCCTTTCCTGCAGAATCCTCCATCAGAAACATGTTAATGACTGTGGTTAAAACTTAGTAAAATCTTCCAGAGCTGGGAATGCAGGATACCAGAGGCCTGACCTGTTCATTAATTTATCATATGTGCTTCACCTTCATTTGTTCTTGGCGATGTTTTGCATAAGCACACACAGGTTTCTGAGCTGAAAACATGCTGGAAAACATTGGATTTACTCTATGCAGCTAAAATACCAAATCAGCTGTGCCAGCTTCAGAGCTTCACATCCTTTCAGAGCTCAAACACCCACTCATTTATTATTCTATTTGGAAAATCTTGCGTGGTACTCAGACTTTCTCCCTCTGGGGGAAATCAGCATATGGCAAAGGCAGGAGTAAAGCAGTAAACGCATTCAAGTGAAGTCCTGTTCCACTCGTTTAATTGCTCTGAGGTGAAGACATGATTTGCTGGAGGATCTATTTGCTGGAGGATGTGTTCAAACAAATCAGTGAGCTACTATGGCTAATTTCAAAGGCCCAAAACCACAAGTTCCAGAGGTATCATTCAGCTTCTTTCTGGATAGAGGTGGGAGAGTAGGGAACATACTGCACAACTCTGTGTGTATCGTAATGAGACACTTGTTTACTACAACATCCCAAGTTCAGAGAAGGAATACAGCTCGCAGTAATTATTTTAGCAATAGGTCCAAGGCTGATTGCATGTTTATTGAACTTCTTCCAAATTATCATTTGAGTCTTGCAGCCTGCAGAAATTGTCACAGATTAAAACTCTCTCAGACAGTTTCTTTGAGACTTTTTGCCAGCTGCTGGATAATCCTTCTACTGTTTGTGTATGTCACAGCCCCTAATTATCAGACCTACCCCTCACATCACTGGAATTCACTTTATTGACAGGAAACCAGACAGTCAATATAAAAGATACTTTCCTTCAGGCTTTGTGTACAAATTTGCTTCTCAGAATTTTGGGGAGAAGTTTCTTGCATCTCTCAAAGGCTTTATTTAATGTGTCTCATACAGAGTGAAGACAGATGGTTACAGATGGTTTAGGGCCTCAGAAAAAACTCAGAGTCAAAAGCAGCTCTAACATCACTAGACAGAGAGCGGCATATTTATTTAATTTAAAACAAAGAGACTTATTTCTACATGGCACTTACCATGTAACGTTTTAGACAATTGTATTGCATTTATTTTTCCCACAAGATCTCCCTCTCTGTTTCTGGATTGTGTCGTCATCTGTGCCCACAAGAGCCACAGGCACCCATGAATCTTTGTGAAAGACTGAATTTTCTGCAACAATCTGAACTTTTGTAAAATGAGAATCCTTGCAGAAACCTGCCAAAGCTGACAGATTAGCACAAAATACTGATACAGATGTCAGTTCCCACAGAACTAGTATTCTTCCCAGAAATCTCATCAGCAGAGTCACTTTTTAAGTGTCTGGGGAAGAAGAACAGATTGGAGAATCAATGAAACAACTTCAGTATCATTCAAGAACTGCAAATCAGTAAAGAAGGGAATAGCAGGCACGCATGCAAGAGCAGAACAAGGCACAGCCTTCAATGAGACAAGATAATCTAGTGTTCAAAGGGAAAAAAAGTGACAGGAAATCAAGAAACTAAGCTAAAATTCTCAGTTCTGGCTCGACAGAATTCATTTCACCTCTGGACTCCTTCTCCCACCCCCGGGATGAGCCTGGTATTACAGACTGTGCATCATTCCAAGCCCTTCTGGATCACCACACTGAGGGGGCTGCAGCTACAGATCATTACAACCCAACAACATGTGAACACTCTTCCATAATTTTTGCTCTGCTGGACACTGATTGGAATTACACACACGGCCTTCACCTCAGACAATCCCGGGGACACTGTACCTGCAGTAACTGCAAATGGCTGTTACATTAATGGGTATTACAGTAGGATGAGTTTGAAGCAAAACTCTGGTTTCTGTTTGGATTCACCTTTGTTAGTCTGTGCCTACCCTGCCTTTTATGTGAACACCTTGAGGAATGTGAGCAATACAGACTCAGCTTCACAACACTCCAAGGGGAGAAGTGGGAAGCTGCAGCATTTCTTCAAAAGCCAGAAGAAAGTAAGATACATAATCCCCATCCTACAACAGTTTTGTTTATAGTCCTAAACTTCAAAAAGGCTTTCAAATCTCCAACAGCTTAGACTAACCCCAAAGATACACACATCTGTTTGGGAAGTTTAACTGTAAAATTTAAAACTTTTGATTGGCCCCATTATAATCTGTGTATTGCTGAATCTTTAGAGCAAGCCATTTGCTATCAGGGCTGATGTCACACATCACTTAAACCAGGAATAAGAGTCACAAAAAAAGGCTTTTCCACTCAACTGGAAAACAGCATTCAATCTTGGCTTTTTATGTAAGTGAAACCTGCACACTTGAGGGATCCCAAGTACAGCCTCTATTCTTTCCCACAATTATGCTAGAATAAGTCATTTCATCCAGTTATAACGGGCCAAGACAAATTCTGGGATAGAAAATCAGAATGGCCCTGTCAAACAACCTTCCTTCTATTTCAAGGGAGAAAACTTCATTGAAGATTTGCTCAATTTTGGCCAAGTATCTGTCCGTGACACTCAATCTTTTCCAATAATTAATGTTAATTGGAACACAGCACTTTATTCTGTGGCTTCATCTCAGTGTGGTGCAATACACAGCTGAAACACTCCAGCACAACATGGAGTGTGAACTGACAGCCCATGAATTCCACTGCAGTTATTACAAGCAGCTTGGGGGCCTGACTCTGCTAGACAAATTTATGCAGATGAAAGACTAGTTTGTGTTAATATAGACATAAATATTTTTATGAGCACTAATGGCTGCTACACACAAAATTAACGTACACGGATTTGTCTCATATTCGTGGATCCCACGTCATTTTTCTGTGATATGTAACCAACCACCCCTTGGGTGTCCTCAATTAAATGTAACCTTGAATTTCCTGTCATCAAAGACCTTCCCATTCATTTCCAAATTACAATCACTTCATGTCACAGTGCAGAGATCTTCCCTCTAGCCTTCTCTCATTGAACTGAAGCATTATGCAGCTGGGACAGAGCGGTAACAACCATCCACAGGATAACAGATACTTGCATTTTATTATGAATGACTTTTGGCAGCACAAATTCAATATTCTGCAGAAGTCACATAAGGCATCTGTGCACAGGGGCCATAATTTTTATTTCTAGAACCCAGCTCATACCTTCCAATCTATGAAGAAACTGCTTCTTCAACAAACTGAGCTGGTTTCTGCAGAATCTCACCCCTGTGTGCAGAAAAAGGTAGTTTGCATGGTCTTCCAGGCTGTTGGAGCACACAGAGGCGTGGCTGTGACTGCTGTCATGTGTTAACAGGTTTGTGCAAATGAAGGACAACATCCTTCAAGAAAGGAAAATGCAGCTATGGAATACAGCGAGAGTCAGAACAAGCTCCTGCTGCTGCAATGAATTCATTAGAGAAGCTACAGGGAAAAAACAAACAAACAAACAAACAACAAACCATGGCTTAATTATTTAACTCTTAATGCAATTCCTCCCAGTATACCAGGGCTAATAGTTTTTCACCAAGTAACTGAAACAATCTCATGAACAGCAGGTTCCTGAGGCTTTGAGTGACTAGGCAAGTTTCTGAACAATTATTTTCAAATTGTAAATATCTCAAGCACCTTCTCCCCTCCAGAACTTTGAAATATGCATCCAAAGCTTAAAACGAAGATTAAAGTGGAACAAGAACCCTTGTGTTTAAGCACGTGATGCAGACCCTTAGCTGAACACTACACTGCATAAGGATTTGCAGAGAGAAGCAAATCAGTCTTCATAAAATGGACATGTCTTCAAAGATCCTAATTTGAAGTTTCACTCCCCCCAGTTCCTATCCATGTACATATGTTAAAAACACCTTACTGGGCTTAATTTCTTAAGTCAGTCTCAATTCAATAGAAACTAACTGAAAACACAATAGAATGTAAACTGAACCCACAACAATACAGATTCCTGATCTTCTGACAAGGTAGGGGAATAGCAACAGGGAGGATGAGGAAGTAAAGGTTCCTGCACCACATTTCCAAGATCCCCTCTGCTTCAACTCTTCCCCCCAGCTGTTTGAGCATAATAAGGCAATGGATACTGCACACACACAGTGAAGACTCCTATAGCAGGCAATCTTATGTGCAAAATACACCACCATGAAGGCTGAGATCTCCAGCTCAATTTCAATATCTGTTATGAAAACCAAATCTTATTGCAGCCACTTCGAAGTGTCTGCTCGGCTTATAAGATTTCCTTCAGGTTAAGGGGTCTCTGAGCAATTTAATAAGATGTATAACTTGCATAGTTTTAATAACTGGAAGAAAATACACAGGAGCAACTGCCTCTATTACTGTTCGAAAATGGGTTTGACTGAATTGCCGTCTCATCGTGACACAACAGGGGACAAAAATGTCTGGGTACCCAAGAGATGCTTTGTTACAGAAAAAACCCAATCAAATTGTTCCACAGTCTCAACAGAAGAAATCCAAAGACAGCAAGGTGTCATTAAGTGCCCAGCACTTTGCTGCTGCTGCTGTTTGTCCAAAGGAAAAGCAGCTCAAACACAGCAGAATTCAGCGCGAGAGCTGGTGTTTGGGCACCTGTGAGACCCCAGAGGGACTGGACAGCCCTGGGCAGACTGATTTCAGATACTCTCCAGAAGAACACTACATCCTCCCTCTAGATCTTACAAATTAGAGCAAACAAAAGGCATTTAGAGGACCTCCTAAGGCCTTCAAATACTTCGAGAAGCATCCTTAGTCAAAAAAACAGCTTATTTTCAAGGTGTGCCGTGACTGTCACAGCCACTGGGTGGGTTCAGCACATCCACAGAGAGAATCTAATTTGCTGTCTGATCAGCAAACAGTTGGAAAAAATCATGTAGCCGTTGAAACAGTTTCACATGGAAGAGATTTACAGAACTGTAACTTCCCAAATGATTTTGAGAGCAGCAATCCTGGATATCAAATGAGACACGGGAGAAAAAAAAAAATAATCATTCGGTCCTTTAAGGATTCGCTAAACCTGCACCACAAACACAGCTCCTGGACCGGTGCAGGGGCAAACAGCAGATTCAAAGCAGACTTAGTGGCAAACCCAATAATCTCCTAAATACCCAGTGTTACTCTAACATCTAGTCAGGTTTTTTGTTCTTGGAGGTTTCCTGTCTAAGCACCAACCAGACTAATTCTCTTTAGCTTGCAAAATCGGACAAGATCACAGCCCGGAGGGGAAAGGCTGCCATGATAAATATTTCATGGGCTACATCAATAAAATTTATTTTGCCAAGGAGAATGGAAGGAGAGGAAAAGCAAAGAAATAATTCATTAAAAGAACTTCAGCTTAGCAATGCTGGGGGGAAAAAAAAAAAAAGCCATGCTAGGAAAAAAGGAATTAAACACAGAGGTTTTAAATAGGTCAGAAGCTTAAGTACTCTTAACATATGGCAAAGTGACAAAGAGCTGAGCTTTTCAGAATGAGAGTACAGCAATGTGTGTACTTAACAGTAATTCATCCCATTCCAAAGAAATATCCCCAGACACACCAGTAACAGTTTCAGCTTCTTGCATATCATCCAACTTTTAAGACCTGCTGAGTTCACGGAAGTGCCATTGCTCAAAACCCGTTCTAGACTGCAACAAATACCTTGAGCTTTCCTTTATTTCTCAGAGCAAAACTCTTCCCTATGTTCTACTGGATGGGGCAAATAAGGTTTGTTTTCCAGAAGACAAAAAGGCAACATCAAGAATTAACGTACTTAAGACAAAGCTTAAACATTCCTGTACTGCAGCAACTCAGCAGAGTTTAAAATTTGCAGCTTACATCACAGAATTTGCAAAAAGTAAATGTTTAATCTCTCCTTCCTTCCACTTTTCCATTTACTTCCCTGCCTTATCCAATCTGGACCTCTCACAACCAGGATCAGGAGGATGGGTAAGGAAAAACAGCAGAACTGATTGTGTTGATGCAAACTAAACAAGTCCAGGACCCAGTAATTCCCAAATTCTAATCCCAGATCTGCCAATGACTTGCTAAAGGGCTTTGAATCACTGGTTTAGGGAATTTTTTTTAAATGGGTAAACTGGAGAAGGAGATACCGTGCAAGGAGTGGAACAGTCTCAGGACAAGTAGCTGAAATGGCATTAAAACCCTTCACAGCTACTTCAGTGAGATCTGGTAACAGGTTACATATTCCAGAATTTACCTTTTCAGAAATCCTTTATTTAAGATGATTTAAGAATTTTGTGGATGAAGCCATGCTACTTAAACCTGGTAAAATACAGAGATGATGAGAAGAAGTGAATTATGTTACTAATCACAACCAAACCCTCTCCCATCACCAGAGCTGCCAAGTGACAAACTGTTTAGTAACATCCAACAGCCAAATCTCCCAACAGCAATGCTGGGCTGCCCTCTAGTGAAGTCAGAAACCACTTCCACCACCTGGATTTCTGAAACTCAACAGTCTCAGTCCCAGCTAGATTTTAGACAGATCTGTTTGTAACAGAAGAATCCTATAGCAAGGAACTTAATAAAGTGTGCTTCTGATTTAATTTTACTCTTCCATCCTAGGGTTTTTAGTTTAGGTTTAGCACTGCAATAAGATTAAACACAGTATTCAATTTAACACCTCCACAGCATATTCTGCTTTTCCCAGGATTTGTGAATTCAAGTTCTCATCATACAATGAATCACTTGCAAAGTCATTTCAAAAATGCATTACATCAGAAAACACGATATTTTGCTTTTTAAAACAGCATGACAAGAACTTAACGATAGGCTTATATATTTAAAATTTTTGCCATGGTTCTAGAATTTAATTTTTCTCATGCTCAGAGTGCATCTTCTGCAATACCACTTTCACTGAAGGCTTAATGACTTCACTGCTGGTTACTGGGACACCTTGGCTCTTGCTGTTACTGTCCCAAAAGTCACAGTTTATTCTCAAAGCAGGGTTTGGATTGTAGCACATTCCTAGTCAACTTTTTGTTCACTAATTTAGGAAGAAAGAAGAGGCAACTTCAGCAAGAGAGTGATCAGAGATGCAGGATTTGGCAGCAGATGAAGAACGAGCAACACAGTCCCTGTTGGATGACCCTGATGGCATCAGAATTTCACAAATGATTTTTAAAAAAAATCAAGTGATACTCGGGATTCTTTGCTTTCACAGAAAAAAAATAATTGGGCTCTTCCTGCTACATGCAGTTGTTTTTGGGACAGGAAGCACAACATGGGGTGGGTTTTCTTCACCTCTTGGTTTAGGCCATCTTTAAGCTACAGCTGGCCCAGGAAGTTGGGCTGAACTTCAACTCCTGCATCACCAGGGTTGAGGGGAATGTGCTCCTCCAGGGCAGCAAAAGGCTGTTTCCAACCCAGCCTCAAGTGAATCAGCTGGAAAAGCTCATGGTAAAAGCACAGAGCACAGGACAGTTTACACAAAACTAATGCTTCCTCCTTCAGCATTGGAATATTTCACATGCCCACATGAACTAAAGACACTGAAGCACTTCTGCAAATCACCAGCTTAGATGCCAAGCAATAAAATCTTAGTTGTGAGCATAACAAAAACCATTGGAAAAAGTTGAAACAAGGTTGCCTGGAAACTTACCAGGTATATTTATTAAAAAAACCCCAACATTCAAAAATACAGATGTTCTATTAGTATTTTGTAGCTTCCATATAAATAAGACCTGTTTGATTTTGTCAGCATACTCGTATCTGCAGGTTGCAACACCTGGGGAAAGACCAGCACAGAGAATTTTGTTAGTATCTTCCAGACACTGAGCCATCACAAAATTCTATGCAAGCTTAACATGCAGCAGTCAGACCTGCTTCCAGTCTGAACAAGTTCAGCTTCCCCTCATTAACACATTTCTTGTCAAACAGAACTACTGTATTACTGCCAAGGCTACAGGTCTTTCCAGTTTCCCAAGAAGACGTCTAAGTGTTCAATAAAATCATATCTGCACACAAACTGTGCTTCAAACTTCTGTCATGTTTGTAATCTGAATTTGAAGTGATGCAGACTCCTGTGGGCTCACTTACACGACTCCGTAACAGGATCAAGCCAAACATCTGCCAGTTTAACAACACTGCTGAGATTGATTTTAATATAATCAATTACACTATCAATTAACTTCTGCTCAATCCTGTTGACAGCATTTTTTAGTTGAACTATCAATTTGCTCTAAGAGTATTATTAGAAAAGCTGGGACTGACAAGGCAAGCCCTACTCCAGCCCATCCCTCTACATGAGTGATCCAGACCAGTTTCAGGTCAGGCAGTGTTATGAATTTCTTCCTGCCAGCTATAAAGAGGTGGAGGAAAGAAAATGAAAATAAGGTTCCTCAAGTCAATGTTGTCAACAGCTCACCTCAGCTACTGGTCCACTTTCTCCTGTATCTTCTTTCAGAAAGATGAATAATGCTTCAGCCTAAAGGAAAAAACAAACAAGACAAAGAAACAACTCTTCAGTAGTGTCACTGAGTATTCTTAGACAGCCCAAAACACAGGTGTAGTAAAGGTAGCAACCATTCACATGCTAGAGTTACTTGAAGTGCCTTTGCAAGATGCAGTTCAAGTAAAGGACAAATCACGAGATTTATTTCCATTTTCAGACTTATTTAGAAGTCTTTCTCTTAAGTTCTCCCTGTCAAAATCTCATTCTAAAAAGTTTTTCAAGTATCACAAAGTTGTGAGTTTAAAACAAGAAATATTCCTGCTTAGTTACCACTGATCCTGACCACACCAGCAGGGGGAAAAAAAAAAAGCCAGTGACAGCTTTGACAGCACTAGCTGCAACAACATGTATTTTATAATCAGACAATAAACAAGGCTCATTCTCCAGAAAGGAAAATCAGCTCCACACTCCATGAACTCACCAGATAAAATTCGGATCACAAAGTCAAACCTTATCACTCACCAGTCATCTGCCCCACCTCACAGAATATAAACATGTTACCTGGAATTCATGAACCTAACTTAGTACCTACCTAAATAACAAGGCTTTGCCTTTGTTATTTGCTACAGAGAAATAGCCACTTCTGGGAGAAAAGTCCATAGACTGAGCAAGATAAATCTGTTTTCTTCTGAACACCGGGAAGTTTGAGAATACAGTGTATGAAGGAATGTGCACCTATTGAGAAACAGGTCAGAAGCTACAATGAGGAAAAAGCCACCAAAAATAAAACTGAAGTACAAATTTAAAATTGAAGGTCAATGTTAAGCTCAAACGTTATATTCCTGCCCTACATGAGTCTATATATAGAACTCTACTAGAGAAAAGAAGCAGGGAACACACTATGAAGCCGGTTACTGCAATTCCTTTCTTTTTAAGCAATTACATGTAAGCAGTAAAAACAGGCCTCCAAACCCTCAGGTTAGTTCAACAGTTCCACTGCTGGCCAGAATTCTGACATGGCTGGCAAATTTTTGAATGAGCTAAGGAAAAAAACCCCACAGTGAGATGGTTACAGTTACCAGCTGCTGAAAATTCACATTTGTTGCTGAGTTGTATTTACAGCACTGAAACAGCATCACCAAATGGTTTGGGTTGGAAGGAACCTTAAAGTTCATCTGGTTCTAACTGGGCAGGGACACCTTCCACTTGACCAGACAGCTCAGAGGCCCCATCCAGCCTGGTTTGGAACAGTTCCAAGCATTTTAAAGGGCATTTTAAAAATGGACAAGGTAAATTAGACCATAAGATGTTATTTTCAAAACAACTACAATAAAGAAAATAAACTTACATCCTTATAAATCTCCAGTATCTTGTCCATGTCCTGACCTGGTTGTTCCAGCACATTTTGAAGTATTTATATCTGCCTAATATCAGTTTTATTATGTCACCAGCAGTATTTTTATCAAGATCAAAAAAAGCTTGGAATAAAAGAAGCTGACCATACCAATTTCACAGCCTCATCAGCATCACGGGAAGCCACTGCCAAAATTTCTGTGGTGGGGTTGAAGGTCACGCAGGTGGCAGAAGTAACAAGGTTCATTATGGCTTTAACTGGCTTAGGACGGTGTTCCTTGAGACAGACATCAGTGGTATATAAATTTACAACACCTGAAGACGAACTGAAGAAAGAAGCAACAAAGATTATATGAAAAAGTAACATTTCAGTACATATTACTTCATTATCTCCAGCCACCATTCACCTGAAAATGGAATTTACGTTTCTTTACTGGAGTTTGTAATAGTATTTTGTTTGGAGCCTTATTTTCCTTTGGAGTTTATAACAGTACTTAGTGGAAGGGTTTAGGGTTTTGTTGGTTTGAGGAGTTTTTTTTACTTATATATGAAGAGACACACTTAACTATGGAGAGACTTGATGAGCTCATCTCTTACCAGAAAGAATTCAAAGCAATGAGAGCTTGATAAAAAAACATTCTGAAATAATCTCAAGCTTTCAATTGTGGGGTTTTTATACCTGTAGAATAAGCTCACTTTTAAATCCTTTTACACAGTGGGCTAAGTACTGTTCCTCAGTATTTATGTGCTAGTTTCATTTAAAAGAATCAATACACTGGCTGAAGTTGCAGCTCATTAAATATACTTAGAGAAACACTTTCACCCTGTGGCTTTGAGCTGAGGCACCTTTTCAAAGGCTGAAGTGCTATCCCTGCAGGAGCCAAATTCAGAGGACAGGAAAGAGAACTAAAAAAGGGGAAGACCCTGAATCAACATCCATATTACAGAATTTGTGATTTCAAAAGAAACTGCTGAACCCACATATGGCAACAGTAAAACAATAGCAGTGATGCTGGTGTGGGTGTACTGTGGCATTTTATATTTATACAGAAAAAAATAAACTATCATCATAAACCAGGCAATATCCATCTACTCATATCTACTCCAAGCTTACCAAAACCATATTCCTACACTCACCAGCCACCAATAAGTTCACTGAAGAGCTTCAAAACGAGATCAGAAGAACCTGTCAAACCCCAGTCAGTCACTTACCCGCATGCCACGTACTGGTTGTTTTTTGAAACAGCAATGCATGTTCCTTCCAAAGAACCTTCATCTTCAAATTTGTGTAGACACTTCCTGCTTCTCACATCCCAAATGAAAACTTCACCTTCCTCTGGTTGCAGAAACAAGTAGATTACAGACACCATATATACACAACACTGCCTATTTTGTTAAAATACATTTCATTAAATGACAACTAATAGCTCATTTAAAATATCAAATGTATCACCATTATCAATTTTTTTTTAAAACAAAACAACTAAAGGAATACTAAAATAGTTAACTCCATTCCTTCATTATTTATCTTTTGGTTGTATTTTCAGGTCAGATACTGACAAAGTTTTTCAACAACCTTTGTAAAACACTAAGTGACTTCTAAAAACTTATGCAATTTAAAGGGAATTAGGATTAGTGCTGTTGGAATACTCACTTGAATAGCTGTATATTTTACTGCTGTCTGGAGTGAAAGCAGATGCAGTGCACCTTCCATTTACCTTCATAGTGCTAACCAGTTCCTTTGTCTGTAGGATGAAGAGCAATGGTGACAGTGATTCTACCAAAATCTGTTGGAAAGTTGTTTCCTGTCCCACAAAAATCTTTATTTAGCTACCCTGACATTCAAAGAACAAGCTCCTGAGTCCAACAACAGCTGGTCCAACAAACATTCATCTGCTCCCTCACTGAAGGGTCTGAGTTATACAACAGAACTGAACTTTCTTCTTTAAACTCCTCCCTTGTAAGAGTTTAAAACAAACCCAGCTGCCATCATATGGCATTTTAAAATTCAACTGCAAAAATTCACTGTGCATTATGAATCACAGTATCTGGCATGATTCATGAACACAGTACAGCAGCATGCACTAGCACTATTCCCAAAAAAGCAGCCCTATATTATCTCTCCCACCCCCAGATGCCTGTTTCCATGCCGAGGCCATTCCTTTTGCCAGCACAAAGCTGAAGTTCAACACTGACACACGACTTTTTCCCAACTCTGCCCTGAGCCCCAGTGGCCCCAAAGAGCTGCAGAGCAGAACGAATTCTCAGACACCCCAAAATAATTCTCTAAAGCTGCAGTGAGTTGAGTCAGCAGCATATTTTTGAAGGCTGTCACAGTATGTGTCATGCCTTTGTTTCAACTGAAAGCTAGATTGCTTTGCAGATGGAATAGGGAAAGGGAAAAATACCAAGAAAGTGAAGCTACATGAACCATGAGGAGAAATTACCTTCATCGACAGCAAGTGAAGGTAACCTGAGGTTCCAATTAGCAGCATAAATGACCCATCTGGAGAGAGCTCGAAGTTTCTGAGAAATCTTTCCTCCACACCTTTAAAAAGGGATTCAAAACTTGAAACAGGCATAATTTATTCTTTTGCCTCAGCAGTCAGAGGTGTGATGAATATGAGTAAGGCCTGACTCCAGCTTTTGACTGCTGTAATTCACTATCACAGCAAAGCTAAACTCAACCTTGCTTATGTGGAACAATTAATGTTTAATATCCCAGAAAAACTTAAACTAAAGGGACTTGTTCCCTTAAGACAAGTTAAAAATATAACCTCCAACAATTCACCGCACTTCCTTTTAAAGCAAATTCATGTTCCATCTCTCCTTGGGAGAGTTTCAACTACACCCAGGCACTTACAGCACTGTAAAACCTACCTCGTACTTTGGGTATGGGAATAATATTTCCAGCCATCATGTCATACACAAAGAACATGCTGTGGTGAGTACCAGTGGCTATAACTTGTTCTCCATCAACACTGAAACGAGCCTTGTAAATAGGAAAACTCTCTAAATAGATGCTCTGTATTTTTGGATTCCTTATACCATCCACCTTCAAAAGAGAAAATAACAAACCAGATTAGCATATTGAGGAATGTACCAAATACCTTTAAACAGAAAACAGAGATCAAATAGCCAGTACAAGTAAGAAGTAAACAACCCTGAAGCATTAAACTCTTCCTCCCTCCCACAGATATCCCGGCCCTTGGCTCCTCACCCTATACAGGCACTCCCAGCCTTCCTGGACACATTTCACACCTCTTGCCCTTCCTTGTCTTGCCCATGTTTAGTTGAAATCATCACTACTATTGTGCTTTTTCTAAATGGAAACATTTGCTTTGAATTGTTCTTTTTTTTCTTCCTGTAGCCTTGTGGGAGTATCAAATTCTACTTGTGCCTGATCATTTCACTGATACTTGGTCATGCTGAAAGTTCCTAAAGAGTTATGATCTTAGTTTTCAGAGGAGCAAGGGAGAGTCCTAGGATGAGCCCCTTCCTGCTGCAGTCCAGCCTCTCCATTCCCAAAATGATTTCACAGCAATATTAGAGTTCTAAATGCAAGAGGACTGCTCCCCACTCTACAAGCTTATGAACAGAAAACCTCATTAGTCCAAATCATTGCAAACCTTAAACCCAAATGTCTTTAAAAAACAAATCTTCAACTAAAAACTGTAATACAAGTAAGTTTGCCTGTACTCTGTACATGCTTGATATGCAGTCAGAGATGAAAATGTCTTCCAAGGTGCCTTTAACCAAAGAATTTCCATTTTAACCACAGACATTACAACCCTGTGTGTGCAGGAACAGGGAAAACAAAGCCTGTCAGTCCAAGGTATTTCAGATATACTCATAAAAAAAAAGGGTTCTGTTTTAGTGCCCATTTGCACAGAATAGGCTGGAATTCTTCACCTGGAAGAGCGACACAGACCGATCGTGTCCTGCAGTCATGACCACTTGAGCTGAAGGGTGGAACTGCACCGTCACCAGTTTTCCATTGGCAAAGCGTTCCTGGTTTGCAGGCAGGCAGGTGCTCATCTACAGCACAGATCAAACAGGTTAGAAAAACCCCAAACACTTATGCTGATGAAAAACCAATTTAATTACTCTTTATGCTACAAGAGCAAGACCTCAACCCCTATGATGAACCTTTAGGAAACCTGACGAAAGCAGAGCACACAGTTCAGGGAGATGCTCCAATGCAACGATGTGAACACAGGCTGAACCCACCAGCCTTTCTACTGCCTTTGAAATTACCCCTCTGTGGAAAACCAGCTGCATTCTGACCCCTCTGAAACAGCTGTAGAAGAGACAGTGTAAGAAACACTCGCTTCAGGCTGTCACTTCTCAAAGACGATTAAAGTTGTGGGAGAATTCCAACCTCCCAATTAAATTAAAGTTCAAATCCTAAATTAAAATCCTGCTACGAGATGCTTCTTCAGAGTACATAAAAAGTCTGTTTCAAAAAATACACCTCAATATGTTACTTCATGCTTTTTCATGTGAACTATTCAATTTGTCCAACGCTTACCCTTTGGAACTTCTAGTTACACAAACGAGAAATTCACATAATTCACATAATTTTACACAGCATAAACAATCAAAATGGGAGTCAAACTGAAGTGGAAAGATAAGGTTTATCTTTACCTTCAAAATTCCTCTTGGCAGGGACTCTGAGCTCGATACGAAATTGCCAGTCCTGCGTAGCAGATCATCATCTTCATCACTCTCACCTCATGAGACCAAAGCACATGAAAACAGTCAATTGCACAAATATCCATGGCAAAACCTACAAATTCCTTACCAAAACAAATTAAATCAAAGCACACTACAGGAAGGAATAAAGGTGACTTATCCAGCACATTATTACATTACTGAAACTGAGAAAACATCAGAAATAATCATTTTTTTAAGAACCTGAACAAAGAATCACAGAAACACTTATTAGAATAGGAATGGAATTATTTACTATCACTTGAAGTCCTTTTGGATTTCTTCCTGTTGTCTAAGTTGGCCCAGGCAGGAACTCCTCCCATGGCTTGCTGAAACCTTGCAAGAGAAGGGGGGAGAGACAAAAAAATAACTTTCATAAGAAACTAATTTCTCTCTCTGAGTTAAGTACTTAGAAGAGACACCATCGCAGTTTCACAGGAACAGTCATGCTTGGAGCACTGTGCAAGTTTTTTAGATTTTGTAAGATATCAGTTTCTGATGTAACTCCCTAGAAGACAAATTAATTTGTGCAGTTCCACTAAAACAAATATTAAACAAACTAGTCCACGCAACGCTAATGCACATTTACACAAATGTCACATAAATGTATTTAATCTCACAGAATCCCAGAACAGTTTGGGTTGGAAGGGACCCCTGGAGATCATCCAGCCCAATCCCCTGCCAGTGCAGGGTCACCTGCAGCAGGTGACACAGGAACGCATCCAGGTGGGTTTGGAACGTCTCCAGAGTAGGAGACTCCACGCTCTCCCTGGGCAGCTGTTCCAGGGCTCTGCCATCCTCCATGGAAACAAGTTCTTCCTCATGTTGAGGTGGAACTTCTTGTGTTTTAGTTTTGGCCATTGCTCCTTGTCCTGTCACTGAGCACCACTGACAAGAGTCTGGCACCATCCTCTGACACCCGCCCTGGGGATATTTATCTGCACTGATCTCACCTCAGTAAAGTCACCAACAAAAACATGAATGAAACTCACTGTTCCTCAAGTCTTCTTTTTAGTTTTTTCTTAGTAAGCGTCTTCTCAGCTTCACTTTTCATGAAATCCTTCCTGTATTTATGGGTCATGTCAACACTAGAAGGGAAAAAACACAGAGAACACGAAGATCATTCAAACCAAAGCCACTCACAGTCAAGTTAAGTTCAAAAGTTTGATCCGTAGCTCCGACCTGCAAACCCGAACTCACTTTTCCTCGGCTTCATCATCCTCATCCACCCAGGCCGGCTTTTTAGGCAACAAGTCGCCCTTCGCTTCATTTTCTACCTCTGAATCGCTGGAATCCGCTTGGAGACTTTTCCTCTCTGTGGCAGCAACCTGAAAACAACCAAACGGGGCCAAGTGAGCACGGGCGGGGGGCAGGAGAGCAGGGAGGGGGCACGGACTCCCCGCGGGTTGGGACAGGGCCGGGCCGTACCCTCGGGAGCCCGCCCAGGCGCCGCAGCAGCTCGTCCTCCTCCACTTTGAGGCTGTCACCGAACACCAGCTCCTCTAGCTCCCGCTCGGCGCCCGACGCGCCGCTCACAGCCCTCAGGTGCCGGGCGCGCCGCTCCGCCTCCGCCGCCGCCTGATCCGCCACGGCCGCCGCCCGCTTCGGAGTTTTCGTTTTCGCCATTTTCGGCGCCTCGCCCGCTTGAGGCGCTTTCCTGGCTTTTTTCACCGCCTTTATTTTGGGCGCTTTCTTCATTTTCGTGGCTCCCCGGCCCGGCGGCCGGACCCCTCACCGCTCCCCGGACCCGGAACCGGAACACGTGCGCTCCTGTCACGTGCCTCCCCGCGTGGCCCCGCCCCCGCCTGCGATAGGCCGGTGCCGCCGCCCCGCCCCTATCCACGTGACACAAGCACCGCCCCTTCCCCCCTAATCGCGGTCACGTGACCTCCTTTCTTTGCCTTCCATTCCCCCCCTCGCCCCCCCCGCGCCCACCCCGCGCTCCACGTGACGCGACCGCGGCCGGGCCGCTCCATTGTGCGCCCGCGGGGGGGAGGAGAGTTCCCCAACGCGCAACCCCCCCAGCACACGCTGTTCAGCGAGCCCTCACTGACCTCGCCAAGCCGTCTCCTCGCCCTCTTTGCTACCCATCCGCGGGCGCGGCCGCTCTTAACGCCCCACCCCGCCCGTGGCGCGCAGTGCCCCCCATGTTGGGAATGGTTCCGCCCGCGGGGAGGCGGGGGGGGCACGGCCCTGGCCCCGCCCCTCGCTGCCCGAGCCCATGGGGGGCGTGTCCGCGCCTGCGCAGCCGCGCGCTCGTGTTGTTGATGGCCCGGCGGCCGCCGTCGGTCCCGGTCGGTCCGCGGCGCTCGGAGCGGCCGAACCGCCCGGGCCGCCCCCGCCCCGCCCCGCCGGGCACGGCCCCCGCCGCGGGCCGCCCCAGCGGCACCGCCCCCGCGGGGGCAGCGGGCACAGCCAGCGGGCGGCTCCTGCCCATGAGGGCCTGATGGAAAGCACAAAGGAGCTGCTGGTGAGTGCGGGAGGAGCGGCCCCCGCAGGACCCCCCGCGCCCGAGGTGGGGGGGCGGCCTGAGGGGAGGAGTGACCCCCGCTGTTCGGGCTGAGGGGGCGGCCCCGCGGGGCGGGGGAGGCGGCCGGGGGCTCCTCCGGGCTGTTCGGGGGCGGCCCCCGGGGCCGGGGGTGTGTGCCCGCCCCGGCGCTCCCCGGGGCGCTGCTCAGGGCCGGGAGCCCCCGGCGGAGGGTCCGGGGGGGCAGCGGGAGGGTCCGGCCGGGGCACGTGGGGGCGGCTCCGCGGGACCCCTTTGTTGTGGCCGGGTTTTGTCCTTTTCCCCTCCTCTCCCTCCTCCTGCCGCGGAGAGAAGTTCCAGCCCTCGATCCTCTCCTTGCTCCGCAACTTTATCGTGTGCTCCCAGCCCAATTCAGAGTTTAGTTTTCCAGACTCGTTTTAAACGCTGTGCACTTTTGTTTAATATCAGCGCTTCAAAAGTTTTGGATTCTTTGTAGCCATTTCCTCACTCCCTGCGTTTTTTATGACCGCTGATATTGTGACTTTGTTCTCTTTGTGAGCAGCAGTAAACCCGTGAAACCAGTTTCGCTTTCAGGCTGTTGCTGGAAATGTTTTAAATGTTTAAAATTTAGCAATTTCTCAATTTCTGCCCCAGTGTGGCTTTAAAATGTAAAAGTCCTGCTACAAAGCCTATGCTGATTGTGGTAAAAACTCCTGTGCGCAAAAAAGTAACTTATTTTAAAATAGCTATTAAAATGTGGGTGGCAGCCGTTGTGCTTTTTCACATCTAACCCCAGTTAAAACTAAAAACTGCAGGGCAAGCTCCTGTATTTTAAATTAAAATTATTTCTCAAGTTTGAGAACCTGCATTTACTTATTTTTTGTATTTAACAGTTTGATTTTGACTTGTAAGGAGTGGAATAAGAACACTATGAGAGAGTCTAATCTGATACATTAAGTGGGAACTAAAACCTTTAGAAAGGCAATAAAATTTGATAGATTAATTGCCTTCATTCATTGCTTCTGTTTAGGGGTAGTTTTGAGGAAGTGTGGCATGCAGGCTGTAGGGAACCATGCAGAGGTACATCCTCTCCTATGTGGAAGTTACTGTTCATGCCACAGGAGTAGTTTGGGAGTTGTTCTTGAGAAGGTGTGTGGGCTTGTGCCCGTGCAGAAGGATTTTAGGCTGGAAGTCAGAATCCTCTTCATTGTTCCCCGGAGAGTGAGGTGCCTCTGACAGCAATGAAAACGTGCACAGGAGCTCCCTCTCTTTGGTTGTTGTTTCTCTTACCTTCTAAAATTTGATTTAATTTTGCAAGGCTTTTGGTACCTTCTGCAAAACCACAGCTGCATTCCTGCGTTTCCCAGGTAAGTGGGTACACTCTGGGCATGGGGGATCATTTGCTCAGTCTGGCTCTGAGCACGTGGAATGAATTCAGGTGTTGAAGACTTTGGTTTTTGGGTTGCTGGTGTTTTTGTTGGGGGGGGTGCATTTAAATTCGTTGTTTTGTTTGTTGTTCTGTTTTTTAATGGTAACACACTGTTTAAAGGGAAGTATTTGCCTCTTCCAGATATTCCTGTAAGGGCTTTGTAGAAACATAATGGAGTTTGTAACAGATTTTCAGTTTTCTCAAAACTCAGATGTTTCACATGTTAATCATCACACCCCCCTCCAAAATTCCCTGCTAATTTGATATATTTTTTTATGAAAGAGTCTCCCCTCTTGTGTGAAACCCCCTGGGGAAGAGGCTATGGACAAAACCATTGGCAAACAGCAGAAACTGGCTTCAGACAAAATGCTGTCATACATAGCAAATGAAGAGACAGGAAAAAACATTTCTGTAATTTTCCAGCAGAGATTTTACTTATAATAAGAGTGGAAGGCACATTTCCAGATAGAGGTGAGTTGCTTATATAAAAAAAAGTAAGTTTGGTTGGTTCTGATTTCCAGGAATCCCAAGATGTTTAGCTTTGGGGGTTTTGGTTTGTTTGTTTTTAATGAAAGCTGAAAGTGTGTTTTCTTTAAATTGGTACCATGTTTGCATTTTCTTTTTTTGTCATGGTCTGAGGCACAATTAGGCTTCAGTTCCACAGGGACAAGCTGGGATTCTACTGTTAATTATTTTGGCCAGCTTACTTTCAGAAGAATTGTAATAAATTAGTTCCATCGTCTTGTTTCTTTAATGCCAACATCCAAAACTGAGCTCGGATTGTAAGATACCAATGGACTTTTGAAAACAAAAGCTGTGCATCAATTTTAAGACTAAGTTGGAAATACACTTGGATTTGTTGAGGATATGTGATTGAAATGAATCTGTCTTATCACAGCCCCTTGGCTTGAAGGTTGTGGTGACCTCACTGTTGACCTTGGCCTCAGATACCACCTGTCCATACTTCTGTCATGTTTTGGGGCTTTGGAGCTGAACACAGGAAGTGATCCCTCTGTTTAGGTGTTGGTGGACCTTTGATAAGCTACAGCTCTTGTACTCAAAGCTCCAAATTGCTGCCATTCTTAATTCATGCCCAGATTGATTCAATAGTAACAACAGCCATTTGGAGTGGTGTGAAACATTTCTGTGACTGTTTGGGATCATCCTCCCTTGGCCAGGTACATTTATCTGGGGGTAAGAGGTTTGGTTACGTAATAACTGGATATTTTGGTTGCAAGTTTTCCCCCTCAAAATGCTTTCTCATAAATTTTGACAATGATTGAGCAAATAGTCTTCATCAAGTCACTAAAGCCATTTCCTGAGTAAGCGTTTGATGGCTAATTAACGTTAAATAGTTCTATTTTGTGTTTTGGCCATGCATTGTTTACCCTTTGTGACCAGTTTTTTATGCTGTAAGGGTAGTTATTATACTCAAAGAACATATGCTATAATGTGCTGATCAAATTTAATGTGTGTATATATATGTGTATAAAGAGTATGTGCTAAGAGAGTGAGAAACTAGTTATTTTCATTTTTGTTTAGAGTTGCCTTCCTGCTTTTAGGGAAACCGGTTTCCTTAACTATATTCTTTTATCATACCATTTGCCTTATGTAATGGTTAATTAAGAGTATTTCTTAAAAATACTCTGTTGCCAAGTATTTACAGGGAGGAGAGGAAGAACAGGAAGATGGGAAGTTGGGCAGAATAAGAAAGCAGTTCTTAAGAGCTCCTTTCTCCACCCCTCCCTTCAATACAGAAAAGAATGCAAGAAACCCCCCAAGCAAATAGTCCTGCTCACCCCAGATTTGGTGTTGCTCTGACTGAAACCCTTCCCTGTTGAGGAGCCAATAATCTTATTAGGAAAATCAGCCTTAGCCAGGGTGCTTCAAAGTTTGGCTTGTTCTTTTCTTTGTGCGTTGCTTCTGCTTAATGTACAGCTCGACTCTATTAGTGGTGGAGTTTCTCCAGCTACTCCTCTTTTGGCGTTAACCCGCCACAAGGTTCTGTTTTATAGCAAGCCAGGCTCCTGCTCCAAGCAGTTCCTGTGGATAGGCAGGAATATGTTCCCTCATTTGTTCTGACCCGATTCTGTGTTTGAGGAAAAGAAACCTCCTCAAAGCCTGATTTTTTTTTTTAGTCCGAAGTCCAGTTTTGAAGAGTAGGAAACTGTTTTTTTGTTGGTTTGGGGTGTTTTTTGTCTGCATTCCTGTGTTTTTAAGCTGCAGCTGCCACGGTGAGGTGCTGCTACAGACACACGAAAACTCAGCGAGAGTTACTTGTCCTTCGTGTGCCTAAAAATGACCTCCAGCATTGCTTGTTCCTTCACCTTCCCAGGCACTGAGATGAGGCCCCTTGGCCTGTCATTTGCTGGGTCCTCCTTTTGCCCTTTTTGAAGATAGGAGGGGTAACAGCGAAGGAACAGAGAGTGCCTACGTGAGATAGATGGTTCCAAGTTCTTGGTGTCTAATGAAGTTCACGACAATGTATTTAGAGACCACCAACACTTGAGGAGCTGTCGGTGGTAGAGGTTGAGGCCCTACAAAATCAGGAACAGGCAAATTTTGTACTTAATGTTCAAAAGAGAAAGATGGAACCAGTCAACAAGAACTCAGCAGGAATTGCAGGCTGCTGATGTACCAAAGCAGCTGCTTCATCGTGGTTATAATTCTGCCTGAGACATAAATTGTTGGGGTTTTTTTAAGGCTGTGGTTTTGACCTTTGGATTCAGAGCTATACCCCAACTCTTTTAAGTTTCAGGTGTCAGAGCTCCTATTTTTTTACAGGCTCCATCCAAGTTCTGCAGGAAGGGTTATAGAACCTTCCACATGTTGTTCACTTATTTCTACAAATGCTGTGTTTCAACATGGGTTAAAAAGAATCTTAGTGGTGTTTATTATCAAAATAGAAATGTTTTGATCTTCTCTAGGAAAATTCCAGCGTAGGTATTTGCATATCATCTTCCCTAAATTCCACCTATTTTTTGTGCACTAAGTACTTGGTATTTTTTTTCCTGCAAACTTTACCTTTTCTAAGTCTCACAAAATATATTTTGAGTGGTTTCTCCAGAATTGCAATCCAGACAATAACTATAAATTAAGAATGTCCTACATAAATTATCTGGCAAACATTATCATCTTCTGGCAAAAGTTTAGATAGAAATGTCTTATTATAAAGTACAGTATTATTTTAAAACCATAAGCAAAACTGCATTTTTGAGTTGTAAATCTGAGTTACAAAAATTTTGAATTGGAACTATTTGGCCAAATATTAAGAAAATGGAAAGGTGATGCGAGACTTGTTTTGGCAGTGTAGTTAAACTGAAAAACTTGATGATTGCTACTTAGGAACATGTATAATTTTCTTAGTACAAGGCCCAACTTTCCATTTAGACAGAGAAAATGTTTTCCTTCTCGTCTGTGGATTTTTTGGCAAAGAGGGCTTAGCAGTAACATTGAGGTTCTAAATGGATATGATGCAAACAAAGAACAAAAAGAGCCAAGTGCAGTTGTGGTATCTGTGATTGTCATCTTGGGCCTGCCTTCAGCCTGTTTCTGCTCCTTCACCTCACCCTCAGCTTCCCAGCCCTTCATTCCCCCTTCCCTTGCAGTGGGAGCAGAGCTGGCTGTAGAGGGTCTCTACTGTAGCACTGGGAGTTGGAGTGACTGGGAATGGGCTGCACTTTAATTCCCTCTCAGCTGAGAGAGCATTTCAGACCTCTGCCAGCGAAGCAACTGCCCTGTGGGTCCAGGGTTCCCCAGTCTGGAATGGGAAAGGGATGTCCCTGAGGCTGCCTTGTACTGCAGCCTCCCACAAAGGGCTGAAGCCACAGAATTACCTTGCTGTGGGATGAGGCCCTAGTCTCGTAGTGAAATCAGAGCAGCTGATTTGGGGAGGACGAGGGAATGAAGGAGGAGATCCTTCGCTGTGCTTTGAAACACCACTAGCACGGATCCATAAAACCTTCTGGGCATCCTGGTGTTCTGGTAGTGCTGCTGTGAGTGGTTCATATGGAATGACATTTTATTAGCAGAGGCTGCGGTCAGGGGAACTTAAATATTGAGAGATATCCCGGAGTTCATGAAACCTTGAGGAACATGACTGGTTTTCCTTTTCTGATCTGAAAATTCCTGGCAGCATTCAAAGGATCCTGTATCCATGGCAACGTTGTGCTCAACTCCTGCCTGGAGCTGCACACACGTGCACTCACAAACAAGTCACTGGTGGTGCGTGTTGGTGGCTGGTGGCACAGGGCAGATGGGACAGGTGACACTGCTGCCAGTGCAGGTCAGGGCTGGGCTTTGCCAGCCATGGCTCCGTGTTTCCTCTAATAAAGCCCAGGGGATACCATGGCCAGTGCCTCCAGGGAGCTGTCAGGTTTATGCCCTTCCTTGAATTTTGATTGATTTTAATATCAATTTGAGGAATATGTGCATGACGAACATCACACTGACTTTTTTTGTTGTTTTGTTTCAGAGCTATTTAAGTGTGTTAAATGTGTTTGCTTTATTGCATAACTGGGTTTTGGGGTGAAATTTTTTATTTTTTTAATAATTGAATGCTAGCATTGGGTCAGTGTGGAAATCAGTTTTCCCTTTTAACTATTAGGAAATCCTTTCGTAATAGGATTTGTTCAGATTGCAAAGGAGAATAGAGAGTATTATAATAAAGGGATAGCATGGCAGAAAAAGGCTCGGGTGAGATCCAACAGTAAAGATGTTCACCGTATACTCTCTAGGAAAGGGATTTGGGGAATTACTCTGATGAAATCTTAAAGCTATGAACCCAAATGCAATTTAAGAAGGAAAAGCCCAATCACATTATTATTTTTCTGTCTATATTGATTCTTAAATAAAATTAGCTCTTAGAAGAGAAAGTAGAGGCAAAGGCTTTCTTCATTTTTCTTGTTTTCTTGGCTGCACTTCATTCTCCTAACTTGTGCTTCTCTTGTAGAATTTTTCTATGTTTTCTCTTTATCTGTTATTTCCTTTCAAATTTAGTAGATACTGTTAAGGATTATAGAAATGCTTGGAAATTTTAAAAATATTTTTTTCTCAGCTTAAAAAGGGGAGTTCGTGTAGCAGTAGCCTTGTTTCAGTAGAGCTGTGTAAGATATTAATAAAGTGAAAATTGTCACTATGAAAATGCATGTGTTGGATGTGCCTCAGAAAAAATACACCAATTAATCTGTTTCTTCTTTAGTGTCTCTGGAAATTTCTTAACTGTCATGCATTCATCAAGGATTTATGTTTTTATCTGACTTTAGATTTTTTCTTATAGAAAAAAACTATTATGTAACAAATTTTTTGTATATGACAGTGGCAAATTAGTCACCTTTCTATCTTTCAGCATTTGTACAGACCCCATTGCCATAGTAACTGAGCTCTTCATAATCGTTAATGTATTAATCCCCAGAACATCCCTGTGAGGTGCAGAGGTGTTGCTGCTCCACACGGGAGACACAGTGATTTATGGATAACCCCCCAAGCCAATGAGAGCAGAGATCCCCTCGTTCCTGTTCCTGTGGTATAAGTGCCCTCTTGGTTGAACTGCCTTTTCTCTGCCCAGCTTTCTCAAATGAATGAGTTTTAGTGGGATTGGCTGCAGCCATCTGGAATGTGCTCATTTGCATATAAGATCCGTGTGGCTGTCAGTATTCAGCACATCAGGTTTAGTGAACTCTGAAGATACTGAGGAAAAGAAATGTATGGATGGCTACTGTGCATTCTCAGTGGATTGGGAAATAGATTTTTCTTCCCATATATCACAATACCAGAAACTGACCAGTTCAGATTATACCAGTGCTCATTTAATTGGCGATACGTGGCTCACGCCTGTGCTGATAGAGCAGTTCATTGAACATCTCCTTTTAAAGACTGACCTTTGAAACATTTTAAGCTTGACTTTGAAACGTTTGCATGCAGAATGTCCTGCTATTCCGTGGTGGTTTTGTTGTTTGGTTGTTTTTAATTTCCAGACAGAACATACTTCGCGAGTGGAGAGGAAACGCCGAGACTCGTTCGGGATGTTTGACGGTTATGATAGTTGTAGTGAGGACACCAGCAGCAGCTCCAGTTCAGATGAGAGTGAGGAGGAGGTTGCTCCTTTGCCATCCAGTCTCCCAATTATCAAGAACAATGGGCAAGTTTATACTTATCCAGATGGCAAATCTGGCATGGGTAAGTAAGTGGCGCGTGAGTACAAAGAATTACATAGTGATGTTTCTTTAGACTGTAATGTGAGTTGTGAGGGTCCAGTCCCAAATATTGGTCCCAGCTGAAAGGGTTCGGCTTTGTTAGTTTTGGGAGGGGGGGAATCATTTGGGTTTTGCTAGATTGAAATAAGATAGTTTTTGAATCCTGTTGACTGGTAAGAAATAGTATGGGAACATCTGACCTCCCATCAAATGTGTTTTGTGTATATCTGCACGTGCATGTGTATGTTCTCATGTGTATTCTTTTTATTCTTTGAGCTTTGAGGAAAGTCAGGGTGTTTTCTCCTGCCAGGGCATGCCTTCTCTCTGCCCTTTGTTTTGTATATACACAACATATTAAATATATTTCTTCCTGTAGTAGGAAAACTTCATTACTGCTACTGTATAAAGCCTCTTAGTGTATAACTGTTCCCTCCCCACTAGCTGTGAGCCAGGGTATACTGGGAAAATAAATTTAAACGGAGAGGTTCCTTTCATTATTTGGAAAAAATATTTTATCCAAAATCATCACTGATTAGTAGAGCTGTCTAGATTAGTAGAGTTTTGGTGTTGTCTCACTGGCATGAGTTGGTCTCAGTGTTATTCATCATGGAACATCTGGGTGGGCCACAGCTGTCCACTTCTGAAGCATGTGTTTCCAGCCAGAAGAGAACACTGGTGGGCTGGGGTACTTTGAATATACTAATTTGTGAATCAAAAAAAGAGATCTGGTGTTATTTCATGTTGGACATATTAAATATTTAGAGGAAGTGAAGCTTGACAGGCCCAGATTCAAAGCAGATGTTTCCTTGAGAACCATGAAAACACAGAAAGCTGGTTTAGCTGGACCATTTACTCTTACCAGGGGTAAAATTAATAGGGAACAGAAGGGAGGCCCCATTTCACCAGAGAACCTGAGGTTCTTGTTGTTTCACTGACACAAGTGATGGTGGTTTAAATTTTAAGTTCTTTTTCTGTGCAATTCTCCTCAGGGCCAACCCCTCAGAAACTGTTCAGTTGTGCCACCACCAGGACCTTCGTTCTGTTGCCTTTGCTCTGAATTTTTGCTGAGTGGAATTTTTAATTCCTCTCTTAACACTGGTGTTTTTTCTCTCCTGCTCAGCCACATGTGAGATGTGTGGGATGGTTGGTGTCCGTGACGCTTTTTACTCTAAAACAAAGCGCTTCTGCAGCGTGTCCTGCTCCAGAAGCTACTCCTCCAACTCCAAGAAGGCCAGCATTCTGGCCAGGCTTCAGGTAGCGGTACAGACCCCGTTTTCTTTACATCTTTACTGTAGTCTGTGCTTGTGAAATGTGCGTGTTGGTAGAGCTTGCTGCACGTTTGAAGATAAGTTTCCTAAATGGTTAAAATTTTCACGTAAGTTAAAGCCACGGTTTTAAGCTACAACTGTGTGAGTAATGAGCAAAAATCACTTTGCTCAGCAGTGTTGCTTGGTGAAAATTGTCATTATCAAATTGAATTAAAAAATTATAGAGATTAGTCACTTTTTAATTTCTCCTGGAGTAGCTCTTCTGCAAGAGAAAGTTCAGGAGAAAACTTCAATCTGCATATGTAGTGACTTGGAATTCCATGCATCTCATACCCAAAATGGAACAGGCACTGGAACAGGCTCCCCAGAGAAGTGGTGACAGCACCAGCCTGACAGAGCTCAAGAGGTGTTTGGACAATGCTCTCAGGCACATGAGTCTGGGGGATGGTCCTGTGGACGGTCAGGAGTTGGACTCGATGATCCTTGTGAGTCCTTTCCAACTCAGCATACTCTGTGATTCTATGAAAATATTTTCTTGCTTTAGAGAACATAAAGGGTTTTTTTTAGCATTGTTTGTGTTTTGTTTTAAGGGATTTCTTAACCATATAGATCTGCAAAACAGGGTTTTGTTCACTTAAAATATTAATCAAATAATCATCAAGGCATATTTATAACATTCAAGAAAAGATATAGAAATTCATTGCAACAAATGCCAGGAAAATGCATTGGTATAAATTAGATTAAAAGTTCTTCCTTTTGACCTGCTTTTAAAAGATATCTTTTTTTCAGGTAAACAACAATGAATCTATAAAGCTGTTCAAGTTGGAGTGCTAGTACAAAAGTCATCTTTTGGACATTCTTTGCTACTGGTTTTTAAATTTATTTTATATTACGTGTCGTTTTTGTGTTACTTAGTCAACTTCTGTTCTGTGTTGCTCTGATTTTTAGTTAAATCTACCAGAGATATGCTACAGACCTGTGGAAATTTCCCGATGGGAGTTTAGAAAGGTGATATTTACTTGGCTTTTTTTTGTTGTTTTAGGGTAAACCTCCAACAAAGAAGGCTAAAGTTCTACAAAAACAGCCCTTGGTGGCTAAATTAGCAGCATATGCTCAGTACCAGGCAACTCTGCAAAACCAGGCAAAGACGAAAGCAGGTAACAGCAAATAAACAGAGCTGAGGCAAAAACAATAAAAGATTTGTGACTCATTGGCAGCTTCCTAAATAAAATAACTTTCTCTTAGCAGCTGTCCCCGTGGAAGGTTTCAGCTGGGGTAACTACATCAATAGCAATAGCTTTACAGCAGCTCCTGTTACCTGCTTTAAACACGTAAGTATTTCTCAGTCTGTGCTTTCCTTGTGTGTGTGTTGCATGAGAGAGTGAGTCCAGGGGAATCCTTGGGTTCATTTTTGCGAGACGTTCATATCCAACTATGTTTTGTGATCTTAGAAACCTGTATTGTAAACTGTGTTAGTGTGGCTGTTTTCTAGATAGATATATTTTTATCTGCCCTTTAAAACCATTCTGAACCCTGTCGGTTACTTTCATCATATATACTCTCATAAACAAAAAGGAGGGCTCTTAAACACTTGTGGAGTTAATTTTCTCACGTTCAAGGCACAAAGTAGTCCAATGTACTGCTGAGTAACAAACCATCCAAGTCATGCTGTACTAGAAAAAGTTACAAAAGGCTCTTTAGATTAAGTCCGGCCTGTTCCATTGTGTTGGACTGATCTTGTGGTGACATATTTAGATTTGGGATGTTTTTTTCTTAGTTTTCAGTCAGATTCTCCCTGTCTCTTATGCTTCCAGATAGGGTAGAAATACAAGAAAATGAAGGCTTTTTAGAAATCTGAAATTAAAAAGGTTGTTTTTCTTTGTATTACAGTTACAACAATTCCAAACAAAAATACATTCTGTAATGACGGAGGAAATTAGGGGATGAGGAAAATATTTAGCACCATCTGTCTTTAATGAGTTTGTTAAATTCCAGTAATTAGACCTTGTTTAAAATATTGTCAGTACTTTCTGTCTCTTAAGTAAAAACTTTCTGACAGAAAGTGTTTTCTCAGCATTTTTTTTTTTTTTTTATTTGGGAAGTTGAAGTGTTCCAGCTTACAAAATTTTTGTTTTGCTCAAAATTATATGATGAAAGCTGCAATCAAAACGAACATTTTATTTCATGGAAGTTGTCCATGAGAGAGGAGAGAGACAGATTTTTCTGTCCAGCTCTGGAATTCATGCTGAGCCCTGTCAGCTCATAAATCCGTAGGAGTTGAGGGCTCCTGGCAGTTGGCACTTTGTGAATAGCACCCTTTATGTTCACAGGCCTTAACTATTACCCAGAACAGAGCCTTGCCTTAGTATAACTTCGAGAATTTGTATCAAATTCCGAGTGCTCAAGTCAGCATGTTTGCATTTTGCTTCCACAGTTATGTACATGCTGAAGTAATTTCATAAGTCCATGTCCATTGATAACGTGGGCTCTGCTTTTGGCACCCTTCCGTAGCTACCACAGTCAGGTCACTTGTAAATTATGCTGCAACATTCCATATTAAAAGGAATTTTATCTCCATTTCTTACTGCTTCCTTCATGAAGCTGAATGATGAACCAATAACATAAACCAATACCACACTCATGTTCACATTTTACCTTGAAAGTTTTCACGAATTTCAGGGCAACAGTGCCACTAAACCTGAAGGTTGTTTCTTTTCTGTCTCCATTTTCCTTTTTTATACAAAGTAAAATGCAAATCCTTCAATTTGCTTTGGAGATTTCCACTTCTTTGGTGGACATGAGTTAGTGTTACAAGGGTGTGATTTGCATTTAACTTTACTGTAATTATTTCTTGGAAAAATAGCAGTCAGAATCTGAAAATACATTAGTGGTCTCTTGGTAGATCCCTCTCTCTGTCCCACTTTCTACTGATAGTTAAACAATACTCTTTTTGTCTCTCTGGAAAGATTATTGCTGTTTTCTGTGTACTGTTGCTTTGATTTCTAAAATTTTGCACTATTTATTTGTTTACCATTCATATTATGGATTCCATACATATGTTGTATGTGTGTGATGGAATATACAAAGCTTATTCTGTTCAAAACCAAAGATTTGACAGTTAAATCATGACATATCTACCCTTAAATTTGTTTTTCAATAAAATATATTTAATTTGCTGGTTATACTGGTGTATCTGTATGAATATATCATAGGGAACAATGTTAAAGACAATTTAGGAGAATTATAAGCTGTGAGATTTGGCTAACTGATTATTTTTTCCATAACCTGGCATACTTCAATATCTTAGCTCTGATGTAGATTTCCCACATCAATATTTTGGTTTGGGGTTTTTTTCCCCTGGGGGATTGTTTCCTCATCAAGTTAGAACATTTACGTTTTAGAATTCAAACATCTATATCTTGGAAGTTCTCTGTAATTGTTTTTCTTCATGAGAAGAATTAATTTCAAAGTATTTTGATGTGCCTTTTGTGCTTCCCTGTTACCTTTATTCCAGACACAGTAATGAAATTCAGTAGCAGTAGTGTGACCATGCCAACCTCATAGTTCAGTGAACTGAAGTAGAGAACTGCTCTGGTTTGTCATGTAGGAAACCTGTGACAAAGCCACAATTGCCATTTGTGCACCTTGCAGCTGCATTTTTAGTCAAATTGCCTTAATCAGTCACTCAGCAGTAGCTGATGCAAGGAGGAAAACTCTTAGTATTTTTAGTATTATGTTATATCTTAGTCATATGTTACAAGCTTGTTGCTGACCTGCATTTCAGTTTCTTTCTCCTTTAAACATTTTTTAGCTTTTTCTATATTTGCTTTTATTAGCTAAAACCATTCCTAGAACTGAAAGCAAATACAGTGCTTTGAGTTCTTTCTCACTACTACTTAATGTACAACTTAATGCACAATTAAGAGTAATTATTTTATCCACTCTGTTGCTAGTGAGATTCACATTTCCTGGAGTTCCTTCTTCCAGGTGAATTTTATTCTGAGCCGAAAGATTTTCATTCTCTTGGTTTCTTGTGTTATTCAATAAATCCAGTGTAAGGGAGCATTTCCAGGATGTTGCACTGGGTGGCAGTGCTTTGCTTTGAACTTTGTGTTTTAAGCCCTTTTTGCACATTGTCTCCTCTGGCATTACTTGTTGTTGGGGTGCTGCTCACACACAAGGTTTCAGCATTCCTTGCACTTTGGGAACTGGTAGCATCCCCTTAAAGTAAACCAGGAGTTTAATGGCCAGGTCTGCAATCATGGCAATGCTGGTGCCATCCATAACCTTTAGAAGCCACCTATTTAACCCAGGAGATCTTTGCTCAACTGGGCATGTGGGGATATTTGGCCTTTAGGTGCTCCTGTCCAACAGGCCCTCCCTGACTGCACCTTACCTTGCAGAGAAGGCACCTGCTGCTCACAGAGAGGCCCTCCCAGGTCATCTCCCGGGGCAGGAAGCCCTGAACAACATCTTCCTTGTCTGGGAGTGACATGAAGTGGATCTCTTCGTCATGAGTCTGAAAGGTAAATTTGTTCTTACCTGTAAATGATGGTTCTGCTAGTTCACACTATGCCAATCCAAACTGCAGAGTCACCTTCCAGGCAGCAGAAATATAAGAGTTAACACTTCTATATAGTGCTTTTTGAGTTTGGAAAAGCACTGTGCAAACTTTGATTAAATGAGATGAGACAGAGGAGAGATGAAGGAAGATGGCTGTCACAGCCCTGGTTTATCCAGCCTTCCTCCCTTAAGAACATTCATAATGAGTGAAAAAAGCCGAGATGGTGCAGTGTGTAAACCATCCCTCGGGACAGTAACGTTGTCTGGCGTTTCAGTAGTGATGCTGCACAGGATGGCTTCCTTCACAAGGCTGAGCCATATGGATTGGTGTAGGAGAACTAGCAGAACCAATATTTTCACAGACAAGGACAAATTTAACTTTCTGCTATTTCCCTCTATACCAATCCACGTTCTAGAAATAAAAAAATTGTCACATTCCCATTATGGGTTGATGTCAGGAGAAGTGCTCTGATATACTTCTCTCTCTGAATAAACTGAATAGATTAGCAGGCAGTAAAATATATTTCAATTGAGTGCAGCTGGATTATTAAATTATTCAGCACTGCTATTTTTGATTGTTTGGCCTCATCTGTATGTCTATACAAGGCAACAAAATTTGCTAAAACATGCAGTTTGAAAAGTTTATTTCCCCAATTGAATTCAGAGACCTACACATGTCAACTTAGATATGATAGTGAATATGGGGTTCATATTGATTAAGAAGTTGTATCTGCGTATTTTGTGAGTGAAAATAAGCCATCATCTTTTGAGTTGGATTTTTCTCTGTCTGCCAGTTGGCAGAAGAGCTCTGTGGTCCAGACTGGTGTGGATGGGACATAGCAGAACATGAAGAGACCAGGCTTCAAGACTAAAATTTGGCATACTTGTAACAACTTACATTTCCTTTAATAGTTAAAATTAGTTTTAGTTTTGCATGCCTAGCCTCAGTACTAGTGATGGGTTTTCCTTATTAAGGTAACTTTGGCTTTTAGTGGTGCTAGTTGCTATTGCTTATTGCCAACAAAATTCCAATACTGTGATTTCCAATCATTCAGGATTAAGCCAGATTTCTTCATTTGTAGCTCTCAGCAAAAATTCTGTGCAGTTGGAGGCTGTTCCCACAGAGTGGTCAAGTTTTCTGGGTGTGCAAAGAGCTTTGTAAATGAGACACAGTGTAGAACTCTCTGCTCACTGCAGAGCCAAAGCATTCTTCAGTTGTCCCTGTAATAGCTGGATAATCTTTGAACTGATAACAATTTGTTTTTCTCAGAACATCTTAGAATTTATAACTTGTTCTAAAATACCCCAAATGTGAATCTTTCTATTGGTGGTCTCAAGTTTAACGTAGATTGAGTCACTTTCTCGCTTGTTACTAATATAACTTCAGTTGAGTAACTGTTAAGGTTTTAGAGTTGTCAGCACTGTGCATTTCTGATATCTTTGCAATCTTTGCAATACCATCTTCAGCTGTCTTTTCATGGTGCCCTGTTCAACAAAATGTTCCTCTCGAGGTAGCAGCCTAAATGTAATTTTTATCACATTCCTCACAGAGGACTGTGAGGGGTCTTGCTGTGTGTTTCCTTCTGGTGTTCATTAAAAAGGTGCCATTCAGAGCCTTCTGTTCTTTTTGCTTGCTTGATGGAGTGCTCACTTGCAGGTGATGTGAAAGCTTGTTCCTCTGAAAGGATGTGAACCAGTGGGTGATAAACCCCACTGTAATAAATCATCAGAATAGACCTAAGAAATAACTTCTAGGCATTGTTTTTCAGCCACATTTCTGGTTTACAGAATTTAAACATTTTGATGTCTGTGCTATAGGTATGAATTTAAAGTACCGTAATTTTGTTGCAAGTAGAACTGCAGAGTTTTTTTACCATTCTCACTAAAATTGGTAGTTTGTACCTCATGATACAAAACATAGTAGAATAAAGCTGACTTGTATCTACGATTTGTGCTTGTGCTTAACAAACTTGGTGGGTTTTTTTCAGTAAATACACAGTAATAATTGGATACAATTACAATATTACTCATAAGCTTCAAGTCAAAAGTAAAGTAGGTTCTCACAGTGTTTTCTAAACATACGTTTGTCATTTGTATATTGATCGTTTTGTCTTTTTAAGTCACTCATAAAACACTGATATAACAAAAAATAATTATTTTCACGTGGTGAGCTGGTGACTTTTTAACCCCAACCTTAAATGACAGGCACCTATGGGGACATGCTGGGGTGATATTGCAGAAGGAGTACGAGTGGAGGTTCCAAACACTGACTGCAGCCTACCTACCAAAGTCTTCTGGATAGCTGGAATTGTGAAATTAGCAGGTAAATACATTTTAGTTGAAATTATTAAAATAGTCAAAAGAACTGTGTGAAGGGAGCTAATAACTTAGTGATCACCTGTGTAATGTGGACACTGGTCAGGTTGTCAGAGCTGTGTCAATAGGTTGTATATTGTAGTACTGTCACTGTTACAGTGGCTGCAGTGATGCTTGAGAATTTCTGTTCTTGGTTTGTTGGTTTTTTTTAATATTGCCTCAGAGCACAGTAAGATCAGTGCAGAGAAGATAGGAGATTGTTTAACAGCTGGCAAGTAGCCTTGTTATACAAATCACTTGTCTTGGTAAAAAGTTTAAAATTCAAGGTCACAGATCTAAGATACAAAAAAACAGATATTGTGGGTGATTAATTTTGTCCTCCTACATAGAACTTCTAAAGGTTTATAGTTCAAGAATATTAATTAAAATTGACTTGCATGATAGCACATGCACATTTATCAAAGTAATCCAATTGTGCTTTAATAACAGGCAGAAATGTGCCATAGAAAAATGTCCTAGGAAAAGTTAGTCTAGAAAACCAATGTGATATTCATCGTGATTTGTACAGAAATACTAATGCATACTTTATAGTCTTGTTTAATCCTTGTATCTTTTTAAGTGGAATTGCTTTCTTTTCAGGCTACAATGCCCTGCTGAGATACGAAGGCTTTGAAAATGATTCAAGTCTTGACTTTTGGTGCAACGTTTGTGGATCTGACATCCACCCAGTTGGTTGGTGTGCAACCAGTGGGAAGCCCCTAGTTCCTCCTCGAAGTATGTAAATTGTAGCCTTACTGATTGATACAAAAGTCTCTTTATTCAACTAAATTTGCTCATGGTCCAGGTATCGAAGTACTCTTTTAACATAAGTCCTTCGACAGTTATGAATAAATAATTTTAAGTTTTGGACTTGACTGATGTTGAAAGTGTTTCTTGGAGTAGCCCATCTGATGCAACGTAGGTTTTAGGATCAGGGTGGAAGCAGTTCACTAATCAGTGATGGGAACATGCACTGATTTCATTGGTATTTTGTTAATAAATTCTTTTCCCTGACCCATAAAATTAATCTTGGATAGCATTCATTCTCTAAAGAGGTTTTTTGTCATTATTGTCATCCAGGCCTTTTAACAGTCATCTGGGATTTCTTCTTTACATATTCCAGACTCTAATACTGTCTCTAATGGACACAATTAAAAATCAGTGGCTTATTTTTTCCCCTTCATTTGCAACAGCCATCCAACACAAATACACAAACTGGAAAGCTTTTCTAGTGAAACGACTTACTGGTGCCAAAACACTTCCTCCTGACTTTTCTCAGAAGGTAAGGCTGATGCAATATCAATGATGTTCTATAAAAGAAATTGCAGCACAGTTGTGAAGAACTGAAATATTTTACCATGGCACATTAGCTCTTCTTATAATAAAGGTGATACAGTAGTTTCTTCCCTTAGATACGGTTTTCCTTGGAATCTCTTCTCCAGTTATGTCCCCACTTGTCAGTATGTGTTTGGAAAACTGTTTTCTCTAGAAAAAAAATAGTTTTCTTTAAAAACTAGTTAGTCTACTTTAATTTTAAAATACCACATTTTAAAAAAACACAGAAAACCCAGAAGTGCTCAAGAGCTACCCTGTGATATGTAAGAAAAATGAAAACTTTTTCCTAATTCAGGAATGACTTTTATCATGCACTATTTCAAGAAACTATACAAAATGTGTTAACATAGCATGGATCTAGATGCAATGAAGTACATACTTTTAAATGTTAATATTTTTCATCTGCTCTGGACTATTTTTTTTCTGTTTTTAAGTCATCTTCAAGTGTGGCAGCTGCTGTATAGTGTGCTGTATGTTTACTTACTAATCTTGTGAGATGATGGTGCATATAGTTCTTAGTAGGATTGTGAGACTTAATTTGTTGGTTTACACTGCATCTACTGTTTAAAAAATATCCACACAAAAAACCTTGCTGCAAGTTGATAATTTTTATTTAAAACCTGACTCGGTTAGAAGCTAAATTAATTTGGCAAGATCTCAATACTTTGGAGAGTTCATAACGAAAATGGCAAGTGACAGATACTGCTTTTTAACCCAGTCTGTTGTCACAAAGCAGATTAACATCTATTTCCATTCTTTTCCTTTCTTTTTGGTATGTTATGAAGAAATATGTGAGCAGCCAGTTTTAATTACGTTGAAGATTTGTTTTCCATGCCTTTTATAATGAAGTATTTTAATCCTGTTTTTAAAATGCTTTATTTTGAGTGGATGACCAAGCAAGAAAAAAAAATCTTGAGTTGTTTATTGTTAAAATTATGTCTCAAGGTAACTTTATCCATTGTTATCAACTGAACAAACTTCCATTATGTCAATGGAAAGTTCCTGTAACCTATGTGAGAATTATATTAGGGGATGAACTTGATACAATTAAAACATTGTAGGGCCCGTTTTCTGAAACATTTCATTGCTCCCCGCATACAATGAAATAGAGGAGAAATAATCTGTGTCATTTCCACAGGTTGATTAACAAGTATTTGAATTTAATGACAAGTGCATCAATGCTGTGCTTTAATAGGCAGATGAACACGGAAAATCAGAGTATATTCTTACAGAATGTTTTTTTTCTGTCACTTTAAGGTGTCTGAGAGTATGCAGTACCCGTTCAAAACTTCCATGAGAGTAGAAGTTGTTGACAAAACACACCTTTGCCGAACAAGGGTGGCAGTGGTTGAGAGTGTCATTGGGGGCCGGCTGAGGTTGGTGTATGAAGAAAGTGAAGACAAAACTGATGACTTCTGGTGCCATATGTACAGTCCACTCATCCATCACATTGGCTGGTCTCGAAGCATAGGACACAGATTCAAAAGATCTGGTAAGGTTGTTGTGTTCTGAGGTGTTTTGCGGTGTTGGCTGCAAAAAGGCTGACTCAAGCAGTTCTGTCACTTCATACAGTTAATAAAACCAGCTTGAATACTGTGATATTTAAAAATGTGTGTAATGTGGCCCAGGGGCTTAATCAGTTATATTACATTTAGGAGCTTAAGTTAAAATTATAATTAGTGTCTTGTACAACATTGGAAAAGGCAAAGTAACTTTTAGGTTGATTTGTAATACATCAGTATCTAGAAGATTCAGTGATAAATAGCCATTGACAAACTGTTAGCATACATACTGTTTGCCCTGTTAGCAAAACTTCTGAATAATAATATTGATATTTCTTGTAGATATTACAAAGAAACAGGATGGACATTTTGATGCACCCCCACACTTATTTATGAAGGTGAGTTTGGTAGCAAGAACACTGCTCAGAGTTGATTGAGGACCTTTAGTTGCTGTTGTATGTAAAAAAAGACCTGAAATTCTGCTATGCCCTGAAAATGTGTCCAGCAAAAGTATTTCTGCTTTTATTACCCAATTTGACCTCTTCGACATAAGCAGAGATGATAGAACAGGTATTTCATCTGTTGCTTTGGCAGTGTGGGGATTATGTTGTGTTCCAGACTCATTAAATTCTTTGCTTCTGATGCTGCTCTGTGATTCTTCAGGTAAAAGAGGTTGATGCAGCTGGAGAATGGTTTAAAGAAGGAATGAAATTGGAAGCTATAGACCCCTTAAACCTCTCGGCAATATGTGTGGCAACTATTAGAAAGGTAAGAAAACAAGTGTGGTTTTTGGTAGGCAGATGAGAGTCTTTTTTCACTCACCTTTGTTCAGGCTTGAAACAAAAAGCTCAAAACTAAAATCAGTGCAGTTTGTTCACACAGTAAATGTTTATTGGATATGTCCATAAATTCTAGACAACTGCTGTGAAAAATGTACTCGCAAATTTGTCTGACATTAATCTCTGGAAATTCAGTCTTACCTTTAATTAGAATATGCTTGTGAGATTAATTTGTAGGACAATCTTCTGCTAATTATACCAAGTGTTTTGCAACTGTTCAAAACCAAACCTCATCTTGCTGACTTGCAGCAGTCTATGAAGACATTTTAAGGATGTCCTTGATTGAAAGGGAGCCAATCCATGTGAGATCTGTTTTCAAAAAGAAAGAAAATATAAAAAGTAGCTTAGCAGAATTGTACAACTTTACCAGTGAAGAGTGTGGTTATGATTTTGAGTCTTTTATCTTATTAATGGTGTTCTGAATATCCTTGCAAGCTCAGGAGTAGACTGAGTTATAAAGCTTTAGAAGTAGAGCTGGTGCTCCCAAGAAAAAGTAGAGATCAGAAAAAGGAAATGTTCATCTCATAACCTTGCGGTTGTCAAAGGTACGACAGTTATGATTTGGAATTTTTTTTATTTTTTGTTAAAATTGAATGTCTTTGTAAGTGTTTTTCCATTATTACTGAGTTACTTTCACTCTTTTGAAACATGGCATGCTTGCTTTCTAGCCTGATCACGCCGTTCAAGGTGTTTAATGTCAAATTTTGTTTTTCTTTACAAAGGTGTTAGCAGATGGCTATCTTATGATTGGGATTGATGGCTCAGAAGCAGCAGATGGGTCTGATTGGTTTTGTTACCATGCCACTTCCCCTTCTATTTTCCCTGTTGGTTTCTGTGAAATTAACATGATTGAACTAACTCCACCCAGAGGTACATATAGCCTTCTGACCACATTTGTTTTGACTATTTCTCCGTGATATTGTATGTGCCATGTGCTTTGTTACTTAACTCAGTCTGCAGAATTTGTATCGCTTTTTAGGGCTTTCTCAAGTCTGAAACAAATACAACAGTGTTACATCAAAGTAGTCTAAAACAGAGATAACTAACTTTTCATTTAGAAAAAGTCTAACTGAACATCTGACTGATTCTCTGGCTGAAATAATTTGCTTTAGCTTCAAGAAATTGAGGATTCTTTAAGTGAATGGGAAGTACGGGAATCACGAAAAGCCCTGTTTAAATTGTGTCATTGCTTGGGAAGCCCTGGCCTCCAAAATGATTAATGAACACTGTAAAGAATCTCAGACTTAGGTTGATTAACAGCAATACCAGTTACTTTTTGTGAAGAATATGCACAAACTTGAGCTTTGAGGAAGTAGCTGTTAGGGCTGTGCACTCCCTCCTGTGAGGAAAGGCTGTCTGTCTACTGGCACATGTGTCTATGGAAGACTTTGCCTTCCTTTTCCCCCTTTATTGTTTTGGTCTGACAGTTGATAAAGAGGATTGTAACCAGCTGTGTAACAGCAGACGACAGTTGCTTTCTATGGATTCCTCTTGCAGGCTTCTACTTGTATTTATTGAATTATTTTTCTAGTTAGTAACCACAGAGACAGTGTAATGCAACGTGAAGGAAGTAATTTCATATCACTTTCATTGTTGTACAGTAATGACTCTGTCACCTTTGAGTAAGTGGGAAGTGCACAGATTTGGACAGGTTTACTTTAACTTATTGCCTGGAAATTCATGAGCACCAGCACCCCTCAAAAAAATGTGGTGCAAGAGGACTTTTGTATTAGAAGTATTTATGGGAGGAAAATGTTTGTATATCAATACATATTAATCAATTTAGAAATAAAGACATGGAACTGAAGAGACAGAATAGCAAAAAAACTTCCCTTCTTCAATGAGACTTGACTTTTTCACTCTGCAAACATGACCTAACAATAGTATGTGGATTTTGTTGTTAGCACATTTATGATACTTACAAGTTTCCTGTATCCTGCAGCCTTATCCTTTGTGTACATGTACATTTTCCCTGTTTCTGCAATGTTCCATAACAGCCCTATGCCATCAGCAAGAGGAGATTATAAATCACACTTGCAATAATCTAAAAGTCATTTGAAAGAGGAATTAACAGCAGTAAAATACAGACCATAATGCGCATTAACATTTAAATAGGATCAAAGTGATCAAAGCTCCTTAGCTCTTATGAGAGGGGCATTTTGCTGTCCAAATTATGGGCTGGAAAATGGACAGTTTCTTAATTCTGACTGCTCTGACAAAGCCCACGTGTACATGTCTCGTGTGTAGTGAACAATTAAAGGACTTAAATACAAATATGTTGGTCTAGCAGAGGATTGTTGCATTGAGAAGAAGAGCATTAACATGCAGAACTGATATTATTACCCTTATTAATTGTTAGCTCTCCAGCTGCATCTGTTCATGCAGATATTCCATACCCAGTGTGAACACTCTTATCCAATTTGCATTTAGCATTGTGGATAACTGAAGTTGCTGTGAAATCATTGGACTTTATAAGCTCATTCCTTGCAAACATCTTCATCTCTTACTGAAATCAGTGGAAGATGAAGATGCTTAGGCACTTTCAAGAGAGGGATTGAATTTTGAGCTGTGAATGCTGAGTCTGGCCCTGTAGTGCTGAGCCGGGATTCAGTGGGAGCTCTCTGCCCATACATAGGTCAGATACAGATCCTCCATCTCCCACACTATTCCCACTGCACTGCAATCTTTTCAGGATGTCCATCACTTCCAAGCTGCTATTGCTCCAGCCAGAATTGAGAATTGTTGAGCTAAAGCAGTTGTAGAAGTTGCCCAAAGTAAAAAATATTCCTTTGAGTTTTATGCACATTCAGTAGAAGCTACATAGACTTCAGATATTGTTTTCTTCCCTTTATAATAGCTTTAAAAAAATTCCTCTGATCTTCCTTATTATTATTTTTACCCTTACTTAACTTGTAAAAAATCCATGTTTGTTCTTACCATTACGTTCCTAACAATTCAGGTGGTTCAGTTGTGGAGCTCTTTCCCCACAGGAAAGACACTGGATGTGCTTAATGAAATGATCTGTTCTGGGTCATTTATGTGGGGCATTTGTACAGATCAAGAAGCTACATGAACAAAAACTTCCAGTATGAATCATTAATCTTAAAGTTAAATGATACCTTCTGGATTACCCAGAAGTTCATTCATCTTGTTTGTTGCAAATGGGGAAGTCCAGGTGCCTCTTTGTCCCTGAGACCAAAGCTCGGAGAATGGAAGTTTCTCATGTTAATGTTTTACTTCTTTGTTGTCCTTTTAGCCATAACACAGTGCCAATGTGCTATTTTTGTTGTTATTCCTGTGCACTAAGTTTGCAGTTGATGTATGATGATGTTGTTTAAAATTCACAGGTTATGCAAAACTCCCTTTCAAATGGTTTGACTACCTCAGGGAAACTGACTCAATAGCAGCACCTGTAAAGCTCTTCAATAAGGTAATAAAATTATACATATTTACATGTATAATTAGTAATTAGTAACATGTAATTAGTATTTTCTATAAATTTCTGCATCGTGCGTGGGATAGACCCATTTCATTAAATACAATTTTGAAAAACTAAGACACAGACTTTTGGAAATAAGAACCATTTGAGTGCATGAAGCTTGAATGTTAAATTTGTGCAGAGTACTTGAAGCATCATCAATGATATTTGAGGATTCTCTGTATTAAGTTGACTGAAACATTTGTTTCAACACTGTGATTAAACAATTAATAACCATGTTTATTTACTGAGGTTTGCCTTGTTTGTGTTTGCTTTTCCAGGAAGTTCCAAACCATGGGTTTCATGTTGGAATGAAACTGGAGGCTGTTGATCTGATGGAGCCTCGCCTGGTATGCGTGGCCACAGTCACTCGCATCATCCATCGGCTCCTGAGGATACACTTCGATGGGTGGGAGGACGAGTATGACCAGTGGGTGGATTGTGAGTCCCCAGACCTGTATCCCGTGGGATGGTGTCAGCTCACTGGATACCAGCTCCAGCCTCCAGCGCCGCAGTGTGAGTTCCTGCTTTGGGGATAATGGAAATAAGTGTCATGGATGCTGATTTTTCTACCCTCATCCTTTGCAATTTAGGTCTTCATGCGTAAGAAAAATAGAATGAATTCTTGCTAATGCTTGAAAGTTCTGATCAGTCCCACCTTGACTTCTAAAGTACTTCTGAGTGTTTCTGTAGCTACTTAAAATTTTTCAATGCCAGAAGATGTTTATTTGATGCAGGGGAAAAAACCCTGTTACTTCTCGGTTCTGGATGATATCAGTGAGAATTTATATTGCTTTAAGAATGCCAATATATCTGCTTTACCTACTGAATTTGGTGGAACTCAGCATGTCCAGAGCTGTTTTATGTGCAGAAGCATTTATATGGGAAAGCTGGATTTTATTTATTGCATCAGGACTTGTCCTATCAGGTCAACTGATAATAATTGATAACTGTATTTCAAGAACTGTTATTTGGTTTAGTTGTTTAATGAGAGGGTAATAATAGTTAGTAGTTTTATGCAAACTGTTTTTCCACAGTAAAGGTATTCAGCCTTTGTTCAGTCACTAAGGAAAAAATTCTGTAACTGGTGTAGCAGCTTTGACATGTTCTGAAGTGTCTTTCCAAAATACATTTCGAATTCTTAATTTTTTTTGCAGCATCAAGAGATAGCCAGTCAAGTTCATCCAAACAGAAGAAAAAAGCTAAATCGCAGCAGTACAAAGGACATAAGAAAAGTGGGTGACAAAGTAGTGTTTGCGCTTTTCCTGTCCTTTTAAAGTTTGTGGTCTCTCCCTAAGTCCTTGTTCTAATTGGAAATGTTTGTGTCTAAATAGGTGTTATGCTTAAAGGTGCAGTATGCCATAAAAGGAACTTTTTCATTGAGAATAACCATTTTTATAACTTGTGGTGGGGTAGATGTTGATGATAATAATAATAATTAATTTATGAATTGTAGGTGGGCAACTGTTAGAATATTTAACTGTTTCAGTTCAATAATAGACTGTGTAGTTGTACTGCCTTGTACAAAATACTCAGATATCAGCACAGTTTTACCTCTGCTCTTTGTAACACAGGTGCAGGCATAAGAACCAAGTTGGGTGATGAGAAAGAGTGAGGTGTAGAAAATTTAAATTATCATCCAGCTGGTTCCTTTTTGAAAAAAAAAGTGACTTAATCACCAGAGTTTTTATATAAAGCACCTATGTAAATAAAGCTTTTATATTATTACTTTCAGAAACAATAAACAGCACTACTGGATGTGACTGTTCTTGTCACAGTAAAACATAATAAGGACACTTTTAAGAATTTGAAGTTTTCAAGTTCTTTCCACAGAGACTGATTCCTTTGGAATCAAATTATCTTGATTTATGTAGAGTTGTTTCCAGAGTGTTTTTTTGTTGTGTAGAGCTAATGTGAGGAATTAAAGCCTCATCTTCCTGGTAAATTCATGAATGGATCTATTAAGGCCAATTGGAACCTTCTTCACTAGTCATTGGGAAAACAGCCTTTGCTTTGTTGATCTTAAGACATGAAAGGAAGTTGAGCAGTGAATGTCACTAATAAAGCAGGTGTCTGGGAAGTTCTTCAGCTTCTTGTTGGGTGCCTCAGTCATTGCTCTGTTTCTCCTTTCTGCTGTTGGAGGAAATAACAGTAAAATCCAGATCCTTCTGAGAATCCTGCAGCAGTACTTTTTAAATAGAATTCAGGTACTGAAAAAAATCCTGGTTTGAGAATATCCAGGGAAAGCTGTGAGTGCCGTTGCCTTAAGGTAGGGAAACGTGGCTCTATCATTAATTAGCTTTGTGTAGGATGTGTTTTTGAATAATTCTGGAGTATCTGAGCACATTTTGTTCAGCAAGGTGTGCTAGACCATCCTGCTCCTTACCTCATCCCTCTCCTTCCACCTAATACCTGAGAGTTGCCTCCCATCTCTTAGAGTGTGACACAAGCACTGGAAAGTGAACTCCTCTTCTCTAGTGCCATAGGAAGGAAGTTTATTCTAATGGAATTCGTTCTTCATTTCTCACTAACCTGAAGTAAATGTTGGCTATGGACGCAAGGGAGAGCTTCTGGTAGTTTTTTTGTACTGTTTATTCAATACTAAGAAATCCTCTTAATCATCAGAAGATGAGAGAACAAGGTCATGAGCAGTTAGGGCTGGCTGCCTCCTCCGTGGGGTTTTTCTAAGTAGGTTATGGCAACAAAAGTGCTGAGTCACAGGAAATAATACTAAAAAATTGTCTTCTGTAGCTTTTTCTTGTTCAGCACCTGTAAATAAAAAAAATGGACATTATTTTGTAAAGGATTTCAGTCATAAAACTGTATAACCCCGCAGTGGTGCTTTTGTGGTAACATGTCGAGTAACCACAGATGATTAATGAGAAACTCTGCATGTCCTAAATTAGATGATTTTTAGCAAAGAGGGTTTATTTCCACACATTTCTCATGTGCTCACAAAACAGCCCAGGATGTCACTGAGTCATTCTGCTGTGTATAATGATGCAGATTTTTACTGCAGTATGTCCCCTCCTTGCTGAGAGCAGGAGGAGAGAGTAGCGCATCTTCACTGGGGAGGGGAACTGATTGCATTGTGAATGTTTTGTGGATGCTTTTGGGAATCACTCCCAATTCTGTTTCCAGTAGTGTTAATTTCGGTGGGTAGGGTTTTGTACCCTGTGCCTGCTGCTCAGAAAGCTGTACAGGTGAATTCTTGAAGGGTAATTTGTGAGTTTGCTTTAGACAATTAATTAGTAATGAGGGGTGCAGTATCTCCTCGGATTGTCAGCTTTCTCATATGTGTATATATCAGAATAAGGTTACTGAAATGATAATTTGACCTCGATATTTTAAAAGCTGAGGTTCTGTAGACACCTTTCTGCCTAATCAAGCTCTCTAAAAGGCTCATCCTGAAGCTGTCTTGTAAGAAGAATATTTAAGCATGGTGGTATCTTTAGCATATATATATAATCCAGTTACCTTTTCAGGGCTAAGCTTTTGTTGTTGTCTGACAAGACTGAAGCATAAGCAGCCATATTTTTGATATAGCTGAAAGCAGTGATGTTGTGTTACAGAGCTTGCCTCCCTGATATCATAGAGACATTGCCTCGGGCACAGAATGGGAATATCTTAGTGATAAAGGAGGAACGTGATGATAATTTGCATGGGAAATGCTTTTGCAACATTTTTTTCATGAATGCAGTGTGTAATTATTCAAAGGCATTTTAGAAGTTACTTTTTCTGTACAATTAAATGCTTGTTTATGTTTGTAAGGCACTGTAAAAATGGGAAACACCATTTTAAGGGAATTTAGAGTATGTCTTTTTACACTAGGATTTTGGAGGTGATAAACTTTGTTTGGTGAGGATTATTTCCCCAGAATCATCCTTTTGTCTTTTAGTCACAAACACTGAAACGACTGCAGTTTCAAACTGAGCCAAGGTGTCTTTGAGTGCCCAGCCAGAGCAACTGGTTGTGACCATGCAGTGTAGCTGCAGCAGAAGCAATTTTACAGCATTTATATGTCATTGAAAGACTTTGAAATAAGTGGGTCACGGTGTTAAACAGTGCCCTTGAAGTCCTACCAGCCAGTCTAGGAATCAGGGACTAAAATGTGGCTGTTGAGAACAATATTCCCAATAATAACTGAACGGTGCCACGTACAGGCCCTTGTTTTCTGGAATGGGTGAACATGAATCAGAGCCATTTCTCAGTTGAACAGTCAGAGTTATCTGATGCACTTTAACCCAAGCGTTTATTTTAGTTTGACTTGATGTTTAGAGAGGAAGAGACGAGTTGGGAAGAAACCTGTCAGTTTGTCCAGCCCACCCATGGCAGGTGAGGTGCGGAGGAGCTTCTCTGGGGATGACGAGTTGACTCCTCCTCCATATCAAGCCCTTCCAGCACAGACAGCCCCGGAGGCCTTCCAGCCTCCCAGGACTAGCCAAGAGTTCAGTCCCAGCCTCCAAACAGGTAACTGGTCACAGCAGTCTGTTACTGCACAGGGAAACCATGGACAGGGTGGGGAGCTTCGCATGGTCCGGCCTGTCATGTGTTGACTCATCAAATCTTTCTTTCTGCCTAATTTTTTTTTCCTTTAAATTTTAATTGTTGTTTTTTTGGGTTTTTTTTCCTGTTAGAGAGCTGCTCATTCTCACTGATGCACCATGTCACTGAATTAATCATAGGAAAGGGTTTAGAACAGAGCTCCTCCTTCATAGGAAGGAGGCCGTGTTATTGTAGGTTGCTGAGAATCACAGAATCCCAGAGGAGCTCTGCAGGGTTTTAAAATGCAAAAAATGCACTCTGTAAAACTGAATGGTAATGTGGATTTGGGAAGATTTGATGCAAGCAGGACATTAGTGTGGATTATCTTTTGTGGAGAAAGTACACAGTAAATAAGTAACTATAGACAGTGAATAAGGATTTTTGCCTTTGTATCAGAAAAAGACAGTTACCTGGGAAAACATCTTCAGAATCTAAATGTTACTTGAAATTTTGTGGGTTACCAAGACAGAAGATATATTTTAAAGTGTGTAATTGTGCGTCTGTGTGAGGAAGCAGGGAAAAACTCTGAAATTCATTTCTCAGGAATAATTTCACTGCAAGGATTTGGTAGTTTTTTCTCTTCCCTTTTCTTAATATCTGTGGCAACATAATGTAGCAGGTAAACAAATTATTGTTACCAAATATGTTGTAGCAATACAGTCTGTCAGACAAACTGGATGATGCTCTCCCTGCATGACAGTTGCCAGGCTGATAGATTTAGCTTCAGATTTGCTTGATTACTCCCTTAAACTTGCCTTAGTCTGTGTAGGCTGCCATGTCAGCACTTCTCATTGCCAGTGGAATACATCCAGAAAGATTTCTCTTGTCCATGTGTTATCCATTAACAGACTGGGACAGGGGAACCTACCTGCCACCTTTAGACTCTCAGGGCAAATCTTTACTCTCTTCTGCAAACCTTTCAGCACTTCTCAAGGACTCCCTTAGTTTCACTTCAGCTTTCAACCTTTCTTTATATGCCTTTTTGTTTAACAGAATCTTTGATGCAAAGGAGGAGCCTTGCTTGGGGTTGTTCTGGGCTGTTTCTTTCTGCACAGCTGTTTTTTCTCTTACTGCAAATCTACACCTGAATTGCATTTGTGTAGTGCAAAGACATGCCCGTGCCCATGACATTTCTGTGTCAGTAGATCTCAGAGTTCCTATGGAGCTCCTGTGGTCTTTGGTTTCTGATACTCAGTGCTTTCTATGATCATCTGGGGGGAACTTTTCAACATTCTGAGCTTTGGTGAGATTGGACAAAGTCAGTTTTGTTGTGATGTAGCCTTGTCATTGCCCAAAGATATTTGTGTTTAAATTGAAACCAGCAAGACCACACCTTTTCAGTCCAGGGAGGAGGAGAACATAACCCTGATACCATCTAGTAAGTTCAGAACACGTTTGAGATTGGCCAGAACAGATTAATTACATGCATATATTCCTCAGCACCATCCACTGCCTCATGTTCCAGTAGCTGTAGGATGGATGTAGGCACAGCACAGGGGGTGTTCATACGGCTTGAAATGGAGGCAGTGTAAGATTAGTAACAAAACAGGCATCTGCTCTGAAACTGTTTGTCCATGGGAGATCTCAGTAAGGCGCAAAACCAATTCTTTCCCCTTTTCTACTGTCACAAGCACAGGATACAGAAGGTTTCAGCACTTCATGTTGTTTGTGTGAAGTGGTTTTGCTCTCTAGCCAAGTCATGGTGCTGCTTCAGTGTCCACCAGTACTTGGCATTTTTCAGTCATTTGAAATGATCTTTCAAGCACTGAAGTTCAACAGCTTCACTTTTAAAAAGAGCCTAAAGCCAGCCTGGCAGCGGAGGAGACTGTTCCCAGAGACTCACCTGACCTCTGGACCATGTTGCTCCATCCTGCCTTGACATTTGGGGGGTTTGAATTTCATGTCATCAGACACAGTCTGTTGTTGCCTCCAGGCAAATCACAATTTAAAAAGCGAGTACCTTGCCCATCTATCTGCATTCCTTCTCCTTCAGTCGGGTGACTTCCATTAGCTCTCTTTATTCTTCTTTTAAGTACCTTGCTGTGTAGCTTTCATAAGCTTTTCTTGTGGAAGATGGTAGTTAAAAGCTATAAAACAGGGTCAAATGAAGCAAAGGATCATTAAATATCTGAATGTGTCAAGTTCAAGTTAGCCAGAGACAATCCAAATGATAATGCAAGTCCTGTACCTGCAGGAGCTTCCTGCTGGGGGAAGGAGGAGGATGTGCCTGGTGGGTTTCAGTTCTGTGTAGCCTTTGCTTAAAGTGTGAGCAGCATATCCAAGGAACCAATTGTGTATTTTATCAGTTAGACAGCACTTTGTTGTCCTCCACAGATCAGGAATCTTGATCAGAGCTGGGCATAATACATGGAAAAGTATTTGAGAAGAAAAAACGTAAGGGACTGTGGGCTGTGTAGGCGGGAGGAGACATCATTTAAAGAAAGAGATGAGGAGATCTTGCCTTATGCTGCAACTTCTGGCATCTTTTACTACCTTAATTTTCAAATGTTATTTTTGTTTAGCACAAGAGCTTGTTTTGACACAGAAGATGACATAGAACATTTATAAAAGAATAATCAAATGGCTTGTAAGTTATTGCAGGGCTACCAGTAGCAGCAGGATTATGGGTTGGGTTTTTTTCTTTCTTTGCATATTTCTGCATTTCAAGATACATTAATAATGTGTACAAGCTTTATATTCAGTAGTTATAAGCTTTAATATTGTTCTCATTCATTTGGTCATAGAGAATCATTTATTTTTGTATGATCAACCCTTTAACATGGGTACTGCACCTTTAATGAAAGTTTACATGTTTTGTTTTCAATGTTCTTTTCATTGTGCTCATGTTTTGGTAATTGTCACTATTCATTAATGAAACTGGAAAAGTAATTGGGACATTATTGCTATTCATAACATCTTTTTTTTATGTCTTAGATCTCATTTCAATTTTCTTTTGACAAAAGAAGAGAGAAGATGAAAACTGCAAAAAAAAATGTTTTGCTTGAATGAAACACCTTCTGGGATGTTAAAATTTTAATGATGGATTGAGAAATCTTTGTTTTTTCTTGTCTTACATAGACTGTTTAGAGTAAATGTGTTATTTAATGTGAATTGTAGGTTGGAAATGGCCAACAGTTAATCTCATTTTTACTTGCATAAAGACTAAATAGGAAGTGAAGATTGAAGTAAGTGTTCTGAACAACAGTCATTTATTGCTTTGTTGTTACCTTCTTAAACCAGGGGTTTAAAATAATAAATTCTTAAGAAAACCCTGTAGAGAATCTAGTATTGTAAGTGATCTGTTGAAATTAGGACACAAAGTTCAGTTTATGGTCAGAAAGGATCTGCTTCCTGTGGGATCCTGAGTGTTAAAGAAGTGCTAAAATGCAGAGTATGAGAAAATGAGAAATCCGGGATCTGTCCCAAATTTCAGTAATACTAAGTAAATTTAAGGAACAGTTGCACTTGACATTTTACACATCTTTAATGTTAATTTTTTATTTATAGTGACTTCATTGCAGCTGAAGGAGGAGTTGCTGGATGGAGAAGAGTACAGCTTCCTTCAGGGAGCATCCGACCAGGAAAGCAACGGATCTGCCAGTTACTACATCAAACAGGAACCTTGAGGCAGCTCGGAAGAGTGAGGGGCAGAGGATTGGTGATAGGAGAAGAGCCTTTCTCCAAGTCTGACTGATGTTGTTCCCACTTGGATGGTGCAGTTCGGGTGACTGTGCCTGGGGCACTTTGCTGACTGTAGATGAGTTAGACTCAGTTCAGAATTTTTTGGAAGGGCGGGGAAACTATTTTAGTGAAAAAGATTTTTCAATTTATTAAAAACAAAAAAAAATGGACACTTTTGTGTTGTATTTGAAGCTTTTGAAAGAATTTTGTAATATTTTCAAGTTCAGATTTATTGTGCATTGTTAACAAGAACTGAAATTCTAATTTTTTGGTAAGATTAAAGTTTAATTAGCATGGTTGTGGGAAGTGGTTGGAGGAAGATATAGTTGCAAATACAAATGAACTGTCATAACAAATGAACCTTTTTGGTACAAGTTGGGAGACTTCTAAGACTCTTGTGAACTGCACTGGTCACGCCTCTGTTTTTCGTTGTGAAAATAAGGCGTTTAAGCCCTAATTTAGAGGCATAAATTGTATGTGGAAGATAGTCCTGTAAAGCTCTACTCAGTGAGTAGCCCCAAGTGCAACGGAGCCATCACCTGAGGAGGATTTTAACTTTTCAAGATGTTTTTATTTAGTTTAAAGTACCTTTTTTTTTTTTTTTATATAAGGTTTTGGGTTTTAATGTTCCTTAGGGTCCGGTTCAGTGCCCGTTAATATCAGTAGCCTTGTCGTCGACTGCAGTGGGTGCTGGATTGGGTCTGCAAAGCTCTTGTCTGTACATGAATGTCTGTAGTCTTGGAATGCTTCAGCACATGTTTACAGAGCCCTATGCCAAACTGGAACTTGAGAAAATTCCCTCGTTTGGAAGATTAGTTTTAGCTCTGAATTTCGACTGAAGAAGCAGCTTAGATGGACAGTAACTAAAGACTCCCTTGGTGGAGGGAAGGAGCTTGTGAGTATTCTTCTGACTATCTTTTTCCATTCAGAAAGCCCTAGATGTTTCCTTACCATCTTAAATATTTATCTGTGGACATTCAGAACTGATGTTCCACGTGGTTTCAGGTGAGCTGAAAGGAGCCATAATGTTGAGGATTAAAAATTTACTTCAGCCCTGCATAGCCTGCAATATTCATATCTTGCTGCAGTAGTGTAATGTGGGAGTTGAGACTTGAGAACAATATAAAATCGTATATTTTTCAGTATATAATTCATAAACTGGATTTGCTTATTGCCTGGAATTCTTGTCTCACATCAAGTGTTCCATAAGCCCCACGTGTCCAACTGTCCTGGCTTTTACGAGGCCAGAGTCACATAAAAGGGTGAAAGTGTTGACCAGTAAAACACAAGGTGTTTTTGCAGGAGCTCTTAATTTGGATTTTCTTTCCGTATTTTTGACCTTCCAACATCTTTGTAAATGATCTCATTCGTGGAGTCAACGAGTGAAGTGGTTAAACAGCCCTGCAGAGCTGTGACTAGAAAAATGTGCATCAAGAGCTTTAGCTTTTACCAGTAAGGTTCATTAACTAAACTCTCAGGAATTAACTGCATATGTTCTATAAGTGCTTCTGGGTCTTCGCAGGTCCCCTTCAGAGCAGTACAATGGACTCTAGACCATAAATTAGGGCTTAAAAAAAAAAAATCCATCTAAGTTTTAAACATCTGTGTTCCTACAGCCTACAAATGCTTTAAGGATATCAACCCACAGAGCCCCAGGAGACCATTTTTGTATATTGTTGTTTGAGCTTAAAAAAAAAAAAGAAAAAAAAAAGTGCATAGAAAGTTGAAAACCAGCAATTTGATTATTTTCTAAAATATTGCTCTAACTTTGGGTACATAGTATTGGTGATATGCACAGGTTTACCTCATTCTATGCAAGAGGGGTTAATTATGTAAAGTTTTGTATTTACTACTGGAAGTAAAACATGTCCTGTATAGTGTAGGAATGTCTGGAATTCTTTTCTCCCTTACTGGTAAAATTTCTTAAATAGTGACCCCTTTTTAACAACAGTTTCTTCTACTGACAGAATCTGGTAATCAGATTAGAAATATCTATGACTTCAGGTGGTAAAGACTTTATAGCTCTCTGAAATAGCCATGAAAAGGACTTCGTTGGGCCTGGTAGACTTCAAATACCTTGTTTCAGATTCTGACCCGCCTGTGATGTTTCCTTTGGACAGCCTGGATTGGAGAAGTAGGATTAGAGACCATTGTAATGACACTTTGAGGTTTGATGATGGTTTGGGTTTTTTTTTCTCCCCTTGTTCTCACATTAATCCAGCTCTGCAAGCATTGATTTGGTTTGGTAAGTACAGCACTGTTGATTTATTCATTTTTTTTTTTAAATGCAGCAACTTGCAGATTGTCCCAGTCAGCTGGAACAAGGTTCTCACAGTCTTTGATTTCTTCTCTCACCAGCAGCTTCTGACTTCAGTAGAAAAACTGTTGCATCAGTTTGTGTTTCATGATGTGGAAGGTCGGGCTGGAGTGAGGGAGGTGTATCGCCAGGTCACTAAACCTTGGGTTCCTGAGTATTGCCCAGGCTCATCCCTGATTTCAGAGTTACAGTTGTCAAATGTCAAGAGGGAAAATTAGTCCTTAACACTTCCTGTGTTGAAGAAATGTAAGAATCTGTTTTGAAGTCTGTCAGTCTTTATAATATTCTTTTATTCATCAAACACTAAAGTCTGTGAGGTGACGTGTTCTTGGGTACCTGTGTGACTTCAGGCGTTGGTGAAATGTCTTTTGTGTTTCTGAATTCAAAATATGCCTGAATTGTGTAATTATCAAGTACAGTGACATCTGCCCTGAGCAAACCACACAAGGAGCTGCTTGAAGTCCCTTGCTCAGGAGAGGCTTGAGGAAGACCTGAGCGAAGTCGTGCGGGGGCTGTGGCTGGGTCCCGGCAGTGCCTGCGGGCCGGGGGTGTCCGTGTGGCAGCTCCCTGCGTTTGCCAAGCACTCCCGTGGCTCTGGGCACTTTTATCTTGGCTTTAAGCTGTGGTGCTTGGCTAAGAGAGCAGCAAGTGTTGGACACCTGAAACCTTCAGTGGGGTCAGACTGGTTTCTGCATTTGGCACAGCAGGTTTTTATGTCCATGAGGTGGCACAAGTTCTGTTCCTTTACTTGGCTGCCGCCCCTTTTTAATTGCTCCAAATCTCTCTGCTGGTCTTTGATTTTTATGTTATTTTACACACAGCTCTCTGACCTGTTTCTTGCTGCGTCTGAGGAAAGCTACAGCAGTTATTGATTCCATGTTCTACGGATACTAACACGGGTTTCAGTGTTTGTTTGGTTTTTTTATTGTTGTTTTATGTGATGTGAATACCCTCCCGTCAATATTTGTACGATGGTGCTAATATATTTGGTAACAATCCTTTATTGGGAAGGGATTTTAAAAAACTGTGATTTCAGCTGAATTTTTTCTTCCTTTTGACTTTTTTTTTTTCATATTTAAAACGAAAAGCCACAGCCATTTATACAAAAAAGGCATCAGCTTTAGCCCCTGGGAAAATGTTGGGGCGGGAATCAAGATTAAACAATGGGGTTTTTACATCATTTCTGTATGTATTTGATATTGATCTATATATCTGTACAAATTTAATCTTTTATTTTCTTGGTAATTTGTGTGGTCAATGAGAGAGTATTTAAAGCTTTCTCATGCAATGTACATAACTCAGTGAAGAAAATGCTTTTGGAGAAATTAATGTTACTTTCATTTTTACGAGACTGCAGATTTTCAGCATGGATGTGAAAAGCATTAAAATTATAACTTTGTGTACAAGATGAAAATAATTCACTAAATTTGCCTTTTTTACACAAAATAAAAATTATAAAAAGTCTTTTTCTGAATAGTGATTGTTTTGTTTAAAAGGCACTAAATGCACTCCAGCTTCTCTCAACAGAATGCAGATTAAGAAAATACGATTTGTAAAAGATAAATATTTTAAATAACTGGGTATATTGGTCTGACCAGAAATAAACCATGTGAGATGCTGAGCACAAGGTAAGGGTTTTAACATGAGATGGTGGCATTATATAAGCATTTAATAGAGAGCAAGCTTTGCACTTGGTCTCGTTTCATTTGGTATTAATAGTTGTGTAAGAAGGGAAATTGTGTAGTATCCCATTTTTTTATCCCTAGCTCAGTTCAGCTGTGTTGGAAGCAGTTCCAGCCTCCTGTCAGCTCTCTGCAAACTGGCTTTGCCACTGCCATGATTCCAGGAACCTTCAAAGCAACTGTGCAAGGGACACAACTGCCTAGATTTTTATTCTGATGTGCCAGTACACGGCATTTCTTACTAACTGCTCCTTCTCCAGGAGGGAAACACTGCATGTCTAAAATGACTCGTATGAATATCTGAGCACGGGGTCTGTTGGAAGTGAATGCACCACAAGGAGTTAGTTCACACCCATTTATTTGACAGTCGCTTTCAGCACTACGATAACCGTGGTTGCTCCCAGGTCAGCAGCTGGAATGAGATGGTGCGTTAGAAGGCACAAATCCTTGCGGAAACTCGTCACTCATAGATCCAGTCGTGTGCACAGGGCTTGAAGTCGATGAGCTCTGCGGGTTTGAACCACAGGTTGATCTCCTTCTGCGCGCTCTCCACGGAGTCACTGCCGTGGATGATGTTTCTGTGGAAGGAGACAAACATTGTGCCCTATAAAAATACACTTTGAGCAACCTCATCGTTCTCCACATGCAAAAAGATGAAGCATCTAGAGAGCTGCAAGACTATTATTTTAGGGCCAGTGTTCCACCAGCCTCACTCCGAGAGCTAATTAGGCCTAGCAGGGTCCTTAGGGCTGCTATTCTACACCAGCCCCTGGCAGAGCTTACGTGCTGCTCTGAGGAGGAGAGGAATTTCAGAGTCACTTTTGTACCATTTTCTTAAGTAGCAGTTAGGGATTGTGACCTGCAAATGAAATGCCATCAGGTGAGGGTATCTACCATTAATTCTGGCTTTCCAGATATAAAAGGCTACCAACGGATTTCCTGTTGGCAGTTAAACATTGAGCAGTAGTTGGTTTTGATCTCAATTAATGAACTGAGTACAAACCTTCCCACTTGAATGCAGAAGTCACCACGGATGGTACCAGGCTTTGAGTCTGCAGGGTTTGTTTCCCCCAGCATTACTCTCCCAGTTTTAACCACATTGAGTCCTTCCCATACCTTAAGGACAAAAAGACATGTTAATCCATGCTTATACAAAATACCAAAGATTAATCTTTGCTAATAACATACTTTCCAAAGAAACAGGGGTTCCTACCACTAAAAAAAACTAACCTTGCCTAGATCCTCTCTTAGGCCTGTAGGGGTGACCAGGGGAAAAAAAACATATGAATGGAAGTGTTTGTGAAAAGGACTATCAACATTGTTACTCCAGTCAAGAAGATAGTTTTACCAAGCCTCACAAATTATGCACAAGGCCAACTCCAAAGCCTTTCTGTTTTGGTAGGATAAGGACATCCTGATGAGCTGCAGGCACTCATAGTCAGGTACAGAGTCAAACCAGGAGATGCTACTGGAGCAAGTACATTGTTTTGAGGGGAGTGCAAGAAGGAATGACACAGAAGATGGATTTCTGTGTCAGAGAGCCTCATCCTTTTTTGCCTAAAACATAAGATTTTTGGTGCATAAGATTTGCTCTCAGGAATTCTGCTTAATACATGTTAAGCATTTTAATACATATTTTATATGTGCACTTTCCTTCTTGTTAATATATAGTAATTTCCTGACTGCCCTAATTTTAATTGTTTTCTTTTTTCCGAATATTTTAAATAATTTACAGAATAAATTTATTCAAGCAAGTCATCCTTAACTAAAATCAAGCCACTTACCATGGCCACAATAGGTCCAGAGTTCATGTATTTAACCAAACCAGGGAAGAAGGGTCGGTCTTTCAGGTCAATGTAATGTTGTTTGAGAAGGTCTTCGGAGGCCTTTAAAAGGGCAGATGTAACACTAAATATCAGCATCTGATTGTCATATCACAAGAGGTGTTACTGCTGTAAGACTATGGCACTAGTGACTGGACTCCCCAGTCATTAATGTTACCAACAGGGATACAGTGCTATTGTGGGTATCCATGCAAGCTCCTAAGGTAAAATTAAAGGAGTGCACGGCCCATCTGTCCTTTGTGGCAGTGGCAGAGTTGCGAGCTGTCAATATTATTTCTTTGCATTGCAGTGACCCTCAGCGATAAGCAGAGCACGGGCTGCCTGGGTGCTGTTACCCAACACAACCTTTCAGTCAAGGTCGGTCCAGCTCTCAGCCGGGCTGCACCAAATGCTTTGGGCAAAACGTGCTTCCTTTGGACGGGGGGAGATCCTGTGCTGGGCAGGAAGCTCGGCCTGATGCACGTCCGCTGGGGGATTCCCACTGTGACGAAGAACGAGCCGCGAGGGAAGATTATCTGTGTGTGCCCAAGACAATCTGCGTGTGCCCAAGCCCCTCTTCGGCAGGCCAGGGAAGGCGTTCGGGGGGAATGCGGGGACTCACGTGCACGAACTTCATGGCCACGAGCCGGAACCCTTTCTGCTCGAAGCGCTTGATGATCTCCCCGATCAGCCCCCGCTGGACGCCGTCGGGCTTGATGGCGATGAAGGTGCGCTCGGCGTTCCCAGCCATGGCCCTGCGGGCAGAGCGGGGCGACCATCGGCCTCAAGGTCGCCCGCCATGGCCGCGCCGCCCCGCCCGCCGCGCCCACGTGGCACGGCGATGGATGAGCCCCCCCGGCATCGCCCTGTGCCCCCGGCATCGCCCTGTGCCCCCGGCATCACCCTGTGCCCCCGGCCCCGGCACCGACCCGCCCCCCGCGGGCCCCCCGAGCGCGGGGCCCGGCCCGGCCCGGCCTCACCTCTCCGGAGCTCCCGCAGCCGCTGCCGCCCAAGGAAGAGGAGGAGAAGAAGGAGGAGGAGCAGGAGCAGGAGCAGGAGGAGGGAGGGCGGCGGATCCCCCGCCCCGCGCAGAGGAGGAGCCGCCGGGCGAGCGGCGCTTCGGGGCGGGCCCGGCGGGGCGCGGGGAGCGCTTGGGGGCGCGCCCGGGATCCCGCCCGCCCGCGGCCGCCAGCGCGGACCGGGACGGGACTCGGTGGAATGGACTGGGATGGAAGGGACAGTGGCTCCTGGTGCCGCTGGTGCTGTGCCCAGCGCTGCGCTCCCGAGCCGGGGGGGCCCTTGGCCGCCCAGTCCCCACCGCACCTGTCGCCTTCGCCTCCTCGAAAGCCGCCCGAGGGTTATTAGTTTACAGCAGCGGGGGCTTTAAGTCTTTAACACACTGAAGCGATTGCGGATGTTTAACTAAATATTTTATTTTTTTTTTACTTATTGGTGCTGGCGCTGCCTTTTTCAGATGTTCCTGCGATCTGGCGGCGGATGGTGCAGCCAGCCCAGCACGCCTTGAAAGCGTATTTCTCACAGGAAAGTGATGTGGGATCTGAAACCCAGGGAAGTTATCGGTGATTTTGCGGGGATTCAGGAAGATGAAGCTGAAAAACACAGATGTAAAACGACACGGTCCCTGTACGGTGTCTTAAGAAGAAGCGGGAAGGGTTGTTACTTTTTGTTATTAAACATTATGATAATTTGCCCTTTAGTAGTTTACAAAACACCTTTTCTCTTCCTGAGCGAGTTATAATCATACACAATCACTGCAGATGGGATATTAATGAAAAGCCCTTTGCAGTCCTTGTGCAGTCTCTTATTGATGGGACACTGACATTGGACCTGTTCGGGCACCTCAGCCATGCAGGAATGTTGCATTTCCCTGAGAGATGCTGACCTCCACCTCCTCCCAGTCTCATCACATTAAAAGTACTAATCAGCAGCTTTCTGATAACCCCTCCATCCCCACGTTTCTCTATTTTGCAGTCATCAAATCAAGAAATAGAAATCTCAAGTAACCTTTCAAGCAAAAATGGAACTAGAGACTACTCATCTCGTGCCCGGGTTTGTCATGTACTCCATTTCCTCCAACATTTAACTTCAGTATTTATCTTCTATAACAGTGAATATTTTCAGAAGAGAAGCTCACAGCCTCACCTACATACTTAGGGAATTTTTTCCATCTCCATATACTCATTGATTTAAGACAATATAATTAAAATATCTTTTTATTTCACTTAAGAAACAGCAGATGTTTCATTTTGTACCATCTCTTTTTTAAGAGCTCAATATCTCTATGAAGTATCATAAGCATTCAGTTCAACATACATTGCACAGTTCATTATTTGAAGCTCACTATAGGGAAAAAACTAATTCCATGAAACACTTCCTCTTAGTGAATATAATGTTGCAGGTAAATAAATACATAATATCAATCCCAACTTGTTCCTCATCCAGTACAACTTCTGCTGTTAAAAGTTCTGCAAGAGGCTGATGTTTTTCTCTGATAGAAGCAGAAACCTCTACTGAAATACCTTCAGCATTATTATGACTGTACTTCTTTACATCATTAAATTCATACAAAACAATAATGCTAAAGTCACTTCTGAGACATTTCATCCAAGGACAGTTTGCTTTGTAGTTCCAACTACTAAGGAAAGGACACGAATGAGGACAAAGCTAAATTATCAAACTCTAAATTATCAGCTGGTCAGCCAGCAAAGCAAACATCACTTATTGCTCTGTGCAGTGCCAGAGGGCTGCTGCAGTGAAGTGGCTGAAGGTAGATCTCCCCCATCCATCCTCACATTAATCTTCTTTTCACATAAAAGAGCATTTCATAAAGCCTGGCTGGTTAATCTTTCCTTAAAATGCTAAACAAATCCCCTGTGGGGGGAAAAAAGCAAGTTAAAACAGTGTTAGTGTGGAGGACAGTTGTCATGTTATTCAGAGCTGAGCTCTGTGTACAGACAAAGCGTTTTGGAGGGAGAAAAGGGCCTTTTTTCTGCAGCTGTTTTGGGCATGGGGCACACTTGATATCAAATTCAATCCTCAGCATTTGGACATGTTAGCAATATACTCACATACCACCAGTTGTCCTTTAACATTTAAACAAAGTTCACTGCTAACACCAAGCCATTTGCACGTTGAATTATTGGATAATTTTTTACCAAAAAAAATTATTTTTTTCTATTTACCAAAATACTCTCTATGGCTATAAAATGTTCCAGGAAAATATACATTTTTCATATCCTCTGTGTTTTAGTCTCATATCTCTCAACCCCAGAAGCAGCTTTTTTTAAAAGTACAACCCCATCTACGACTTCACAGCTTTTAAATCAAAGCAGCAGCAAGCACTGACCCTACTTAACGTTCACAACAACAGAGCAATCTCACAGATTTCTGAGGTTTCTACCAGGGCTTTGGAATAGCTAGAGGCTGGCAGCTGCTCACGGGCAGTGGGGATATCAGAAGATGCAGGCTCAGTGTTAGTCATAGATCCACTCATGAGCACAGCTTCGGTAATCGACCAGTTCTTCAGGAGTGAACCATAAATTGATCTCTGTCTCAGCACTTTCCACAGAATCACTCCCATGAATGATGTTCCTGGGAAAACAAAAGGTGGATAAAAGAGTAAGAGAATCCTCAAACTCGAAACAAAGTCTTGTTTTGAAGCCTCTTGTTTTGAAGTGGTTTCCATTAGGGAGAGGAGCTTTAAGCAGCTGTAAAGCAGGAGCAGGCACAGCACAGGCAGTCCCAGCTTTGCTCCTTATTTTTGTCAGTGGGGACAACCACGTCTCAATTTCCATCCTTAGAGCATAACATGACTTGAGCCCAGGGAATGGCAGCTCCATGGGTAAGGTGGAGAAGGATGGAGCACAGTTCCTCCATATATCATGACATAACACTTGACATTTAGTGTCTTTGGATGATATCAAGAATTTCAAAACATACCTTCCAACTTGAACGCAAAAGTCACCACGAATAGTGCCAGGCTTGGAATCAAATGGATTAGTTTCTCCCAGCATCACCCTTCCAGTCTTAATCACGTTAAGACCTTCCCACACCTTAGAAGAAAAAAAAAAAATCCATTGAGATTATTAAATCTTGGCAGCAGATACTTTCCACAAGGGCAGGGGGCTGCCCATCGTGGCAAAAGTCACCATCTGAATATTTGTTTTAGTGAGACATATTTTATCTCCAGTTTTTCTGTCAGATTCGTGAAGTGTCTGCTGATGTTCTCCTCTTCTGCACAGTCCCCCTCCTCACCCAGAATGGGGAGAGAACCATATTCAATCTCAACATGGTAAACATCCTTACAAAGCTGATGGAAGAGCTAGATCTCAACTATTCTTCAAATACACTACCATGGAGAAAAAGAGGAAGTTCCTTCTAATGAAATTAAACTGAAAAAGAAATTCGAAGTTACTCTAATCTAGGAATATAGTAAAAATATCCCACTATCCTTTTTCAGCTTGCTTAATACATGGCATTTCCTAGTGAGGCTTTTGTACAGGTTTACTACTTTTCAAGGTCCAGCTTTGGCTCTCCTTTTATCCCTCTTCCTCAATATATTGACTGGAATGAGAGAAGGATTATGAGAAAAGATTAAAAAAAAAAAAGAAGAAGAAGAAGGTGTTAACAGCACATCTCCTCAATCCTGGTATTTGAATCTGGGTTTTTAGGTCCTTTTAAAAGTAAACTAGAATTCAATAGGCAACACAATCTCACTGCAGGTAAGGCAAGCAGTGTTTCTCTGAGCTGAGCTTCACTGCCAGGAACTCACCATGGCCACAACAGGTCCCGAGTGCATGTACTGCACCAGCCCATCGTAGAAGGGCCGGTCCTTGAGGTCGATGTAGTGTTCTCTCAGAAGGTCTTCAGAGGCCTGTGTTAAAAAACAGCCAGACAAACAAAAAAAGCTCACTGTAAGAACTTAAGAGCATAGTGAAATCGCAGAGATTAAGCACAGAGCGCTGGTAATCCGGAAACTTGCACGCACTTCAGAATTCAGAATTTCTAGCATCTTCCTAGGAGCAGTTCTGGTCTATATGAATTTGAACTGTTTGCTTTAAGCACAGCTGAGCTTAGAAAAGTGCTTGCTGCCAGTGCAGATGGTTTATGTGATCTGGGATTTGTGGAAGATATTCAGAGATATTTATTAGGCATGGGATGCACCTGAAACATTCTCTTCAGACTAAGGACATCAGGTTACTAAAATTAGCATGCTTAGCTTGTCTAAAGCATTTAGCCAGAGCTGGGAACTGGAACTTTTCCAAAAACACCCAAAATAAGACTTCTCAAAATTTCAGGTTTAAATTTTCTGCAGGTTACATTTGTTGGTCCAGCATGCTGCTCTGTTGGAAGGCTGCAGGTGATATGAAAGAAAGGGGAGACATACCAGTTAAGGAGAGCTTACATGTATTAATTTCATGGCCACCAGTTTGAACCCTTTCTGCTCGAAGCGCTTGATGATCTCCCCGATCAGCCCCCTCTGGACGCCGTCGGGCTTGATGGCGATGAAGGTGCGCTCCTCGATGGCAGCCATCGTCCTGAGGAGGGAGAGAGGGAAGGAAAGTCGTTATCCCAGGATGGGCAATCCCAGCCCTGTGTCGCCTGGAGCACCGGCTGCATCCGAGCGTCAGTAATCCACGGTCCGCACCCGGTCGCTGCACAAATGCTGCAGGAGCGAGTTTAAAGCAGTTCTCCGAGTACAGTAACAAGTAGCGAACATTAAACTCAGTAAAGCTCTGAACGGAGTAAAAGGTAAAGATCGTCCCGGATCCACCTCCCAGCGCCGTGCAATAAATAAACCCACGCGCGCAGAGTTTTCTCCTGGAGAGAGCAGCGCGGCCGGAGGGCCCCGCGCCCCGCACACCTGAGCAGGTGAGGAGCGCCGACACGCCGCGCGGGGGGCTGCGGGGAGGCTCCGCGGGGATGGGGGGCCGGGGGCTCTGCCCGGGGCCCGGGGACACCCTCCCGCTGCCCCCTCCCCGTCTCACCCGCTGGCGGTCCCGGCGGCTCCCGCAGCCCGTGTCACCCGCTGGTGGCCTCGCCACCGCTTTGTCTGCGCGGGGACCAGCCCGGCTTAGCCCTGAGCCCCCCCCGCCCCCGCGGTTGCCATGGGGACAGCGCGGCCTCCCGCCTGCAGAGGACGCTGCTCCCCCCCTCCATCGCCCCCCACCCGCGTCGGGCCCGCCCCGCACCCGCCTCGGGCCTTTGGGGTCTCCTGTTCCCTGCCCGCCCCGGCCGGGTCACACCGACACCCACCGAGTGTCTCTTTTCCTTAAGCCGGGGATGTCAAGCTGAGCCCTTCCAGCCTTTCATGCCATTTTTTGAATCCCGTTTTTTATATAACGGAAGGCATATAATATTACCTCAATAAAAATCTCATTATCATACTGTTCTGCTCTAATTTTCTGCTTTAAAGAAGGCCATTAATCTTGTTGTTGTTCTTGTTGTTGTTTTGCTGTTTATACTATATCATTATATTGAATATTATTATATTTGATACTGTATTAGCTCTCTGAGTTAAAAGACCTTTCATCAGTTTGTCACTGAACTGTTTTCCCTTTAGCGTTTTGCTGCCTTTGAGAGAATTGAGGATAAAGCAGCTGGACGGAAATCCGTGCTTGTCCTGCTTTTGTTTCCCAAACTGGGATGAACTTCCTGGGCTCCACTCCCTGGCTCTTCTTGAAACCAGAATTTCACTTCCCTCTGGGCAGGACTTTGCTGCTGTTTAACAGGGAGAAGTTCAGCTTTTTGATAGCATGGATTTCCCTATTCAGGATCCCTTTTCTTTGCCACATTCCGTCACACGTCCATGTGTTACTTTAGTTCTGGTGGGAGACTCCAAATCTGACATAAGTATCTATTCCAACAACCTCTTTACTAGGATTCAGGGGTCTTTTTTCCAGGTATGATCATAGTATGATGGAGCCATTTGTCCAAGATCTCTGATTTAATAAATGATGTTTTAAAAACCACAACATTGTTTATTTTAACAGGTCCCCCTTGAAGTTATTTTGGACTTAGAATTTCTGATTATTCCCCTGACAGTATCAATCCACTATATTGTTGTTTCAATACACATTTATTTGAGATGTTTTATATTACTAAAACAAACTCCAATGCTGTAATCCTCACTATGGCAAAATAATACTTAAACATAAAAAAAAAGATCTCTAGAAACAGAATGTTTAGAAAAACATGAACTTAAAAGCAGCAATAGGACCTCTATTTACAGCCTTGTTAGATCTATGTCATTAATGATTAAAGCTTAGGACTTGCCCTGAGGTGGGCAAGCACTATTTCCAGCTTTACCATCGGTCTGCTCTGTGATCTTCGCCAAGTCTTTTAACCTCATTAAATAAGGGTCATCTTTGTCACTTTTGAGATTAATCCATGATTAACAGAGCAAGTTGTGCATCACGTGGTACATGAAACACCACAGAACTTAGGCTTCCTTGTTATTTTTACTGTATAAATGAGCAGCTTTATTGCTGGTTGGAAGTTCTACCAGATCACAAAATTACATTGAAATTTACATGTTTATCTAAAAGGTGAAGAAGCAAAGAGTCCAGACAAATAATTTCCTAAAAACAGGCTGATCATGGGAGAGAAATAAACCCCTGCAAAATCCTCAGTGAGTGAACAAAGTGTAATTGCTGAGCTCAAACCATTTACATGTTACTTAAAACCAGCAGAGATTTTTTTAAAAACAGGCCTGAAGAAAAAGATTGACTGTGAATGTCTCCAGACTTCAGTAGAATTTAAACATAGTTCCTAACTCGGGTGGTTTTGTCCCAGCTGTGCAATGATCTCAGCTCACAGCCCCTGCCTGTACCACATTTGGGGGGTTCTCATTTTGTGCTGTGCTCCTCTTGCTCCTTATAACCAGACTCCTCAGTCTGACATGTTTTGTTGCTCCAGGCTTTACTACTCTTCATTTAGCTGAGTGCTGCTGTCATTCATCAGTCTTTACCTCGATTTCTGTTGCACTTTAAGATGTAGAGCACCACGGAATTAAGCTTTTACCAAAATTTCTTCCTCTGTGTCAAGTCCCATTTAAGCTCTTCTCACCCCAGACTGATCCAAGGGCTTATTTTCTTCCCTGGTAAATTGCAAATCAATTTACTTTCAAATTAACTGTTATTTCTAGGGATAGGTAATGTGACTTCTCATATTATCCAGAAAACTAATTTCTTTGTCAGTCAGTTCTTTCCCCAAGAATGTGGTGGCATTTTACTCTGCTTGTTACCACATACAGCCACCACTTTCAAGCTACAAAGACAGTTCTATCAGGTTTCTCTGTGCTGTTTCATATGCTTGATTCATTTGCTAAATTGGCAGGTCATCAAGGTCCCTTAATCTCCTGGAAAGAAGCTAGAATATCGTTCCATACCACCTTCAATTTTTAATTCATCCCTGAGTTTCTGATCTCGCGCTGACTGCGAGGTGCACATCATGAAACGTGATCACTGTGGTAAGACTGTCAACAAGCTACATTTTTACACCACTTAAACTCCCAGGTGACTTTTCTGCTCTCCATCTTTTTAAATACTTCATTATCCCACACTAGAGAACATCCATATGACTAGATAAAAAACCAAATGGGCCCCTTTACCTGTGTCTCGTCAGTCTGACTGCAACTGTAGTGGCAACAGCAGCCCGTTCAGTGATGCACCTGCTCTGTCTGGGAAAGAAAATCATATCTATACATTTTGCTGATAGAGACAGGATAAAAATAGCATATCCTCAGAGACCCCTTTGCTAAAAGCTGTCAGCAGACACCTTGACCCACTTCTGCTGTCTGTCAGAACATACGTCTTTGAGATAATGTCTTTGTGCCTTTTGCCAAGCAGGATGTCAGTGACTGTAAACCCTGCACAGACAAAAGGATCTCTGCAAGATTCCAGGGGATTGGTGCTTTTATCCTCACAATAATCTGCAGTTGTTTAGAGCTGCCCTCACGTTGTGCAGAGTTACACACGAACAACGAACAACGTGGTGAGCTCCAGGTTAAGAGTTCATGGCAATTAGCTGTGGCCTGCCTAGGGGCAGGATGGAGTTCCCTCTCCACCTGGGCTGTTTGCAGCCTTCCTGCAGGATTTATTCAGGCTCAGGACAGAAAAAACACTCGTCAATAATCCCTATCCCAAAGGCTCTCAGTGCCTTCCACAACACAAACCACCGAGGTGAACGGGAACTATGCATGACCCAAAGGGAGGGAGAAATCCTGACAGACGGCTTCCCACAGCACTCCTGCAGCTGGTGAAGCTTCAATCTGTGGCAGACAGCAGGAAAACATGGAGGAGTTGCAGTTTTTCTCAGTGGACAACTAGTAAAGAGAAATAGGGAAAGAATAATATCTTCACAGGAATCTTTTCCAGTAATTTAAATGAAAGTTTCACTCGAGGAGATGTATGAAAGCACACATTGTCTTTTTTGAATTATTTTTTAGCTAAAATTATGTAAATTTTTGGTCAGAATTAAAAGACAAACAGCTTTTCTTTTGTTGTGATTATAAATAAATTTGCATTTTAACTGGCTGCAGCATGTTAAAATATTAGCTTAGGAGGATGATGTCTAAACAGAACTCAGAAGAAATCAAAAATATGGGGCTGAAGTATTTTCTTCTTTGTCATTCCTGCGCAGACTCACTAGCTGAGTACATAAAAAGACATCACAGCACATGCATTTGAAGCACAGTTTCTGCCTTAAAACTATCCCAAATGAGAGAAAACACAGTGCAAACCTCTGCTGCTCTCCAGTGGAACTGAATGCAATCACCACACTTGAGAAGTCCATCACTTCTCAAGCTTTGGCACTTTTAAAACACTCATTTCTTTGTTCCTGGGCTGCTGCTGGGCCAGTGGATTCCTCAGCTCCTTGTACATGGAATATTACTGAATGAAAAACAACTATTTCCCCACATTTGAATTGTATGATAGAAATTGTGCCAGAGGAGGTTGGATATTAGGAAATGTTTGTTCACTGAGGGTGTGGTCACTGGCACAGGCTGCCCAGGGCAGTGGTGGAGTTACCACCCCTGGAGGGATCTGAAAGACGTGCAGATGTGGCACTTGGGGACATGGTTTAGTGGTGGCCTTGGCAGTGCTGGGTTAATGGTTGGAGCTTTGGGACCTTTGGGACCTTTTCCAGCCTAAACTGGGTGGTGCTATGAAAAATGAGAGATGTGAAGCAACTCTGAAACTTTTCAATCTCAGTACTTTGAAATTTAACCTGAATGTCTAGAACAGCTCTCACTGTTCCTCGACAGAACACATGATCCAGAATGGAATTCATTGTTCCAAATCCTAGGAAAATCAATCTCTCTCAGCAAGTGCAAGATGCCTTCTGAGCTCTATTATTGCTAAGAAAACAGGATTTCTGACATTGATTTATCTGGAGACCTTATTATAGAACTAAAAGTCCTTTTTGCAGTCAGAGACCAGCCAATACAGCATTCCAAGCACGGTTTGCGAGCTGCGGATTCCCAAAATCTGGGACCTAAAATCCTATCTCTGTCAGTCATCCCCCGGTGAATCACTTGATCTATTTATGCCTCCGTGGGTGCGGTAAACAAATACCACCGCTTCCATGGGAGCCGTCAGACAGCACCGCCTGGCATCTCCCACCCAAACTGGGAACTCTGCCCACGGGCAGGGGTGTTCTCTCCGCTGACCTGGAGCATCCTGGCCTGTATCAGGGATATCAGGAATAGTGTAGCCAGCAGGAGCAGGGCAGTGACTGTCCCCCTGTACCGGTGAAGCCACACCTCGAGCGCTGCATTCAGCTTTGGGCCCCTCACTTTCCAGAGGACACGGAGGTGCTGGAGCGTGTCCAGAGAAGGACAACACGGCTCGTGAAGACGGCAGAAAACATGTCTGATGAGGAGCGGCTGAGGGAGCTGGGGGTGTTTGATTTTCACAAGAGGAGGCTCAGGGAGGACCTCATCGCGCTCCACAACCACCTGGAAGGTTGTAGTGAGGTGGGGGCTGGTCTATTCTGCCGTTAGAGAACCAGGAGAAATGGCTTTAAGCTGAGACAGGGGAGGTTCAGATTAGATACTCGAAAAAAACGTTCCCACTGTTCGTCTGGTCGGACATCGGAAGGGGCTGCCCAGGGCGGCGGTGGAGTCACCATGGGAGGCGCTCAGGAGGAGCTCGGTGGCGAGGTTTGGTGGTTTGGGGGTTACAGAGGCAGTGCCGGGTTGATGGCTGGACTGGATGACCTCAAAGATCTTTTCCAGCCTTGACAGTCCCGTGACCCTGTGCCCCCCGACAGCACAGCACAGGACAAGATAGCCCAGCCCTGCTCGGCTCCGCTTTTGCCCTCTCCCGACACCGGCGCCAGACTGCCGTCTCTCCGTGACGTCATCGCTCAACACCGCCCACTCGGTGACATCACCGCGCTTACCCCGCCCCGCC
>JAWWES010000042.1:5439261-5490071 GCA_035583135.1 Lophotriccus pileatus
GCCCCGCCGTGACGTCACGGCGCGGCCTCGCCCGGCGCGGCGGGTGAGGTCAGAGGCGCGCGCCGCTCCCGCCCGGCCGAGGCTCCGCCGCCGCCGCCGCAGGAGGGGCCGGACCGAGCCCGGAGCCGCCGCCGCCCCGCGGGCCCCGCCAGGGCCCCGCGCTGCCCCCGCCGCGGCCATGGAGCTGGCGGACGGCGTGGTGTACCAGGAGGACCCCGGCGGGCCCGGCCCCGCCATGATGTCGGAACGGGTGTCGGGGCTGGCGGGCTCCATCTACCGCGAGTTCGAGCGGCTCATCGGGCGCTACGACGAGGAGGTGGTGGCCGAGCTGATGCCGCTGGTGGTGGCCGTGCTGGAGAATCTGGACTCGGTGTGCGCGCACAGCCAGGAGACCAGCGTGGAGCTGGAGCTGCTGCGGGACGACAACGAGCAGCTGCTCACGCAGTACGAGCGGGAGAAGGCGCTGCGCAAACAGGCCGAGGAGGTGAGCGGGGAGCGCGGGGGCGGCGGCGCTGCCCGGCCTGGGGCCGGCCCGGGCGGGGGGCGAGCGGAGCCGGGCCCGGCGAGGGAGAACCGGGGCCCGGCGAGGGAGAACCGAGGCCCGGGAAGCCCCAACCGGGGCTGGGCGAGGGGCCGGAGCCGCCGGTGACGAGTTGAGGTCGCGACGCCGCTCCGGGAGGAGGAGGAGGAGGAGGAGAAGGAGGAGCAGGAGGGAGCGCCCCGTCCCTGCCCGGTCCGAGCGGCTCGGCCTCCAGCGGGACTCGGGCACGGCCCTACCCGCCGTGCCCTCGGTCTTCGCATCGTCTGCTCCCGGAGGGATCCCGGATAGCCCCTCTGGAGCATCCCCCTGGCAGAGCAAACACGGACCCGTGCGCTCGCTGCGCTGTGGCGGCCCCTCCGGGTGCGCTCCATGCTGGCAGCTGGGTGTCAAGACCAATGGGTGTGAATACCGGTTAGAGGGTATTTACAAAAGAACAGTGGCGATGCACTGCAAAAACCACAGAGATACGCTGGGTCTAGGCTGAAGCTCTTCGGAGCCGCTGCATCAAGCCTCAGGCAGCAACAGGTGGTGGTGGACTGTTCAATGACATCGGCTCTGGCTTGAGATAGAGTCGATATTAGATGGTTCTATTTCAATTTTTGTACTAAGAATCACTTTGGCATAAATAAACTCACAAAGCGTTGTCTCCTGTGAGATTATAAAACAATACAATAGAAAGCAGCTGTGCAGGATAACTTCCTCCAGCTCCATTGTCTTGCCAAACTCATGAAGGAAATTGGATTGACAGCATTATCTGTAATAGAACAAGCCATCTTACAAGTCTATTTCCAGACTTCTTGTCCCGTGCTTATCTCTCTTGTTGTGCTTGCCTTCTAAATTTTCCAAAAATCAGAGGAATAACGATATGGAGGGTGAAGACAACGTTGACAATGAAAGCTAAATTTGAAAAACATTAACCTTGTACAAACATTCATTTATGTTTTGGTTATAAATGAGTGCAAAATGTTGTCTGCTTATTATTATTCCAGGTCTTAGTTATGAAGTGCTGCAGTATGAATGATGCCCCCCCAGCTCTTGGTCTGAGTGACCATTCATCCTTGTGAAACACGTAGTTGTTTTATGTTGCCTTATGGACTTTACTCAGGGGACCGTTGCCATAAAGGCTTAATCACTAGTTTTGACACAAGCTGCATGTACAAGGCTTTTTAAGAAAACATATTTCTGTTGAGAGCAATAGAAAGGGACTGATAAATACTTTCTGAACTAATTCATGGGAAAATCAATCAGGCTTGAAACACAAGCAGCATTTGCCAGATTGAAAAAAGCAGGCCTTGGGCAGTGGAATAAAAACTGTACCAATAGGATGAAAGAGAATATAGGGTTAATTATGTTGCTGTGGTTCTCCAGGAGCTGTAGTGCCTGTGTTGGTAGTGTGTTTCACTGCCATCTCCATTTCTGTGTGTCATGATAAATTAACTTGAGGGGACAAGCATTATGCAGTCTAAAAACCAGCACTCATGCTGCAAGACAGCTTCCTGATGCTTTCCAAAGTGCAGTTAGGCCACAGATCATATTTTCATTTTAAAGCACAAAGGTCGTTTTCTGTGATGAGCTGAGGTCATTGAGCTGTACAGGTGTGAACGTGTCTGTCAGGTACAGCGTGGCATGTTCAGGAGGGGCACGTGTTTTAGTCAGGCATGATTATTACAGCTAGTTTTGTGATGCTGGAGTAGCCTGATGGGTGCAGTATGGTTGAAATGCAAGGAGGGAGCAGGAATACAACACTGTTTTTCTCAGACGGGAAGTTGCTGGCTTAGTGTGTTTCTTTTCTTTCGTTGTGGAGGCTGGTTATGTAGGGTGATGGCAAAATGGAGAATTTTGAGCTACTAAGTTCATTTTTTTATATCATCTGTTCACAGAATGATTTGAGTTGGAAGGGACCTTAAAGCTCATCTCATTCCATGGGCAGGAACACCTTCCTTTATCCCAGATTGCTCCAAGCCCTGTCCAACCTGGCCTTGGACACTTCCAGGACTGGGGCAGCCACAGCTTCTCTGGGCAACCTGTGTCATCTGCTCTGACTGTCCTGAGGAATTAATGTACCTTCTTTTACTTTCTCCTTGGTGCTGTAGGAAATTTTATTTGTAGCAGTGTCTTAATGAACATTAATAGTTTACTATTTGCACGGGAATCTCTTTACCCCATTGCCCTAATTCGCCTTCTTTATTTGCTGTGCTTAAAAAGTGTTACTACAGAAACATCTTGAGAGTTGTTGCCTGTAGACCAAGGAAAAAAAATTTTTTTTTAAAGTCACCCTAATGGAAATTCTGGGCCTGTCTCTCAATCCTGTGGGTAACAATCTTTGTAATTGCTGTGAAGTGCCTTGTCTGACTTTTGATGGGGTAGGTTTTGTGATATCGCTGAAGGAATGGAGGAACCAGCCGTTCTGCTGTTCTGCTTACAGTTCTGCATAACTTACCTTCCCCCAGGGTGACTAGGAGGCACCACGTCCTGCCACAAAGAAGTGGGAGAGGAACCAGCATTTGGGGTTCTTTTACACACTCTAAGTGTTCCTTCTGTAGCCGTGACCTGCTTCAGACCTGGGGGTATGGCTGGCAGGTGTTCTGTGTAGACTTGGAAACAGGATAAGATCTACTTTTAGCCATGTCAAGATAATGTATCTTTTAGCTTTTCTGCTGCTGGTGGAATTAAGCTGTCCCTGAAATATTTTGCAACCATGAAAAAGGATTTCCCACCACAAAAATTGGTTTAAGTAATAGCGTGAACTTGATATCTGCCTTGTCTTACTGTTCCCAAAGTTAGCTTTCTTCCTTAGGATTGTATGTTAAGTAAACACTCTGCAGTAAGAGTTGAGGTATTTTTCATTTGAGAGAACAAAACTGAGATCCAATTTGCAGAAAGGTGTAAAATAATGTGGAAGTTACTGGATTGTTTTCAGTTATATGTATTTTTCTCTGTCCCAAGTTCAGCTGAGCTGACTGTGTAGTTGATTTTTTTTCTCCCTGCTCCAGGAGGAACATGCCAGTGGCTGGGAATCTGGCATCATTGCAGTGCAAGTTATTGAAGGACATGTCACAGGGTAATAAAGATTGCCAAGTGGGTGGGAACCTGACATCAGATAGGCTCAGTATTGCACCTGGGTCGTGTGACAGGAAAACAAGTCTGAACATAAAGAGACAGGAGATGACATAAATATAGGAAAAAATGTTTCATTTGGCCAGTAGTGTGCTGCTAAGTGATTCAGTGGTTGAGAGAGGGTTGATGTGCCATTGTGGGGTCTGGGTTCATACTTATTGCAGTTATAGCTGTAAACTTTAAAGTAGTTTTGAAACTGATGACATAAAGGCTTCTGAGTTTAATTTGTGAAGGACTTTTCGCACTTTTATTGGAGGTCTTTAAGAACAGGTTGGACAAATGTCTGTCTGAAATGACATGGTTGATCCTGCCTGGAGAAAATGGGACGGATTAAGTGGGAGTTGCCAAACATAGTTGCTGAAGGTATCACAGGCTTGGGTTTCAGCAACAGGCACACGCAGGAGGAGGTGTGCATCACATCCTGTGCTTCCACCTCATCATAGCCTAATCAAAACTAACACTGAACATCAGAACCTTGAAATAAGATGACCTTTTAGAGATCAGTCTAGCTGTATCTTCTGTAATCTTGTGTAATTTGGTCTGACTGTTTTAAAGATGAGTTTGTGTCCTTCAGCTTGTTCTTGGGGCAGAAAAAAAAAGCATCAAAAAAAATCTCACTTCTCATTAGAGTTGTAAGATACATCATTGTGGCCCAGAAAGGACGTCACTTAAAATGAGGAAAACCTAGATTTTTGTCTGTCTCAGTATTTTGTACAACTGGTGGCTGGGATTGAAATAAGAGGATGTCTAGTATCCATATATTAAGTGGTTAATATGCTGCTGGATTTACATTAATCAATGCAGATGATGTGCAGTATTTGAGTATATTGTCAGTGTAAATTTAAAAAAATAAGTCTTAATTTGGGTGCTCAGCCTGTCCTTGGCTGCTGTGGTGGTTTATCTGACTAGTCCTTCCATCATACTCATGCAGGCTTAGTCAGGATGGGATGATCAATCTGCTGGGGCTGTGATAAGACTATCAGTGAAAGGAGAAATGAAACCAAATAAAAACATTCAAAGCCTAAAGTCCTCAGTCCCTGATTTGATCAGATCAGGTGTAGTTTTCAGCAAGGGTAAAAAAAAAATACCCAGCTCTAATTACAAAAATGCTTTGAAGAATTAGTAACCTAAATTCAAACTTTAACCAAATGAAGGCAAACTAGTGGAAGGTAACAAAACTGTTGTAGACAAAACCAGTTTTCCTACTTGCAGTTGAAGAACTTGAGAGGAAATACAAAATGATACTTGTCTTTAGTTTCATGAGTAACAATGACATTGATAGCTCTGAATGGCTGTTTATTCATAAGTATAATTGTCACTGGCTTTTGCAAGCTATGAGACATGTCTGACTTAGGAAACCATCAGAGAAACAACTAAACAAAGATGTTACAGTTTTATAATTCTTCTTTCATGTTTTCCCATGTTTAGTGTAACAAACTGTATTGGTCTTTAGCCCCCGTGCCAAACTTGCGTCAAACTTTGAAGCCCTTTTTGAAAAGGGCTTCTCTGCTAAGAATAGGCCAGACATGACTTGAATCTTTAATGTAAGAGGAGCGAAAGTCTGGTATCAGTTACTACAAAGGAGGTGTGAAACAAGCCTAAAGGTTGAGTTTTTCAATATTCCATCAACAAATCAATATTCCCAAACTTTGTGTTGAGAAGGCAGAAGGACTTGTGCACATCTGAGGATTTTCAGTGTGATTTAGCCCCACAGCAGGACTACCTGGGCTGGTGTCAGCTGTTCCTCAATTGTTTTGTGATGTAGCTGCAAGCACAGTCATATGAACACCATGCCTAGTCCTGTGATAGCTGCTGTGAGAGCTTGTCTGAAAGGAACTCTTATTCCACTTCATAGATCTTTGCTGCATTTCTACATCTGAAGTACTTTTTAAGCAGAGCTTCTTCTGATGGCCCTGCTAAACAAAGCTCTTTTCATAGGGTTAAGAATTTCTGCTTTTGTAAAAGGTCTAAATCATGTTGGCTAAAACGTAGTAGTAGCTTATTAATAGCTGATGTGCATTTGAAGTATTTTTCCCACTAATTTTTCTTCGCAATAAATAGGAAAAAAAATATTCAAATCACAATACTGTTCTAAAGTTGCTGCTTCCACTGTTGCTTTGCTTCCATGTGGTGCCCAGCTGCAGCTTCGTTTCTGACCCTTAGACTGTCTTGGAACTTCTTAATTTGTTGGTTATGAGAAATAGCAAAATACGTTTTAAAAACTACTGTAATGGTGAATTGGTAATTTCGATATCTTGGAATGTAAACAGTGATGTGTTCATCACAGATCTCCAGAATATTGTGAGACACAAAGTTGGCAGACGAAGGTAGCAGAAGGTGAAGGTGATCAGCACAGTTGCAGAGTGCCCATAAAGACACTTCTGTGCAGTTGACAGATTGTAGGAGATGGTTATTAAGTATTTGATGAAGACTGTGAGCACTTATAACCTATCTAAGGATAACAGAAGTTTGGTGGGAATGAAAAGATAGCGTGTAATTTTGATTGGCACTGCTGCTGTCCTGTTGCACTGTCTGTGCTTTCATGGCTTACAGGTGAAAATAACTTCACTGATGCTCAAACTGAGGGCACCGAGACTCCTTGTATTCACATGTTGGCAGTTGTTGTACATGAGGTTAGAAAATAATGAAATAATCCATATTTCTGTTAATCCCAAGCAGGTTCTCTGAGGCAGTTGGCACTTGTGTTGATAGTTAGTACACAGAGCAGCCTAGGCCGGGTGTTGGATGGACCTGGTCTAAAGTAGTCCTTTGAGTTTAAATGTGGCCTGTGGGTCTGTTCAGTTGTTTTGTAAACCTGCTTGCACCTTCCTTGCTGTGAAGGGCTGCTGTGCTGCTTGAAGTGAAAGTACTTCTGAAAAGAACAAATCTAGGAATGACTCTATATTTCTCTTTGGAGAAAGAACCTTAGTCAGGATTAAAAAAAAAATAACCACAAACCTGTAATTAATTTATGAGTCTAACTTCACTGTTTGGTTTTTTTTGTTTGTTTGTTTAGAAATTCATTGAATTTGAAGATTCTCAAGAACAAGAGAAAAAGGACTTACAGACCAGAGTGGAAGCATTGGAGTCACAAACTCGACAGCTTGAATTAAAAGCAAAAAACTATGCTGATCAAAGTAAGTAAAATATGTTGCACTCCCTGTAAGTGATATTAGTGCATTTTAAGTCTTGTTCTGTAAAGTGGTAATACATGTGCTAAATATCTGTGCTATCTGACTCCTGTACTTTTACAGATAACTGGGTTTAACTCTTCTGCAAGTTTGTTTTCCTTAGAATTAAGGGGAACAAATTAAATATAAGCTTGTGACTTGTAATCTGATTCTTCTGGTATCCTGCTTCTTTTGTTTGCCTTTTTGACTGTGCTATTTTCTTGTTTAGCAACTTCTTCAGGAGATACTTAGGACTTATTCCCTTGTTAGTGATGATAAAATAAGCTATTTATTTCCCCATTAAAACAATGTCTGTGCTAAACTAAAGGTAATCTCTTTGGGTTTAGAAGCACTACTGGCATGAGAAGTGCATTGATACTGATTCTTATTAGCTTTTATATAATTTTTCCTGAATTATTTATGAGGCATTTAGTTTTTATAGCAGAAGAGTCTAGGAAGAACACTTCCCTTCTTAGGAATGTTCTGCGTAATTAAAAAAAACCCAAAAAAACCCCAAAAAACCCCAACTTGTGTAAGCTTTGGAAAAAGGTGAGTGATCAGTTTTCCTGAAACACTGAAAATATATTGTAGTGTAGACATTCTGCTGGGCTGCTTCTTGTCCAGGTACACAGTCACTGGATGAAACTCCGTCACCAGTTTTTCTGCTTTTCCGCTTCTCACTTCTAAGCTGCCTTCTGTTGATGTAAGACTAGTGTGTTCATGAGTTAATATATAGCTTTTATTGCTGGCCCATGCAGGAATGTAAAGTGAGACTGTGACGAGGCTGAGATAAGATCAGTTTCTAAAAGCAGGGTGCCGGTTTTCAAAATAGCCCCTTTTTACTATTCTTTCTTCCTTTATTTCTACCCAGCCACCTTTCCTGCCCACAGCACAGCAAGTTATAGCTCTTTTCCAACTTAAGCTAAAATACTGTTCCTGTAAAGTTGAATTTTCAGTGGCATGAGTGAGTCTATGGCAGGGTAGAAGTGTTAGTCCACTAGTGTTAAGTTCAACATAGGTAGCCTGTAGAGTTGAATCTTCCTGAAATTTGAATGGTTTAGAATGGTGTTTGCAAATCTTAGAGATATGTGCTACCTCAGCTCCACTGCAGTTAAAATATTCCTGGATTCTCTACAGGCAGTGATGGAGGAACACTTAAGACAGTCTTTCCTAATGAAGCCCAGGATGATTCTTTTTTTGGGAGTGTATCTTTATAGATCAAGTCAAGCTAAAATGGATAATTGTAAAGCATATTGCAGAGACTTGTCTCAGAAATGCTGTGATTCTTGTGAATGGAATTGTGCGTGTGTTTAAAAGCGGGAGAGGAGGGGAAAAGAAAACATTGTGACTAGAGTTGAGTGGTCTGTTTTGGTAACAAAGACACTGTTTCCAGAAGGCCCGTGCTCTAAACCCACAGCCCAAGCAACTTGTCAATGGGAGACCCTGCACTCTGACAACAAGATTATGGCATGAAGATTGCATCGTGCCCTATAGGCCATTACTTTTTCTGTTAATACAATAAAAAGTACAAACTAGCTGAACAAAAAAGAAAAATCATTTGGGTTTCTGGCAGTGCACGTGCCAGCATTGGCACCTTGAGTTTCTCCTCTAGAAATTGCACTTACCATGTATTGATAAAACCATTTTATATTGCTCCATGAGTCTGTTTGTCTAAAAATCTCTGTTATATTTGAAGGTTTAATATTCAAGGCAATGTATGATTTTAAACTTTTTATTATATATGATGTGTATATATAATAATGAAAGCATTTGCACAAGAAACTCAATTGTTCCAGTAGAACCACTGAGGGTTGGCTAGAATTACTCTTTTTGTAAGAAATAATGCTATTTATCGTAGTAGTTATCATAACTGCATAAAGCTCTGGTGTTAGAGCATTGACTTTTACACAGTTCCAAAATCTATTTATTGTAGAAAAAAAATCTTTTTGTTGGAGAAAAACTTTATGTGATGGCAAAATTGTATCTTTGGAGAAACAATAGGGCTGGGTTGAACATTGAGTCTGGCTTATGCTTTGGGTTGATAAGCTGTCTGGGGCAACATGAAAGGCTGCTGGGAAGATTTGACATGCTGCTGATGCAGAGCAAGATCAAAGGGGACAGAAGCACATTTGTTGAACACCTAACAAATATTATGCAAGTGAACTGGTTTTTTTAGTGCTCTAAATTTCTAAGGTATGAAAACTATATTAGTGTCTATATTCCTGAAGTAGCCTAACTCTGCTGCATTACCTTGTTTTGTTTTATAGACAAGGCCACGATACCAAGATACCAATGTGTCACTTTAAGTCACTGGGTGCAGCTACAAATCTTTTATTTATATTTCTTTTTCACTTCTACTTCCTATAGTACTGCCTGTGCATCTAAATTAGGCTCTGGTATTGCCAACTGTTACCGTGTCAACATTCAAAACAGTGGTAGTGTTGTCACTGGTAATGGGAGTGAGTTGCAAATGCCTGGCGCAGAGCAAGTAAGCAAATAAAACCTGGCTTTGGAGTACAGAGTCTGAGATGGCAAGAGCAGTTCATGGCATGATTAATGGATTAGAATAGAAAACAGGTAAAACGTGATCCCACGTTGAGCTGTAACTACCAGACACTTTTTGCTTCACGTAAACTACTTGTGCTCTGTGTGTTTTTCCTCAAATAAGCAAAGGCTGTGAGAACAAATTTTGTCCATTAGAAAGTTCTGATTCGTTCTCTTGAACACCATCAGTTGTGAGCATTTAGTGAAGACTTGCCAGCCCTGGGATAGGGCAGATCTGGAGTTTTGTGGTCCAGTTCAGTGTGATTGTGTATCTTTAAACATGTGCCAGTTGAGATTGCTCAAGAAGCCATAGTTGTTACGTCCTGAACTGTTAGTACTTGTTTGTGCAGTCTAAGTGATTGTCATGCTAAAGAAAAAAGGTCATATTTCTTTGCACTTGAATTTATCCTGTGGGATTACATCCGTAGCCACGTATTCAACCTGCCAGGCTGGAATAAATCTGCCATTTGAAATTAAAGAAGTGAAATGAGAAGCTTATTTTGCGTCAACCAGTTGCTGAGTTCCTGTGGTTCACTGACTTCTTTTCCGTGTATTAGAAATTGGAACAGTTGCTGTCAAATACCTCCTGAATGAGTGAAGTACCATGGTTTGTGCTTTCCTAGGAGGAAATGGAAAGAGAGAGAGATGATGGCATGACCTGTATTGTTTTCTGTTCTTGGCAGCAGAGGGCACCTGTAAATATTGAGGAGGTGGACTGAGCATGGCAGTGCTAGGCGTTCAATAAATACAAGTTTAACACTTAAACTTTTTCCTTCTTCTCTTCCTCTTCAGTGTGCCTGAGGCAGTTGCCAGTCTTTGATACAATCTTAAACATTTCCCACAAGAGATCAAATGTATCTGACTTTCACATTATTTCAAGTCTTTACCGTGGCGACAGCCCCTAATTCTACTCCTAATTGGTTTGCAGCATTAAAATGTTTGAAATTTCAACCTTGGATCTGCAAAACCAGGCACATACAGCTGTTAAAAACTTGTAATAGCAATATGCAGGTCTCTTGGCCAGCAATACTCCGTGAAGGCACATGATACTCCCTGGGTTACTTCTCCATCTCCAGTTACAGAAAGGGGTAAGAGCCTCCCAGAGCTCATGTGATGTGCCACTGAGTTCTGGGGGGGCTACAGGGGTTTGTTTTAGTTCCCTTCTTTGCCTCCCTTTTTGGGATTACCATTTCTCTCTATATTACAGGCCATGAGCTAATTAATATTTTTTTTTTTAAATAAAAGACGACCATAGTGTACTTTGACTTACTGTGGGAATGGAACAGCTTTGGAGTTAGCTTTCTGGAGAAATCATTCTCAAAGTAACTTATTTATGAGAGGATCTGAAAAACACCATGTCTGCATGGCTGAAGTGCTTTCTGATGGAGGTGGTAGGCTGTGGGAGTTGAAAGATTTGGTTCCTTTTCTGGATCTGCCTAGTGCTAAAGTACAACCCAGAGAACATCCTGCATCTGAGAAGACAACAGATTTATTTCCATACCTCAGTTTATCAGACCTGAGCTTTGGAATTTGTGTTCAAGTTAGATTATATTTGGGGAAAACTATATTTGTAAAAAAGCCCGAACAAACCACTTCAAAACAAATAAAACGAAACCCGAACAAACATAATCCCAAGAAACAGGTCTTGGTCTTCAGCTGCAGATACTGTGGCACAACTGTTGGGGTGATTGTATTTCCCATGTCAGGTGACATCCTGCTGCTGTTGCTTGCCCAAGGTTTTATTTGGGATATGAGACAAATACTTTGGCAGCTGACCTAAAAACATTTGTTTTCCTCTGATTCTAGGCAGAACTGTTGCTCCCACTGGCTTCAAGAGAAAATGCAAGAGCAGGTTTTGTTGTGAATGTTCTGCAGATGTTACTTGATATTTTATTTTCCTCTGAGCTCTCAGGATACCAGCAGTGCTGTAATGTACACCCAGGCAGCCTCTTGGTGGACAGTCTGAAGGCATCCAATATCTGAGATATACCTGCACAGAGGGGCAGCAGCAATTTATGTGGATCCCTGTGTTAACAGGGAAACTGTGATGTGAACTTTCAGCTTTGAAGCTTAATGTTGTTTTGAGATTTGACTTGATCTGTGCACATGGTGATGTAAATAACCAAGCTGGCATCAAACATCTCTGTCAGTAAGTGCTGTTTCTAGGTATGGCTCAAATAGTGTTTATTCTAAAGAACACAGGGAAGCTTTTCAATAGATCCTGGCAAGTTGAAAAGTTCAGGTTTGTTCAGTGGGAGTCTGGATTGTTACTACTTAATTTCCAAGGACTAAGAACAGCAGAACAAATTTGATTTCCAGTAGAGAAGGAAAAGAACAGCTTGAGATATTGTATTACTTGATTAATAAATGTGGAGCTGTTTGCCCCTTACTCTCAGTCTGGCTGTTTCTCATCTCTCATGATGTTCATCATCGTCACTGGTTTGTTTGCCAGGCAGATTCACTCTGCCCTTCCCTACACTGTGCCTCAGGTATCGTTCCCTACACCTGAGGAATCTTTCTGAGAGAACTGTGAGTATCAGACTGCGTCTGAAAGGAAGGTTTGCTTCTGTCTACATTTCTCCATGACTTTCCCAGCTTATTCCCAGGTACCTGCTATGTGGTTTTGGGAGCCAGCAGCCCACTAGATGGAGCAGGGGGTACAGCTGACTCCAGAGGCTGCACCAAGCCAGGCTGCAACACTCGAGGCTAAAATAAAATGGAGTAGGAAATTAGAGCAGTGGTTGGCCTGTTTTAAACTTGGCTATTAATATACCTGAACAAAAGTGATGAGAGGAGGTTGAAATCCACTGGCATATAATTAACTGCTCAGGTATGCTTTTAAATTAAGGGAGTATTGTGCTAGTGGTTTAGGTGCTGGAGTTTGGTTGTTATAATGATTCTGTGGCTATAAATGTTAGAGCAATTAAGAAAATGGCTTTAAATGTCTCTTAGAATCTTACACTGCTGAGTTGTCGCTGGTTATGTGGCTTTAAATCAAATCCAGAATGCTATGGCTTCTCTGTTCACACTGATTTCATGTGGATTTTCTCAGAAAGGGACTTGCTTCAGTAGCCAAATGTATGGAGCATCCCGCTGTTTGCAGAACAGTCAACCAGAAGTTTTCTCAGTGACACGCTTCTTTGTACAGAGATTGGGCAAGAAGTTGGATTTTTGACTTGATTTTGTGTAGAAGTTGGCTTGTATATATCCTTGATCTCTTGGCATATGGTTGTGTTTGTATTAAATGGTTGTATCAAAATGTTTAAGGAGATTTCTTTCAAGTTTTATGTCAGGTGTTTGATAACAAATCACAGGGATTTTGTGCACCTGAGACATCGCTCAAACTTGAACAGTCCAGAAGTGTCAGGGATAAGACCATTGCAGCTGCATGTGTTGATATTTGCTATCAACAGAGCATTCTTGACAGCTAAGTTATCTTCATAATTGAAAGTGCCCTACTTATTAAACTGAGAGCTAGACCTGTAGTTCACAGTAAGAGCTACTTGAAGATGTCAGTCTTGCCAAGGGGTTGAATTTATCTCTTGTTTTACAAATCAGTTTTCTGTGCTGCTTTGATTTCCAAGTCTTAACCACTTCCAGGTTAAACACTTGTCTGACAGCTTCAGTCCCTGTTTCAGTCCATGGGTCATGTGTGTGCTCTTTAGCAGCTACTTAGTAGGTCACAAGGTCCTGCTGGATCTGTATCTTATCTTTGGTGTGGGACCTGCATTTGAGAGTGGAGCTGGATGAAAGCTGTCCCAGGAGCCTTCAGATAGTCCTGGTGGATGGAAAGGCTCATTAATGAGCTGGATCTCTGTCCTGGCTTGTGTAGGAGGAACTTGTAATTCCTTCTGAAGGCATCACACTGGTTGGATTTGCCATTCTAGCAGGTCTGTTTCTCTTTCTCCCCCTCAGGCTTGTCAGGAGTTTGAGGCAGAGGACAACATACAGATGAAGGGTGTTCCAAACTTGGTAAAAGCCATCAGACTTGGGAGGTAAGCTCTGACTTTTGAACAGGCAGGGTGGGCAGCTTTGCTGCCTGATTGCTCATAATGCTGTCAGGAGACAAACTCCAGAGGCCTTTGTCTAGGCCACCAGAATATTTAATCTCCTATTTTTAGACTTGTTTGGTTTGATTTGAGAGGACTTTGATCAGGATTGATACCTCAGGTCATTGAAGGTGTTAGGACATTGACAGTGCTGGAGAAGGTTGCAAGTAGGCCTTGGGCTTGAGTCTGTGGGATGCTTGAGTTCCAGTGGGATGCTTTCTCATCAGCCTAAAAGCACTAGAACATTTGCATTTTCTACTCAAACTTATGATGCTTGAAGACTTCGGAATTTTTTTTCCATATAAGGTTGTAATTGTGAGTAGTGCAACTTTTTTGATGTGTTACATTTTGCACATGTAATATCTTAAACAATGTAATCTTGCAATGTAATATCCTCCGTGATGTAACAAGGATATGACGTCTTTATAAAGACATATTACAACAGAGACAATGGATACTTTTGCTGTTAGGATGTATATACTCAAACTAATTTTATCATCCACCCATTAAGAATTTGACATCTTAGTGCAAAAAAGTCTGAGATTGAAATATCAGAGGAACTTTTTGTATTGTTGCTTAAGTCAAACTGATGGGAACCATGTCTGGCTGCCACCTGGCAGACCCAGCATGTGGCAGGCAGTGCCAGCTCCCAGCTCCATTCCTTGGGGTGTTATCAGGGCCAGACTTCCACTCTTTTGTGTGCTGGTGGATTAAAATGGAACTGGTGACAATTGGGTTGGAAATGGACTTCTGGGTGCCAAGGAAAGGCATGTTTTTTTCCTCTCCTATTTGGTTTCCTGTTAGTGCAAATGGGGATGTATCTTTAATAGTGACTTAAGTTTCTCCAAGGTTTTGGGGCAAGAACTTAGTGGTCTTCCTTAAAATTCTTCTAACTGTCTACATGACGTTCAGGCATCTTCTGTGTTCAAGTCAGTGGTGGTCTCTGATCCTCAGCGAGTATCTGATCTCTTGCACAGTACTTAATTGGAGAAGGGAAGCATATTCAGTTGGGTGTTTTATCAAGATCTTATCTTGATGGGAGGCATGTTTTGGGTAGAATAGATTTCCAGTGTTGTCTCATCTTGCTGGTATTGGAAAAACCAGTTCTGAGGATGTTAATGTGGTGTCTGTTGAGGGTGTTTAACTTGGTGTACATCCTCTTAGGACTGAGACTTCCAGCCCTAGGACTGAACCATGTTGCACAGCTGGAAGTGACTTCCAGAATAAAGTGCTCGATGTCCATTATACCATCTTCTGGGGTCTTCATCTTTTTAACCTTTGTACCTGAGGAAAACTGTGGTCAGATCAATTTGGCTATATCCCCCCACTATGCAGCACCCCTATCTATGTATGTTTATCTTCTGTGACTGGATCCAAAGAACTGCTTAAAGTTGGGCCACATAAATGTTTTAAAATGTTTTAGAATTTTATTCGCCATAGATGGAGAAAGTGGTTTGCTCCCTTTTGGAACCCCAACCCTCGTGCAAGTGTATGTTGTACCCGTAACATGGGAAATGCTTTTGTGGATTTCCTGAAGGGTGGTTAAGGACCACTGGGAAGAAGGGTATTTGTAACACCTGATGTGGTGTTAATCTTTATTGAATGCTCTGTCAAGTGTTTTTCCCAGAATCCACTGTCAAGTGGTTACTGCCAGGGTGTCTCTGCTGCTTAAAATCTGATTACTCATGACTAGGATGCTGGCCAGTCTAACATAGTGGGTAAAATGTGGTTTCTTACATCATTAGCTATAAATTCTGACTCTTGTTTCTGTAGGTTCTTACCGTATAACTTCCCTCTAAATGTATGAGGAGACTTAAAACGACTTGTGCCTCAAAATAATAAACTAAAATCTTCCGTTCAATAAATATTGTGTTCTGCATTGCATGTCAAAAATATATATTTATGTATGTGTTGTGCTGTAAAATATATTTTTATAGATGTTGTGTTATAAATACTTGTACATCACCTGCTGCTGTTTGATGCAAAGAGCTTTTGTTCCGTTCGATAATGGCAGAAGTGGAAGTGTTCGATCTTGCATTGGTATAAATAACATTTGATGCAATACTTTTGGTTAGGTATTTATAGGTGGAGTGCAAAAGGTTGTGTCAAGGAACTTAATGTTCTTATAAGAGCAAGATTAGATTAGGAGCTAAGAATGTTTACACAGATTTGAGTGAGCAGACAGTTATGTATTTTGGTTCCAGCGTTCGACTCTGGCAAAGACCTTTTCTGATTGGAGCTTAATTAGGGTAAAATACTGTGCCAGAGTACAGATATGTGGAGCAAAAAGCAATGGTATATGGAGAATCAATTTTCAGAAGACCCGGTTGGCAACATGAAAATATGCAAATGGGAGAGAAGATCTTGGCATTTGTATTCAGATAATGTGTGTCTGGCAATGAGTCTCTGGAGACGTGTAACTATAAATTTGAACTTTCCCAGGGGTGTTTAAACGTGGCAAGTGGAATAAGAGAAGCTCAGTTACAGAACTTGATGCACATGCTTATGTCACATAAATATCGTGCTCAAAAATACCTAAGTAAAAAGGTGGAATTCACATCTAAGCAGCAAAAAATGTTTTGTGTTTGAATGAGAGGATAAGTTGTGTGAAGAAAGTTCTAAATTCTGTTAGTTTTTCTGCAGATTAATTGCACTGGGATATCACAGTTTGTTTCAACTCATCTCTTCCTATTACAAACTTCTTGTTTAAAGTTCTCCTAAATCTGCTACATGCACTTTTAATTTCTTGGAATATCTTCAGAAATATTCAAATCTTTTCTTTCCCTACGTCTATTGCCTTAATACTCAGTGAAATACGAGTGAATGTCAGGAGAAGCCTTAATGTCTGTACCACATAGGACTTAAAACTGTTTTAACAAATACCTGGTCCTGATTAAACATCTCTGGAGATGTTGTGGGTATGTTCTAGGAAACTAATGTAGAGCCTTAACTGGAGGCTCACGGCTTCATCAGGGGTCGAGTCTGACGTGGCTCTGCCTCTTCCCATGGTTTTGGTGCGCACATGTGAAACAGTCTGGATTGGTGTGGGCAGTAAGCTGGTCTTGAACATAAAAATGCCCTCTCACTGGATCAGCAATCAGCAGGGGAAAATATTACTTGTGCTCTTTAGGGTAACACAAATTGCAAGATTGTACTGCTGTGGATGTGCTTAGGAAGCTCAAGTGATAAGAGCTTAAAACCACGGGCACCGACCATACTTTTTTTCATTGTGCTCTTGGCTATTCACCACTAAGAATACTCTGTTCTGGTCTCCTGGTCCCAGGCAAGTCAGCCTCATTTACAAGAACTCTGAATTTAATTTTAATTCTTGTGGTTTCTCTTCTTCCAGTTAGCAGACTCGAGGAGCGGGAGGCAGAACTCAAGAAGGAATACAATGCACTTCACTCAAGGCATACCGAGGTAGGTCATTACAGCAAGATGATTTCAGAGTATGTGTGAAAATATGGATCTGTGGAAAACTTTGTGTTGTGAGCAGTTGGGAGAACTGTTGGATGTTTTGGTTTGTACACTGATATCTGCATGTTTGTATTGAAGTTATTTGTAACCAGGCTTCGTTTGACAAAGTAGTTTTTCTCATTCACGTGTCTGTTCTTCCATGTTGGTTTGGTTATGTGTTTGTCAGTTTTATGCTTGGTCAGACACTAAGTTTTAAAAATCAGGAATTCAGTTCTCCATGTTTCAAAGGCAGTTCTTCAAGGCACACTAATAATCTTCAAAGAAATAGAAAATAAATTTCATTCTCTTACTCTTTCCAGCAATTTTCTGTGTTGGTTTTATTTGTACCATTGAAGGAACAAATACCTTCAAAACCTGGCATACCGAGATTAGTGATTAAAAGAATTCCCTGCCATACCTTATCAATAGCTATTGAAAACAGGATTGATGAAGAGGGAGTGAGTTTGAGTTTGGTAATTTAAGAGCCACACTGTTAAAGTTGGTTCCAAAGCATAAAAAAGGGACTTGCAGTGCTTCGATTTTCAGTCACAGGTTGTCTTGCAGCCTGATTTGTATTACATATTTTAGTGGAGAAACCAATGGGTCTTCTGAATTATTCTGGTTAATCTGGAGTCCCAATACTGAGCGCAGTTCCTGTCCTTGCTCTGACTGCTTTGCCTTTGAAAGGGCAGGCAGCTGTTTTTAGATCACCACCAAAGAGGGGAATGCCATACTGACTGTTCCCAGCTCAAAAGACCTGTGTGGGCAAAGGGGAAGCAGATACAGATGTCAGGTTTGGTTACCTTGAATAGTTCCTCAGCCATCCTAAGTTGAGTGTGTTGTACTGACTGCAGCTGGAAGTGGCCTGGAACCACAACCAGCATGTAGTGCTCAAGTATTATGTGACAAGACTTCTGCAGCTCTTAAGTAAAAGTATCTGTATATTTATTGAAATCTTGATATATTTAAGATAACATTTGTTACTTAATAGTTGCTTTAGAATGATGCATCTGTTGAAACCTGTAAATTTAAGTAAAATGAGAAGTAACAAATCTTAGTGCTGCCGACTTAAGTTTTACATCCTTTTGAGCTGGAAGTACTTCACAGTACTGGGTGCTTGCAGACTTGTGGTTATTGTGGTTAGGACCTGTGGATATTGACACAAGAGAAGTGACACAGGTTTTTATTCAATCCTGTTTGGCAGAGTTCAAGATAACTAAATGTGTTGGGCACCATTAATTCAGCAAAATGCTAATGACGTGTTCTGAATGTCTTTTTACGTAGGTTTTGCTCCAAAATGGACAACAGCCCCTGCTGGTTTGATTCAAATTTATTAAATGCTTTCACATCTTAAATTTACTCTCTTTGGTGTAGGGAGAGGTGTTCCCTTGGGCTTTCTTATTACTGAGGTGACTGTGTCCTATTCTTTGTAAAGAAATAAATTGTAATGCAGCATGGTATATCCATACCTCTGTGCTCCTAAAATCAGGTCTCATGTCTTCTGTGCTTCTCCCTTTTAATATGTTTGCTTCCTTCTTTCTTTGTTTTCCCAGTCTCAGCGTTTTTATTTCTTTCGTTTTTAATGTTTCACCTCTTTCCTTGTGTTTAGTCAATTCTGACAACCCAAAATACTTAAAGAAAATAGGATGGTGGAGGAAAATTCATATTACATTGTTTCTGGAAACTCACACCTTTAAATTAGGTTATTTTTGCCATTTTTTTTTTAATCCATAGACTTTGATGTCTGTGTTTGGGTGAACAGTGTGCATACACACTACTAGAGGTACACAATGTTCTCAGGCCACCAACTGGCAGCTGCTGCAACAGGGCTGTGTATTAAAGACAGTGAGGAGAGGTGATGGGTAATGGGTTGGTGTGCTGTGGAAGCTGAAGGCTGGGAGCTCAGGACAGAGAATAGCTACCAGCAGTGTGGTTGTTTATAAAGGGCTGGGAGCCTTTTTAACAACTGTGTGACCAATCCCAGGAAGTAACTGGATGTTCCTCAGCTTCACTTGCGAAGACCTTTTTTGAGAACAGTTAGAGAGACCCTTGTGAATCTTGCAAAATACAACCTTCCTTATGTACCTTCTACAAGGATAGACGATCTCAGCATTTTAATGCTGTGTCAGGTGTGTGTTTAAGATTCAGGGACTAAAATTCCTGGGAACTGGAAAGGTCTGGCTGATAATAATGCCCATCTCCTCCCATTCCCTTTGTTATTTCCTGCTTCCCTTTCTCCCAGCAAACTGTAATGTTTCAGGTCTGTGTAGTACCTTTTTTCTTTTAATGCGAGATATTTTGGCAAATATACAACCCACTTTCAACATTTAGTTATCAGGTTTATTAGCTCAAGTATTTGTATCACAATACTTGTTTCTGAAACCTTTCTTTCTTCCATGTTTTTCTGGGAAGGGATACTTCTTTCCTTCTGAATCGGCTTCACTGTTGTCTTTGCAAGTGATCCATCTTTGGTACTTGCTGAAATGGCAGTTGTTTTTCTTTCAATGGACCAAATAAGGAACAGAGCATTAGAAAGACTTTTTTATTATTTAGCTCTAAGATTTTGGCAGTGCTCACATTGATAGATGTCATATTAAAGATGTGACTTGACTGCATTTCGTGCAATCTTAATTTCTAGCAATTTTTCTCTGTTCTGCCGATTTGTTTCTCTCCACCCCCCTTATTCCTTATTTCACAGCTGAGTATTTCAGACTTGGATGTCTTTCTCTTCCAGCTCTTGACTTCACTGAAGCTCTAACCATATCCTTTCAGCCCTAATCCTTCCTTGTCTGCAGGGGCCTTTGCTGGAGTTCTCTGCCCAGCAGAAGTGCTCAGCAGCTCATGGGGATATTGCCCAAACAGTTGCAATGAACCAAAACCTCCTGAAACTGAATCTCCATGGGAAGTTGCACCAGTGATGTGAACCAGGGAGCTGAATCAATCCCTCTCCTGCAGTGTGTGTGTTGTGCTGAGAGCTGGGAGCTCTCCTTGGAGCTCAGCCTGCCAGAGCCAGGGCTCTGCATTGCAGCTCCCGCCCCAGCCTGCCCTAGCAACAACAAGGTGTCTGCAGCTGCAGAGACAGCAGGGCTGTCCTGGCTGGGCAGAGCTCTGGGAGAGGCTTTAGCCTTCCTCACCCTTCTGTTCAATTAGCCTCTTGCTGCTCTCTGTGGAGTGGGAGGTGAGCTGGCTGGTGTGAGTGGAGTCTATCCCCCTAAGCTTCCTTCCCCACTAAATCTGTACTTGAACTAACTGGCTTGATTTTAAATGGATTAGGGTATGAGAACCTGAGCAGTTGAGCTGGCAGATTGGAAGGTGGAGCGTAGCTGGGCATTTGTAGCACGTAGTGAAGAGAATGAACTGTTCAATTAGAACAGAATGGATGGATGCTGCCTGAACATGTTCCTACATCCATGCTCCAGTTCCTTTTGTTTCCTGTACTTGCGGTGTTTTGATCTTGTGCTGATCATCCCCTGTTCTAGTGCTCAGACCAGATGAGCAATAGAGCAGTGTGCTGGAATTCCTGAGTTGGAACCTCTGGAATCTGACTGTGCAAAGTCTTGTTTCCATCCCTCTCTGACTGTAAAGGACCAGATGCAAGAAGTAATCACACAGCCAAGGGCAGTGTGCTGGAAAGCAGGATGGACTGGTCTAATACAAAAATCTTCAGATCTTTGCTATACAGACTTAAAAGCTGCAACTGAGTGACAAAATTCCTTTCTATCTCAAATACTGTTCTGTTTAATAGAAATCTGAGTGGTTATATTGCCTGTATAAAAGCAGGCCTGTCTGCTTGTGTGTGTGTGCGTGCATGTACCTGTGGAGGCTTTTTTGCCTTTGCTGTGAGATGATGCACTGCTGCTGGTGCCTCTTTCAGAGCAAACCTTAGTGGGAGATAAAGGGTCTTACTGTCTTTCTACACAGTTAAAGGGCTTCATAACTATAGATCTGGCTTTTTAAAGGCTTTGGCTAAGGCTGTTTTATGTTTATTGCTCAGTTGGGAAACTGAGGCAAAGCATTATATCAGCATCTGCTGGAGACTTGACTAAAACCTGTGGCCCTTCTCTGCAAACAGTTCCAAAATAAACTTTTTTTTTTCTTTTTTTTAAGTTTAAGGAAGTTATTTTTTTTATCCTTTGGAAACTCCAGACCGAGATAGTTCGATATCTCTTTCCCTGACACACAGAATATGGGCTTAGTTTAATGAAGCATAATTGGGCCATGGAAGTTTCTCAGTGTTCTGCACTGATACAATGTGACAGAACAGTGAGCCTGTCTCTGGTGTGGGGAATGGACTTTGTCAGGTTCATTTGGATAAACATATCCCCAGCAAGTCCCTGTGTAGGGAGACAGGAAGAGGAGGCTGCTGGAGCTGTCTAGTTACAATTATAGCCCAGCTTGGGTACCAGTCACGGAGTCTGTGAGACTAGACTTTAGATATCTGTTCAAGCAAATAGCTTTTCTGAAGCCTTATGCTAAGCATTAACAGCTTGATCTATAAAACCTGGATTTAACTTCTTTACATATTACTGTAACTTCCAGCTACATCATCATCTGTGTGGATAAGGATGCATCAAGCTCTCCAGCGGGAATGATGCTTTTACTTAAGTGGCAAGTTCACCACAAATCCTCAAAGGAAAAAGGGAGTTACATGGAAGTATATTTTAGGACTTTGGTTCTGAATCAAGGTGATTCTAGAAGTATGTTACCTTAATAAATCCAGATTATTTGGGACACAGAAAGATCTATATATACACAGTTGGTTGAACATTCCCAAAGGGAGGAGCTGCTGGTGCCCAGCCTGATTGGATCCACGGGATGAACAGTGAGGGCTGTAGCTCTGAGCCTGGTCTGACAGAGAGAGAGTTACTAAAACCTGTCCGGGGGGAGCTAAAGCAGTGACACAAAAAGGAAGGAGGAGTGAAAGAGCAAGGAAGGTATAAAGGAGATGCTCTCAACCTGGTTAAGGCAAAGGTGCAGGTAACAGTATCCCCAATGTGGCATATCCACATCTGTTTGTGACAGAGGAAGTGTCAGACTTGTGTACATTGGGAGTGGTTGTATTTGTAAGGGTAGGAACAGAAACGACTGACAGAATGTTAAAATTGTCTTGAACTGAATGCTGAAGTTTAAGAAAAACCTGTAACACTTCTGCAGTTGTAGAATTGTCTTTTGCCATATGAGGAAACCAGTCTGAGTATTTTTTTGAGGTGGAAAGATTTTGCTTTTTGAAGGGAATGGATTTCATGTTCCTGCTGTAAAGTGTTCAAAAGCTCGTTGTAGCCTGTACATGTGCCCTAAAATGACTAACACCTTAACTGTGAAATGCTGTTAGCTAACTAGGGTAATTCTTCTAATTCTTCCAAGTTCTGAGTTTATCTTTAATCCCTTCAGCTGATGGTAATTAAGCAATGTGTTTAATTACAGTGCTGAAGTGTTCAGTGTTTGTGGTGTCTTCCTTGGAACAATTGGTCGTATTCACAATACTTGTGGACTTCACGGGCAGCAGGATGAGCTGTCAGTAGTACAAGGTTATGGATGATTAAATATTGACTGTAGCTTTTACTGAAGAGAAGGGGGGTGGACATAGTAATTTATTTATTATCTGTCCTTCAGCTCAACTTCAGTAAGAATTGTGCTGAGTGGAAAGCAATTAAATCCATTTAAGTCTATTTTTAAGTTGGTATTATTAAAACTTTTCGTTGGATAGCTGAGTAATCTCAAAACAGCAAAACTTCTGTTTAGGTCTTGAGCACTGAGAATGCTAGTGCATTAATTCATTACATGTTTTTTTTAGATATGGCACTTCAAGGATATGCTGAGACTTGAGGGCCATTTAGGTTGAAAAGGTCTTTGGCTGTAGTCTGGTTCAAACCCCAGTGGTTTTGGAGTGAGTCTTCAAAGTTTTATTGCAGATGAACAGCTACAGTGAGCTTACTTCCCAAGAACCTGTGCCTGGATCTGTGGAGAAACTGCCATGCAGCACTGCACCTGCACATATTTGGTTTTCATTTTATTTTTGTGTTCCTATAGCTTATGTGCTTTGTGCTGAAATTTGTGACCTACAGATTGGCTTATTTTACCATCAGCATGATTTTCAGCTGCAGGACAATGCGAAACTGCACAATCCTTTAAATTGACCTGCCCTCCAGCCTCTGTCTGTGGGTAATAAATGTGATGAGACATTTCAGTAAATAAAAGAACAGACTGAGAGGAGGGGGAAAAGTAGGTTAAACCATGTACTTTGCAAAACATGAAAGTTGTGTGGGTTTTACTGTCCCTACTCTTTTTTCCCCCATGTACTGGAGAGGTACTAGTTACTCAGCTCCTGTTCACTGGCTAAAAAGCACAACAGTTGTTCTGTTTAAAATTTTATTTCGAGAAACCAGTTGGCCTGCTGCAAATGGAAGTGTTTGCAGGGAGGTCAGCAATCTCTCTCTCCCATGATGAGGGAAGCCAGGAGCAGGATACAGAATGTCTAATGTGCATTTTGAAGTAATGCACTGTTGGGGTTTTTTTTATGTACTTTAGGGTTTTTTTTTTTTTCCCCCTGGAATTTCTAAATTAATTTATATTTTAATAAACTTATGCAAAACTATGCAAAGGAACAATTGGAACACCTAGTTCTGGCTGCCTGGTGGAAAAGGAAAAAGCAGTAAATGTGGATAGTCGAAGGTGGAGCTTTCAGTCCTTTTGTTTGCCTCTCTGTGTGTGAGCAAGCATTAAAAATCAGAAAACAAATGTGGTGGCCTGGTGAAACTGCTGCATTTTATTGGAGGATAAATGTTGTAAGCTTTTGACAGCAGTTCAAGTATATTATATAATGTTTCTCTAAAAATAGCAATTTTTTTTTTTCTTGTCTGAATTATATTTATTAGTTCAGGTGAATGCTGGGAAAACCAACATCTGTATGTAACCACCACTTAACCTAAATTACTGATTTATAGAATATCCATCAGGCAGGATATCTTAAACCAGTTCACTTGATCAGAAAAATCTGAGATAAGGAATATATATTCACAGGTAGCTAGTGCTGGTAAACAGTGTTTGAGGAGAAGCTGGTACTGAGGTCGGTGGCATCTGAAGGTTAAACTTGGGCACATCAACCCTCACTTGAAAGTAATACGTGGATTTAGGTTTCCAGGTCCTGCTGAGTTCAGTCCTAGTGTGTGCAGCTGCCCCCCAAATAAAAGGTTATGTAACACTAGTTGTACAAAGGGCTGTTAATATCACTATTCTGAAGTGTGTGTACACCCTTGGTGGAATAGCAGAAGAAATGACAGTTTTGAAGAATAAGTATTTCATTTCTAGAGGAAGCCTTTAAGATGTGACCTGAATATGTCTCAGGAATAAAGTACGTTGAATTCCTCTGCAGTACACCTGTGATTTCTTTCTTTCTTGTTCCTAGTGCCCTATTCAGTAGTGAACGTGAGTGCAGAAATGCTAAAAATACCAAATGCTGTGTAGGGTTCTCCTCAGGCTTTCCCTGTTTTAATCTGAGAGACGTGTGTCCAAGTGAACCTCTTGGAGTGATGCAGTGATACCTGTTACTTCTCCCTGTGCATGTCCTGGATCAGTTACCTGCTGAGAGCAGCATCCTTTGGCTGATGGGAGTCAGGGTTCATTAAATAAGTCATGACTGCAGCACTCAGCATGTTGGCCTGTGGCTGTCTCCTGTGAGAAAGCAAGCAAGCTCTTCTTGAGTGCTAAAAACCCACAGCCACTCAGTTCTTTTTATGAGATGTCAGCCTAGATAATTTAAACCCAAACTTCACTTCTAGAAAATACAGAAAGCTTAAGTTTCTTTGAATTTTGGAAGGAAAAAGGAGAAGAGATGATTACTTTGTATTTCTGCCTACAGAAATAATCTGATTATTAGGTCATGGATTCAGTGTGTTTAATATCTGAGGTGCATATTGTCTGACCTTCACAGTACTCTGCAATTAGGCCATAGTGCCTATTATGTGTCACATCATAAATGTTAGTATCTACTGACCATAAAGGTCTTAGACTCCAAAATGGATTTGAACATGTACTTCTGTTCAAAGCTCATGTTTGAAATATCACATGCACTTTGTGTACCCTTAGGATGTTTCCTGTGCATGAATGCACAAGGAAGTTCTCCAATTTTTTTAGTTTATTATGGACTTCTCTTCTGGTTTGTGGCTTTACATACTGTATAATTTTACTTCTTTCTTTATTTCTTTAATGTTTCTAAATGCTTTTACTATTTAGCATTACAGGGGGAGAATATATTGTGTTGGTCAAGAATTATGCAGTTGTAGTAAATGTTATTAAATATTTCTTGCTGTTTCTGTCCTTTTGACCAGATGATTCACAATTATATGGAGCACTTGGAAAGAACCAAACTTCATCAGCTAACAGGGGGTGATCAGCTAGAATCCACAACACACAGTAGAATTAGGTAAGCCATTTATTACGCTCTCACCCTGAAATGAAAGAAAAAAAATCCTTTCATTTGTGTTTGCAAGACTTTGTTCTTTAATCCTACAACAACGGTTCGGCTGAATCGGAAAGATTTGTTGCATGATTGGAATGCGGTAAGAGAACAGCGTAGAAATCGGTGGAAAGAGGCTTTTGCTGTTGTGCTGCTAAACGTGGAGATATACTTTGTACACTAATTAGCCTAAAACAATTTCAGCTCTTTTTTTTTTTTTTTTTTTTTGAGTGTTTGCATTCGGGTAGGCAGGGAAAATGTCAGCAGCTATCCCGGCCCAGCCGGAATCCTGCCGTGGCTTTTGCGCACGGGGCGGTGGAGGTGCGTACGCGGTACCCGCTCGTCCTGGGGGCTTGATGTGAATATATTATGCAGATTTTGGAGCTTTGTAGCCTATGAACTCTGCGTGGAAGGCGGGAGAGTCACTCCAGGGCTGGCTGTGTGTCTGCGTTGCTGCATAGATGCTCCGGCGAGGGGGAGGAGAGCGGTGATGTCATTGCTCCGGAGCTGCTGCAGAGAGTGGAGCGCCGCGGCTGATGGCATTGTTTTTGTGGCAGCGGCTGAATGACAGACTTTGCCGACAAAGATACACCCTCGGCCCCTCCGTAGCCTTCCCGGTCGCGCCGTTCCACCATGCCAGGGCAGCGCCATGAATCCTGGATGCATGCTGCTGTTTGTGTTTGGCTTCGTTGGCGGGGCGGTGGTCATTAATTCCGCGATCCTGGTGTCGCTCTCGGTTCTGCTGCTCGTGCACTTTTCTATTTCTACTGGTGTGCCAGCTCTGACGCAGAACCTACCAAGGATACTCAGGTACTCTGACCTACTGAACCCTGGCTTCGTGTTCTTCCTCTTTCCCTTCTTTCTGTTTTCCTTCCAAACAGAAAGAGCGAGGATCAATTAGAGATGTAAATTATTTATAAGTATACAGTTTTTGCTGTAAACCTGTTTATGGACAATATGTTTCTTATACCCTCAAAATTCATTGCCTTTAAACGAGTACAAGGTCAGTTCACGTGTCTCTTTCTTTTCTGTAGAGAGCTCTTATGGTGGTTTATTGTAACCTACAAAAAAAGCTGCAGTGTTAATGTCACGGATAAAGCTCACATTCAGTGTATTGTCAGGTACTTGGCTGATCCTGTGTAGCATAAATGTATGCAGTCTGGGGCTTTGCACTGTTCAATTGCACTTTTTGGAATTAAAAATAATTATATAGGATCAGTTAATTGATGCTAAAACCACAGTAATTAGCTGATCATATTATTTTAAAAAGATCTGATTATTGGTTGGTGGGGAAAAAAAAAATCTTTCATTATTTGAGCATTAGAGCTCCCAAAGCCTATTCACTATTGTTCAGCCAAATGTTATCCTCTCCTCTGTTTCTCTACTTGTATGGCAAGTTGCCAGCTGTCTGTCCCCCCCTCAAGTTATGTTCTGTTTGTCCTACTTGCCTGGAGCAGTAGCAGACAGAGATGCATTAGAATATTTTTGACCAAAAGTGATCCCAACGTGTTTTAGTGCAATAATTCCGAACGGAAAACAGCTGGAAAAGTTTTGACATGCAGCCTTCTGACCTGAAAACTTGACTGACTTTGACTGTGGTTGTAAATTTAATAGTAAACTTAATTTAAACAGGAATAAACGCTGGAAAATAGTGTTCTCTGGAACGGCAGTCTGACTTTTCCTCCCTAATACACACAGTGCACGTAGACTTTGTATGGTGTTATGCTTTTAACTTGGGTCTGGATTTGAGGGGCTTGGGGAAATGCTTTTTCCCACCTCTAGTAATTTGTTTCAGGAATTACAGGAATTAGAATTCAGTTCCTTAGTCTTTATTCATTTAAAAAAAAAAAAAGGAAAGATAAAAATATGGGCTGAAGGAATCTAATTGTAGAGGAATTGTTTCTATTTTTTAACACTAGTCGGATTTTAGAACTGAGCATCTGGTGGTTTATCCTAAAGGTTCCTGTGAATGCTTCACTACATCACTACAGAATATTAATTTAAGCTTTTAAAATACGTGTTTCCGTTCTGCTCACTGTGATATTTTTGGATATTTCTTGGGCACTGGGGAGCAGTTCTTTGCTTTCCGGTCAACAATCAGTGCAATAAACTGAAATTGCTTCAGTCTAATCAGGTAATTTCTTTTAATGCAGACACTTACCTTCATTTCCAGAATTAGCCTCTTTTGCAAACTCCATTTACTGTGTAGACTTGCAGTGCACCTGAACTGTGGTTTAGCACATCAAAAATATGTTTATTATAAGATTTATTTAAAATTAATCTGTAAAAAAAAAAAGAAGAGATCAATGCCAGGTGTGAACATTTTTGGTACCTGTTTAACATTCTCAGTTTTGAAGATTGGAGGGAAGATGAGCTTTGTGGCATGTCCTGCAAGGAAGGAAAGGTGCTGGAGCCACAGCCCGGGAGGGGATGCCCAAGGCCAGCCCCTCACAGTACGCACTTTATCTGCCCACTGAAGGGCAGCTTTTCTTCCTCCTTTTTGTTCCTGCACTTCTTATCCAATGAAACGGTCTCAGCCTGTCTTTTGACATAATCTCAGCCTCTGTGGTGTGTCTTTTGTTCCCCGCACGCATTGGAGCTGTGGGAAATCTAAAGAAAAGCAGGACCTGTTACAATAGTGGGAATCATTGGAATCCAGCTCTGTTCAGCCCTGGGGGGTTTCTCAAGAGGTCTTTTCAGCACAGGCAGTTTGCAGATACTGGAACGTTATCTGATGGTTTTAATTTTGTCACCATGACTGAATTTGCTTTACTGCTTTGCTCTGCTCAACTCCTTCCCAACTAACGACCTAACTTGGAATAATATTTATTGAGAATTAGTTGCAAAGACTGTTGTGACAAGGAGCATCGTTGTGCACCTGTACCAGAAAGGTTCATGCCAGTTAAAATTGTTGGCTGTTTGAGCATTGTGTTTTTGGCAATGTAGTATTTACCAAAAGGAGTTAACTGATTAATTGTTAAATAGAATCCCTTCTTGACTAATTTTTCTTCAGAGTAAACAAACAAAACAAAAAAATGCTTAGTGTTTGTTTCTCACCACTCATCATATTTTTGCATATATTTATATGCAAATAATTTATATTTATATGCAGATACAAATTCTGCACAGAATTCTGCCTGGGTTTTGTTTAATTTGTGAAAAGCCTTGCAACAGAAAGTGTATGTGTTTGTGATTTGACCTTTCATAATGCCAAATTGCAAGAACTTTGCCATCTCTTGTAGACACTTTTATCTTCTGCCTCTAGTATGCTTAAAGCTGGGCTAGTTGATTACAGTTCTTTTTTTCTGCATTACATTGTTCTGCCTGAACAAACACTTTGCTTTATCTCAGTTCGAGGCCTGGCTGATATTTTTCCTTTTCAGGGCTGGCTGTAGCATCCTATGAATGGCACTGCACACAATGGTTTTGTCTCTTGCTGGCAGGAAGAATGAATCCTTTTGTTCACTGATCACACTACTGACCTGGGGGCTGGGGTTTTTTTTGAGGGTCAACATACAGACCTTTGGAATTTCCAAATGTTGTTTGCCATAGGGAAGTGAAAAGAGCAAAGAGCTGGGATGAAGTAACTTGCCTTGCTGGAACAAGCTTTTGTGCAGCTTTAGGGTGAAAGAGTGTCGAACTGATCTTGGGTAAAACTACACAGCGTTTGGCTGGGCTGGTTTTAACATCAGTAATTCCTTGACCCAGTTCTTTTTCACTTAAACAAATCCATGTAATTCCTGTGATCTGCGGAAATAAAATACCCTGTGTTTTGAGAAGAGTTGGAGTTGAAGCTGATTATTTGCAACTTTGGCAAATGCTTCAGTTGATGATTTAGCTGCTTGCCGTTGTAGAAGTTACGTGGTACTGCATTTCGGGGAAAAAACATGCAGAATTGTATTTTTGAGAATGGCTGCTGAAAACTAATTTAATCTGAAATAAGGAGACATTTTTGTCCTGGACTCTGGTTTGTATTCAGTCTCTATAAAACTTTTGTTTGCTATTGATTAGCTACAGTGTAAATCAATCCCTGTTACTTAAAGCCATGGAATTGACTGTTTGCAATCATGTGAAATGAGGAATTATTAGATACTGTGTGTGCTCCACTGTTTATTTAATAAAGCACAGCGTATGGATGTTTGAACCTATACTTTCACTACTTCCCTGCTGATTTTTTTGGAGGAAAATAAGATGTGTGGCATCTGAAATGGCTGGTGACACCTGTCTCCCTTCCACAGGAAGGAGCGTCCGATATCACTGGGCATCTTCCCATTACCTGCAGGAGATGCCCTTCTCACGCCTGAGGCTCAGAGAGAAGCAGCAGAAACACCTGCATCAGAGCACTGGAAATTCCACGAGCTGAGCCAGCCACGGTCCCACACCAGCCTGAAGGTGAGCACAGCTTGGCTGCCCTCTTGCCAGGAGAAACTCTCACAACAGATCCTTGGCAGGATGGAAAAAAAACCCAAACTGAAAGGGAGGAGGGAACCCCTAAATCTTCTTTGTACAAGCCAAATATGTCGCTTATTCGAATGAGCTTTGAGGGAACTTTCTTACTGGAATAAACAGAATTTGAGTTGCATTTTCTGAATGGGTGGTTAATACAGGTTAGTTCTGATCTTACTCTCAGCAGTGGGTCTTTTCTTTCTGACTGAGAACCCTTTCCAAAGGGTTTCCAAACTTGTTTTTACACACTAAGTCTGTAACTAGGTAGTGTAAATAGGATTAATACTGCTTTAGAGGCAAAGCTTTGGTTACTACATGGGCTGTGCTCTGCCTGCTACCAGGTGTATGGTGTAGGGAGGCCACAGAGTTGAGAATGACCTAACTTTCCTAGACTAGCCTGTTATTATAAATTCCCTTACACGTAGCCTGGCTAGAATTCCTGCAATTGTTCTGTGTTCCAACAGTGAGAGGGTGGCACAGAACAAGCTGTAGGAATGGAGGAATGGGGGAGTGGTGCTGGAGTGTGATGAGTCTGGCAGTCAGGACTCGCTGCACTCACAGCACAGCAGGAGGAGGATCTGCAGGGTGAAGAACTCCAGAATGTGTAAATCCTCCCTGTGTGTTTCTTGATGAGTTTTTTTGGAATGCTGTGGAAGTACTGTTATTTCTGGAAAGGCGTACAGCTGGGGGGAATTTCCTCCTAAGTGAATTTAATAACTACCTAGCAAGGGAATAATTAACGGATAAGAACTAAAAAAGCTATTCAGAAGTAATGGGAACCCATTTTTTTTTTTCCCCTAGAGGTCATGTGGACATAATGGGAAGTGTAAATAATGGTTAATTATAAACATATCAAAGTAACAACATGAGTTTTATTCTAAAAATTTGTCACTTAAAAATGGTCCTAGCCATGAGTTTGGGTCTTGAATTTGTGCTGTTCCCTTCATGCATGAACACTTCATAATGGTCAGTGTTTCCTCTGTAAGTATCACCAAAATGGGTGTCAGGGAGAAAACCAGGAGAAAAAACCTGAGTGTTCTGTAGCTTGTACAGTAGTGACATTGCTGGGTATCACTGTAAGATGACACACAATTATGTACCAGTCATTTGCTTCTGCTCATTTCTGCACAGCATTGCAGGCGAATTACTCCTTCAGATTTAATTACTGAATTTTTAAGCTATTTTTTATTTTTTCTTTATTTTTTTCTTTTTAAGGAGAAGTCTTTTAGAAACATGACCAAAAAAGGTCAAATATACTAAGTCAACATAGCACTGACTTTCTAGTGTTCAGGCTTTGAGATATTTTGATTAATTCAGTGCCACTTAATGGTATTGCTTTTCATTTTCTTTAGTTCTAGATTAAACATTCATGGTAGCTTAATTCCTGTAGTTTTCAGCGTAATCTGAAAAAATACTGTAGATAAATAAAGTCAGAGATACAAAATAGATGAGATTATTTGAAATTCCCTTAAGGAAAGGACCGTTCCATTCATTGTTTTTTTTCTCTGTTTTTTCTTGTGCTATCAAGCTGTTTTTCTGGAGCTTTGTGTGTGAATGTCAGTGATCAGACTGTGCTGCATCAGTCAGTGGATGCTTTTGGAATACAAAGATGTAGAAATGTTTGAACAGAGCCAACAGCTCTGTTGAGGTTTTATTCCTCGTTTGTGTGAACTGTGGATCCCCTTGGTAAGGGGCACCACTTCCTCCCTTCTGTATCTGCTCGCTGAACTACGAATCATTACCCAGTGGCTGAACTTCACCAATTCAAAAGCCAATTGGGTAACTTGTGTAGCTTTTTTCCCCTTTTCTTTTATTCCTTTAGAGTTGACTGTATACTTTGATACTTTGGTCAGAATATCAAATATTAATAGTTGGTTATCCTGCAATTTGCCAACAAAGGAGGAGAACTGTCAGTAATTGATAGGCAGGTCTTGAAAGTGCTGAATTGTGTTTCTAGGGCTGGTAAATTCCACGTGGGAGTGTAGCTGTAGGATGCAAGCTTTACATATACATAAATGTGTGTTTTCTTTGCTACCCTCCCAAATTAAAATCTCAACTTTTGAGGAAGTTCCAAAAGTAAAAATTCAGAAGTTACAATTCTTAGTAATCTTACACTAAGTACAAATGAGGGAATGTGTGTCTATATACAGATCTCTTTTGTGTTGTTTTTTTAAATAACCTTAAAATTTAGTTTCACTTCCTTCTCAAAAAGGGATCCTAGCAGTATGTGGATTTGTGCTTTACAAAATCTGAAGTTGCTTCATTCTTGACAAGTTTGGGTATCCTGCAGTAACGCTTTACATGTCACAGACTTCCAAAGCTTTGCTTTCACCTCTGATTCCCCCTGGTTTTAGAAAACCCTAAAATAACTTCTTATCAAAACTTACCATCCTGCCATCATTTTGCATACACCAGCCTCAGGTTTCATCTTTATTTTCCCCAGCAAGACTCCTCTAACATTGTGTGCTAGAAAATATTGGCCCAAACAGACCAATTTGTTTTCCTGTCTGCAGTGAGCTGTTGTTCACTGTCACGTGCTGTTTAAGTCACCCTTAAGACATCTGGATGCTGGTGTGGGTCTGGCCATGAAGGAGGGGTAAAATGTGGATGAAGGAGATGAGAAAAGGTCCAGAAAAGGGCTGTTGGTATATTCAGGTAGTGGCCTCTAATTGTACCAAGCAGGGTCTAGCTTGTCCTCCCACCCAGTGCCTGTTGTAGGTCTGAGTAATGGTCATAATCTGGAGTCCAGCAGCTGGATTATCTTTAATTAATGCCACACTTGTAGACCTTGATACAGTGTCACTGTAAAGTAAATTGTTGCCAGGAATCCTTCTGAGAAGGAGCTATTTACTGATGTTCCATAGTGGATCTGAAATCTAACTGGACAGGTAGTCCCTGCAGTTCCATGTCTCATTCCCAGTGTCATCCAGGGCTTGCAGTTCAGACTGGAAAGCACATAAAAACAGTGTCAGTGAAGTTTTTGCAAATATCCCTGGAAGTGTTCAAGGCTGGGTTGGACGGAGCTTGAAGCAACTTGGTCTAGTGGAAGGTGTCCCTGCCCATGGCAGGGGGTTGGAACTGGGGTGGTCTTCAAGGTCCCTGTGATTATGATTCTGTGAAATCTTTTACTTTTATATCCGTTAAATCCATGTTCTGCATCAGTGCTTTGATCTCTACTTTTTAAGAAGATGTTTCAAGATCCCATGTGCATTTTGAACAATGAGTTTTAAAACAGCTTTGGGAAGATTCAGCAGTTCATTGTGCAGCTATAGGAGGATTATTAATATGGGAATTTTGCTTGTTGTCTGGAAAGCTTAACAAAAAGCACCCTGAAATTGTGACAATAATTATCACCTGAGATTAAACATTACTATGAAAAATAAAGGTATTTTTTATGCAGGTGTAGCTGCCTTAAGAGAAGTGAAACAGCCGTAGTCTAAAGATGACTGTACTGGCTTAAAGTATTCTTTATATTCCTGTTTCTTTTCATTTGCATGGTTTTCAGTAAAATACAGGAATTTTGGTTTCTGATCTTTGGTTTATATGCCCAACTCTTCTAATAACACTTTAATTCGTGTTCATTTTTTAATGGTAACTGTCCAATTTTAGGATGAGCTCTCTGATGTCAGCCAGACAGGCTCCAAATGTACTACTCCAGCATCCACAGCTGCTTCAGATGTGCCTGTGCTGCCTGCTGAAACTCCTCAAAAGGAAAATGTTGAAGGGCTTGCAAAGGACACAGAGATGTCGAATGAGAAGGGGGACATAAGCAAGAATATTGAAGTACAGGCAGCTCAAGAGACAAGAAATGTGTCCACTGGTGAGCTGCTTTAAATTCTTAGTGTATGGTTACTATGGACCTCATATTTAATCAGTTATTAAATATCCTGTGCCACAAAGGAGAAACGTTGGGGTTTTTTACTCTGTATTTTAAGGAGTGCAGAGTATTGATAAGAGATAAGTCTGTTGTTTATCGGTGGCTTTAGTCCCTTTTTCTTCAGAATCAGAATTATTGATGTTAAATTCAGGATAGACTTAGAAATTCCAGTGTCTGCAATAGAGTATCAAAATCTGTAGATTTCCTCACTTGATTACCTCGATAAGTTTTTTGATCAGAAGTCTACTAAGTTGGTAATTGATTGACTAATAACAACTGCGTGTAGTTAATGTCATGGTGGTGTTGTTTATGGAGATGTGCCACTTGCTTTGCCTTAGGGGGAAATGAAAATGAAGAAAAATCTGAAGTTCAGGCAATCATTGAGTCAACTCCAGAGTTGGATATGGATAAAGATCTCAGTGGATATAAGGGTTCCAGGTAAGTTGTGTGTTGTGACTTGAGTAAGAAGACAAATTTTAGAGTGTACCGAGTTTCAGTTTGGAACTTGTTAAGAAATTTTACCAGACTAAGATCCTGAATTGTGTAATGAATCTCTTTACTTTTGTGACCCTATTTCCCCAAATTTCTCAGGAGGTTTTAAGCGCAACAGAAGTTCTTTATTCTGTTGTTAAGCCTGATGAATGTTCAGGGTATTTCATGCTGTAGCAGACTTCAGGGTGCTTAAATATTCTGTACATATTTCCAAGCAAAGGGTCTGTACCAAAAGGCCTTTTCTTCACAGATGAAGATTTCAAAGCATTAGCAGTTTCCAAACTGGACCCTTGTGTCTTCGCCTGTATCTTTAAAATTTGAATTTATGAATGACTTTGCAAATATTACAGCGTTTATTTATCAGATTCTCTGGTGGAATCACAGTTTTGGCAGAACTTTCGTCTGAGTCTGCTCCCTTTCAGTCTTCTGCTTGGGAAGGGTAACATTTCTTTCCAAAGCTCTATAGCCCCGTAAAAATAAATGAGTGCTGTTTTGGTAGCTGGGGGTGCCTGATCTTTTAGGCAAGCCCTAAACAATTCAGGGTGTAGTCACAAATCCTCCAAATACATTGTGTGTCTATGTGTTTCATTCTTGTGATGAGATGGAAAAAATTACCTTGTACAGTGAATGTTAATGGTGTAAGAGCTTTATGTGAAAAGAGCCACTTCTCTGGGCAGAGGAATATTTTGATCTTTGACCCTTGTGTTCTCCTGCATTCTTGTTATATTAAGTGACTTCCAGTTTGGCTGAGCTGTCTGTTCCTTAGGCATTTGGGCTGACTAAGTCCTGAGAGGGCTGAATTTCTACAGGCCAAAACCTGATATGCTTTAATTTATTAAAATCCTGACCAGCTCAATATGAGCACCTGTGTCAAGTTTTGGATCTTGATGCCAACGTAGTATTTGAAAATACCTGTAAGGCAACTGAAAGCTGCTGAGAATGTCACTTCTGGGTTCCAGTGAGGATAACAAATGAACTACTGGTAAAGATACAGAGAAAACTCTCTTGGTTGTGGGAATGTTTCCTGGGAATGTTTCCTGTCTGCTTGTTCACGCCTTGTTTAATTCCCTGAGCAGCACTCCTACCAAAGGCATCGAGAACAAAGCGTTTGACCGTAACACAGAGTCACTCTTTGAAGAGCTGTCATCTGCTGGTTCTGGCCTAATTGGAGATGTGGATGAAGGTGCAGATTTGCTGGGTAAGGAAGGTTATTTAAAGATGCTGTATACAGGAATTTTCCTTGTTAGTGGAGTGCTTAATTATTCTTGCTGGATTTATTGTTAGGCTTCATTTGCATTAAAATCGTTTGAGTAGCATCCTAGGGTAGTCATTGGAATTCAAACAGGAGAAAGTGTTTGTTCTTTCTTTCAATCTAAGGATGTCAGCTTTAATCTTTTGGGGAGTTTCTTAACTATTCCCTATTTCATTTCTCCCTACATGTTCTCTAACACAAGGATTTTATCTCAAGGATTTTTGCCTTGAACTAGTTTTAGGTAGTTTAATTCAGATTGTTCCTGATCTGTAATGGCCTGGCTTTATCACCTCTTTAGGGATTTTAATTGAAAGAGAATTGCAGCAAAATGCAATGGTGGTAATTTGAGAATCAAACCATTAATTGAAGGGGGAGGGGAAACCCACATTTCTCTTCCCCATCCAAACAGCTTTCTGTTACTTCTGTGCTGACTGAACAAAGTGTAAGTTTGGGGAACATGAGTTGATCAAGGGCAGAAAGGTCATGAGAAGAATGATCTTTCTATAACCAACATAAGATATTTTTGGCCATATCATTGTTCAGGCCTCATTTCGAAATAATGCAAGCTGGTACTATGGAATGTATAAAATGCAGATGCTGCTCTTGGGTGTTTTAGAAATGGGTTGTGTAGAGACAATCAGCAGCTTGTTTGCTTCTGTCCTCTGACCCAGCAAAAATACAGATTGTTAGCACTGGTTAGAACTCCTGTGTGCAATCTGGATTTCTGGTTGTTCAGTGTTTCACCAGAAACGTGTTTTACATCAGGCAGGTGACATTTCTGCCAAGTGTTACTCGCTGGGAGTAATGGGCCTACGTCCAGTCTGAGGTGGCTTTTGTTGTCACTCTGCTGAGCAGTGAGGATCTCCACATCCTTACTTGGAACATACTTCATCCAAAACTCTTGGATGTCACTCCATTGTCACAGGGACAACTAATCACACATTCTGCATGCAAAAATACAGATACTGGAGAAGTAATAACATAGAGCAACTTCCATACTTTAGATGATGTGATAAATTGATTAAATCAATCAAATTACTGTCAAGTTGTCCTGATCACAGTGCTTTGTTTTCTGTGGACCAAAATTAATAACTTTGTAGTATAACTTATCAAAAGTTTGTCACTGACTTTATTACCACTTTCTGTAAAACTAGTGCTGGAAGCACCAGCATGTGCAAACTAAGCACAGGATTATACCAGAGTTTGTTATGCAGAATGTGCTGGTCTCAAATTTTTACTCTAGAACTGTCATTTCACTTTGAGGACAATCATAGTCCAAACAGTGGCTGAAAATCCACATCTGCATCCAAGATAGTTGGTGTTTTTTAAAGCATTTGGATCTGTTCTGAGTGAGCATTAAACTTCAGTTTGGAGTTCTGTCAAAGTAGTTAATTGGGATTCTCTAATCTGTTTTCTCTTGGGCTGCATACCCAGGGGAATATTCTGGTGTGTATGCTTCTTTTTTAAAAAAATCTTTGAAATCTGTTGCTTCTCCAGTCAGGTGTTCTTGGCTGCTGCTCTCATAAAATACATTTCTCTGCATTTTTTTTTCCCTGCTTGGTAACTTCTTTTTTTTTTGCCTTTGCACTCTGGCTTTCTAATTTTTGTTCTTGCCTTATAAAGGATCCTGAAACCTGTTGGAAATGATCTACCTACTTTTATCTGTGAATACTGAAAATGTTTGAAAAGCAATAGCTACTTGAACAAAAGCTCACAGTGACTGTAATGCAGGGAATTTCTCCAGATATTCGTGAAGTTAACAATAGCTGATCTAAGTTGCTTCACTATTAAATGTCACTTACTTTTAATCCAAAACCCAGAGAGGGAAATTTCAAGAGGCAACTTTGACTAGCATGTCTATTTATAGATGCCTTTTTTTCTTTGTTATCCAAGTATCTTTAAGTCTTCTGTTACCAAAGTTTCTTAGAAGATTGTGTTCATAAAGTATTTTAAAAGGCCTCCACCATTAAGATACCTTTCTTATTCATTAAGTTAATCTTGAATTAACATAATTTCTGCTGTTATCACTGGGGTAATTATTTTGCTATACAAGATGCAAAATAATTATTCTCTCCTGAAAGTTTCTCTCTAAAATGCTGCAAATTATATTAGGTGTGCCAAAAATAGGGTAAGAAATTAATCTTCAGAAATTTAAGTAACATTGAAGTAGCTACATAAAAAGATAGGTTCACTTTTTTTCCATAGTAGTATATTAATTGAAAATGTTTCCTGAATCGCTTAGCATTTCTTCCAAGTACTGAGCTTCTAAATTATTTCACAGAAAATGAGAGACTTTATAACTATTTTTAGAAGAGGTCTAACCAGTAGAAATGGTTGTGACAGACTTAATTTCTTCAACATCTGCCCTTCGTATAAATCCTGCTTCTAATCATGTAACATTCCACTTCAGACTTTTGGTGGTGGCTTTGTTTTAATTCGCTCTTATTTCATAAGTCTAAATCTTTTATTGCTCTTCGCTCATACTACACCTTACATGAAATGTTTCTTGTTCTTGTTTTTGCTCTACATGGAATGCATGGGCATTAAAGACCATAATTTCTTTGGTAAGGTATCATTTGCTCTGGGGAAATCTGCAGGGCTTTCACAATCTGAGCTTTATTCAGCATGTCTTGTGTCTGTAACTGATATAATTCTGTATCTAATGTGGTATAAAAGACAGCTGAGCATTTTAAACTTAGTGTTTCGTGGACTAATACTGCTGCAGCATATGGTTTTTGACTTAGTAGTACTGTAACATCTTCAAAATATAGAGGGTAGGTGGAGGCAGCACTGGTCACTCCAGGGATGCCTTTAATTGAAGTCAAATTGGGAGTAGGTGGAGGGGAAAGCTAATTATAGAAGGTAGGTTGGACCTGAGACTTCAGATAGCTCACAGTTCTCCTGACAAGTTTGTCATACTTAAAATTGAGCTGGCTGTATACAGTGGCAAAACATAAGTGTCATGAAAACATCCATTTTATCTGCTAATTTCATGTGTTTGTTTCCTTTGGAAAGGAATGGGACGAGAGGTTGAAAACCTTATTCTGGAAAACACTCAGCTGTTGGAGACAAAGTAAGTGAGACTGTTTATGTAAAAATATTGACTTTGTTATTTCGTTACGTATTCAGTATCTTCGTACGCAGTCGAAATTACACAGATGTGCTTTCAGTTCTAAGAGTAGTGCTGGTACAAGTATTTTGAATTTGTAGGTGTATTTGGCTAAATAGATAGCTGAGTTGGTATTCCTCTAGAAATTAAGGACCTAAGAAGCAAAAGCTGCTTTTATCTTTGTAAGGCTACAAGAAATGCAGTGCTCTGTCCTAATGAGATCAGCTCCCTGTCAGAACAGCTGTACGTGCAGAGGCAAATCCACTGGAGCACTGTTGAGGAGTTTTTTTCCAAGCAAACTGATTTATTAGTATTTTTTTCTAATAACAGGGGTGTGATGTGTTTAAACATTTATAATTTGGAGGTAGAGGGTTTGATCTCTTAGAAAGCTGTATTTTTGTGCAGCAGCTCTTACAAAATGTATAGGTCTTCAGGAATAAAATCAGGCTTGAAGCTGAACTAGGAGCCCATGATCATCCTTGTAATGGTGTATTTTCCATGTTTGTGTAGAAATGCACTGAATGTAGTGAAGAATGATTTGATAGCAAAGGTGGATGAATTGACCTGTGAGAAGGATGTACTACAAGGTGAATTGGAGGCTGTAAAACAAGCAAAACAAAAGCTTGAAGAGAAGAACAAGGAACTGGAAGAAGAGCTGAGAAAGTAAGTTTAATTCCATGGTTGTGAAAAAGAAAGGAAAGAACCCGAATGTGATATTTAATGCAGCTGTTTTTTATTTTGTATTTAGAGCTCGTGCAGAAGCAGAGGAAGCAAGACAGAAAGCTAAAGAGGATGATGATGTAGGTGTATCTGTGTGTATTTTTGTATGTGTAATTCAGTGGGACATCAAAAGTCCACGTGTTTAGTGAGTGCTACTAGGCTTTACTGCTTAATAAGTAGTGGTAAAGTTCCTTCATGAATAGAAAAGACAGAAGATCTAAAGAGCACAAGTAAACTTTAACTGACAGTGATTAATTTTCCTTCTTTCCTTCCTGCCCATTATTGTGTCACGTTCACATTATATCGGATACAAAGGATGGGAGGAGAGGAAGATAAAATTGAGTTAGTTTTACAAAGCCCCAGGTGGTTTGGAATCTGGAATTGTGGGAAGGCAGGGGGTGACTCTGCAAGGCCCTGCTGTGCTCCTTTGTTCCTGCCATGTTTGCTTTGCTGTGTGCCCAGAGCGATGTCCCCACGGCGCAGCGGAAGCGTTTCACCCGGGTGGAAATGGCCCGTGTCCTGATGGAAAGGAACCAGTACAAGGAGAGGCTGATGGAGCTCCAGGAAGCTGTGCGATGGACTGAGATGATCAGGTGAAAGGCTCTAGTAAAATCTTGGACAGAGCTCCTTGGATTTTACAACCTCCTCGTTTTTAGCTGCAGGGTGATCTGGTCAGGAGGTTAATTGCCTTCTGCTTGTCTCCTTCATGCCCATGAATAACTTTGGTTTTTAAATTATGGGCACATAACTTGTCAAAATGGGTTCCTGGTGAGACCTCAGTGAAAACTTGTCACTTCATATGATGCAAAATAAGCATCCCTTGAAGAAATGTGTGTATTTTGGAGCAGTTACAAAAGCTGATAATTGTAAATACCCCTGCCATACCAGAGTCGAGTGGTGCTGCCTGCTGGCCACCTACAGCAATGGCACGTAATTGTTCCCATTGTCCTCATATCTGTGAGCCTTTGGAAAAATGGATATTCCCAACAGCCATGACTTGTTTTTCTATAGCTATTGTCTGCTGTAAAAACCCTCTCCTATCTCTGTTAATGCATCTATGACTTCAGGACCGCTCCCTTTATCACTTACTTATTGATGTGTTGGAGAATTAGAGGCTTTAAAACAAAAAGCAATGGTTAAAATATTAAAAACTGGGAGGAAGAAGAATTTAAATGGTTTCCTGCTTTCTTTTACCTGTTTTCATTGCAAAGTGTTACTCAGGCTTGTCTCTTCTGTCTGAAAAGCATTCCCTGAACACAACTGGGAAGCAAAGAAATGTGAATGGAGTATATTATGTAGTTTCAGTTCATCTAGTGGGAATTTCAATATTGTGCTCTGGTAGTGTGAAGAAACAGGCTTTGTTACCTGTTATCTTTTTCTTAAAAAATAAGAGTTACACACTGTTCTGTTCCTTTCCCTGTTTTAATTGGGGCTTACTCAGTAAACTTGGAATTTATTTCTTGTAGAGCATCGAGAGAAAATCCAGCCATGCAAGAGAAGAAGAGATCGAGCATTTGGCAGTTGTAAGTATCGAAACACAACTCACTGGCAAAAATAAATAAAAGACCCTAACCAATTAGCTGGCACATTTGTGAATGTTAGCTAATTATCCTTTAAGATATCTTAACTGTTCTCCTCTTGTTACCCAGCATGCCAGCTCGGTAAGACTGGTCTAGACGACAAAATGTATCGTAAGCTGCATCACATAGTGAATGGTTGTGCACTTTGTGAAGTTAAAGGCCAAAGTGCCTGATTTTTAATTTTTTTTCTAGTTGAATATGCACCAGGACTCTTGTCCTGAACATTTCTTTGGATTCTTTTTTATGATGAATAGTAGAAGCCTGAATAGTCTGTGTGGATTGCGTTGATTTCAGCTTCCTTTCCCTCTGTGGAGTACAGCTCAGTGACTGTTACATTGTCCTTGCTAACTTCAAGCTCTTTAAATCTAAACCATTGTTTTTCACAACCAGATATTTGTAAAATAATCCTTTTAATGTTGTGGTTTGCTGATAACTGTTCTATCTTTTTGCCTAGAAAGTGGTGGGGTTTTTAAAGTGTTCTCTGCATGAACTAATGTGCTTCATAAACCTGCCTTCCAGGTGTGATGTTCACATCCTAATATCTGTTGGTTCCCTGTAGATGTTAATTCAGGATGAAGCTCCCATTAAATGAACAAATGGGATAATAATTCTTGAAGAATTTTTGTTACTGACATGAATTTCTGTGCTTTGAGGGTGTTGCTGAGCGTGTGGTGGCTGCTGCTATGTTGGGCTCCAGTTTCTTAGTTTAACTGTCTTGAGCAGGCTGGCATATGCACTGTTTCGCCTGCATAGTCAAATCTGGATATATCTGACAAATCTTGTCTCTTTTTTTTTTCCTTTCTTCTAGTTTTAGCAGGCTCTTCAGTTCCTCCAGCAATACAGCAAAGAAACCAGAACCTCCTGTCAACGTTAAATACAATGCTCCAACCTCGCACATTACTCCGTCAGTCAAGAAAAGAAGCAGCACCTTATCTCAATTACCCAGTGACAAATCTAAAGCCTTTGAATTCCTCAGTGAAGAGTAAGACATTTTAGTTTTATAATACTAAATATGCTCTATCAAGTGTTTACTCTTTTAATCCTCTGAGATTTAACATGCTGCTAAGTGTAGTGTTCTCCTGAAGTGAGTGTTGATACATAAGAACTCAAGATAGTGCAGGCTGAAATGTGCAGCAGTGGGTGAGTACTCTGGATACTTGACAGTAATATTCTACTTGGTAAATATCACTGTCTTTCATAAAAGTGCATTTAGGCACAGGAGGCGGCACTAAGTACACTTCTACATGCATGTTTTGTAGCTAAGCAGTAACTGTACAGGTGCTTCAGTGGAAAATAACATGAGTCAGGCTAATAAGTATCTGTAATTACTTTTTTTCTCCTCTGCTTCTCTTTGACAATATATTCTTTTGATGTACAACTTTTAAACCTTCTAGTAGAGATGCATAACCCAAGTTTAATTTTCTGTAAGGATGTTGGCAACAGACTTTCTGGTTATGCCTTTCTCCGGTCCCTTAGAAACAGCCCACAGGAAACCTGGGGACATCTCTGGTAACCCAGTGCTTCCACAGAGATCTTGGTTACTGAGTTTAACAGCAGCTCCCATTGCACAAAGAGTTCTGAAGAGGTTTTTCAATAATGTTTCTTCTCCAGAACTGAAGCCAGTTTAGCCTCACGCAGGGAGCAGAAGAGGGAGCAGTATCGCCAGGTGAAAGCACACGTTCAGAAGGAGGATGGCAGGGTGCAAGCATTTGGCTGGAGTCTACCTCAGAAGTACAAACAGGTATCGTGTTTTCATGTGTAATGGTGACAGCTTCATGGTTTGGGACATTTGAATGGAGTATGATTTCACAGCTTGTGTTTGAGTGATTCCAGCATTTTTTGTTGAACTTTTGCGGTAAAGAATCTTTCTAAGGAGAACAACAATGCAAAACTCTTAATCTTGTTTAGTGATGTCTGAGCAACTGATTCCAAAGACTGTAAAAAAGCTTTTCCATTCTGTTTTTTTTTTACCCTAGGTGGCAAATGGTGGACAGGGTGAAAATAAGATGAAGAACTTGCCTGTACCTGTTTACCTGAGACCTTTAGATGAGAAGGATACCTCTATGAAGGTAGGATATTTCCAGTGGTGATAAGAGAGACTTGGACCAACCTATAGCTTGAATATTTTTGTCTTAGACTCAATTATGATCTTTTTGAAATTAAGTAGTTTCTTTTTAAAGCATAGTGAGGAAGAATTTAAGCTTCAGTAGAAACGTACATGACTTTGATTCCTTAAAATGGACTGCAGTTATACAATGATGTATTACTTAGCATATTTAACAATGGTTGTGTCACTTTTTTTTGGTTTAGCATTCAAGTGAAATACTTATTTTCCTTTCCAGCTGTGGTGTGCTGTAGGGGTGAACCTGTCAGGAGGGAAAACACGGGATGGTGGTTCTGTGGTTGGTGCCAGTGTGTTCTACAATGATGTGACTGGTGTGGATGCAGATGGCAACAAGCAGCAAACAGGATCTCAGAGTAGCTTAGATAAACTAGACCAGGAGCTCAAGGTAAGCTCCCTGTAAAGACATTATTAATAAATTTGTATCGTTAAACATCTTTACTGTGTATCTGTAGAGTAATGAAGTATTTTGTAATCAGGCTTACTGGTAACAAAGAGATTCTTTGTGGTAATCATCAACCCAAGATAGTTGGGTTACTGAATCCAACTACAAAAATACCATGATTCTTCCCTGTGTGCCAGCTTGTTGGAAAATCTGAGGAGTAAATCAGTTTTACATCAAAATGATGCATTGCTTATGCCAATGCTGCCTCCTGTAAAAAAACATTTATGACAAAACTGTTCGTGTTTTGACTGCCATGAATGGAATTCATGCTAAGGGTATAAAAGCAAAGGCTTAAATTTTAAATGCTTTGGGACATCACATTAATCTGGGGCTACACTGAGTATGGCAGCTGGCATGTCAGCAGTGTTCTTATTTGCTTTGGGCAAATATGAAATATGAGGGAGGTTTATATTTCAAATACATAGAGAACAAGTAGCTCCATGTAATTTTACAGTGGCACTGAAGATATTTAACTTACACATATTTACATATACTTCTGTAGTTGAAAATGTAAGAACATGAAAGATCCAAGGTAATAGTTTTATTGTCCCTCTTCTTGTTGTTCATTTCTGTTCTGCCTTTTTTCTCCTTCAGGATCAGCAGAAGGAACTGAAACATCAGGAAGAATTATCCAGTCTAGTTTGGATCTGTACTAGCACGCATTCTGCCACAAAAGTTATCATTATTGATGCAAATCAACCAGGAAATATTCTGGATAGTTTCATTGTTTGCAATTCTCATGTGCTTTGTATTGCCAGTGTGCCAGGTAAAGACCTGGGATGTTTAGCTCCTGCTGTTTTTATTTCTTATTCAGATTTTTCTTACGCTGGGTGAAAACCCAAAGATGTGTTAATTGGTGTGATAAAAATGCTGCTGCAACACAGCAATAGGAAGTGTTTAGTTGTGCAGAAAACTATTGCATTTTTACTTTACTGTTCCAGTCTTTAGTTGGCTCTTGGCCTAAACTAACTCAAAGGTAGAGAGATGTCAGCAGCCAAGAGTAACTATTTTGTCTGATGTCTTATAAATTGAACAATAGTGCCAGTGCTTCGTGGAACTCTGAACATCACAAAAAGAACAATGTAGTTTGCTTTTTTGATCTCTTCAGCCCCTTGAAGATAAGTAGCAAGTCTTGGAGCTTCCTGCAGAGGGAATCCTTGTTGCACTGAGAATATTATGAGCCTTAAAAGTATGAAGGGGGTTGTACAAGAGAAAAACAGCTTTTCTTCCAGAACAAAGGATCTGTTGCAGCTGAATTCTTTGTAAATATGTAAACAGGTATCCCTGCATATATTAGATAGAAAAGTGACTCAGCTTTATCCCCATGAAAAACACATGGGTTTAATCTCTTCCAGGGGCAAGGGAAACAGACTATCCTGCCGGAGAAGAAGGGTCTCAGGAAGCAGATCCCAGCCAAGTGGACAAGTCCTCTCTGTGTGGCAGCATGACCAGCAACAGCTCTGCTGAGACAGACAGCCTGCTGGGGGGCATCACCGTGGTGGGCTGCACTGCAGAGGGGCTCACAGGGGCACCTCCAGCTCAGGATGCCAACGGGGGCTCCCCAGTGGCAGAGAAACAGTCAGGTAGGAAAATATCACAGCCCTGTCAGGGATGGCCAAACACCTTCAGGTGGAACTGGAAATCAGTGGTGAAACTGTGTAATTAATAATAGTGTGTCTGTAAGCTGGAGTGGCATAAACCAAATACTCTGTGGCCTGTGAGTTTGGTATGCTTTTTGTGTATAAATGTAGCTGAAAACTCTGTGGAGGTGACAACTAACATTTGCTTCTTGCAAATGTTTTTGAGATAACTCTCTTGGGCATGGTTTAAGGAGAGCTTTTAATTTATTCAGTACTTGAAGTGCAGATCTTGCCAACGAACGACTGGAGAGAAGGTGAATAAATGCCTTGAATTTTGTCAAGTCTTAATACAGATTTAAGTGAAGCTGCTTATTTTGTAGACATTCTTACTGTTTTCTGTCATATGTCCTTCAGAGCTGTATGGTGATGTGACTGGCAATGGATATGGGGTGGTTGGATTTGTTCACTGCTGTTCTAGTTAATCACTTAAAGGACAATCTGTGCCATCAGTCACTGGGTTGATACATTAAGTATTTAAGTATTTCAAGTGTATTTGACATTTTTTTACAACCTGGGAAAGTTTGGGCATTTCTGGTGTGATTTTCTTGTTAGATGAAATATAAAATCTGGATTGTTACTGTCTGGTCACTTCAGTTTTAGGTATGAAGTTCTGGCTGTTTTAAATAATTGAGAATTCTGTCACAGTTGTTTAAAATTTTTTTAACATTTTTTTTGTTTACATAGATATTGCAACTGAAAATAATTTAGGAGATGAGAACATTCCAACAGCAGAGGAGGCAACAGAAGCAACAGAAGTCAATGCAGGGACAGGAGAAGACACAGCTGATATTGCACAAACTGGAGTCTACACAGAGCATGTTTTTACAGATCCTTTGGGAGTGCAGCATACAACAGAGGCATCTCCAGTGTACCAGCCTAAGTACATAGTCTCAATCCTCATAGTTCTTAAAATGTATTTAAAATGAAAACTGTAATGTTTGTGGGAACATAGCATGGAGACAAAATGACTACTTTTTTTTTTCTTGTGAAGTGTGTTGAGGTTTATATAAGTAGTCTTGGTACAAGGCACTCTGTGCCTTGTGACTCGTCTGCCATTCCTCAGAGATCAGCAATATTGACAGGCTTGAATGGAACCTAATTTTCCTTGTGTAAGAAAATGTCCACTTGAAGAAATTCATTGTTATTGTCATTTTATCTGTATCGTATTTTCATGCACAGTTATACCTTAAGTACTTCAAGGGCCAGTGTAGGAATTAGCAGCAATGAAGTAAATGGCTGAGTTATAGGCTGAGTAATCTGTGCACTCCATTAAATGTATCTTAACTGGGTTTTTTTTCTAGTACTGAGTCAGAGTTATATAAAGATGTTGCAGTTTTGCCAAATGAGCAAGATCTAGTGAGAGAAGAAGCACAGAAAATGAGTAGCCTTTTACCTACCATGTGGCTTGGAGCACAGAATGGATGGTAAGGAAGTGCTAATCTTGTTAAACTTATTTGCAGTAATTGCTTTAAACTTGCTTCTTGTGCCTACAGGCCTGATAACTGTCTGGAGTCAAGATTAAGGGCAGGAAGATCTCAAGGGAGCCAAAACCTCATATGCTTTGCTGCATTTAGGCGTTATAGAATTCAAAGAAAGTCTTGTAGGTGGTTAGGAAGCTCTTTTTGGTGGATAATACCTTCATCTGCAGAAAAGTTCTGTGGGTTTTTTGTAGTAAAAGAAATAGTTATGGTCTGATAATTCCATAACTTTCAGTATTTTGTTGTGCTAGAAAAATATATTGAACTTTTTACTACAGATGGATCTGCAAAGAGGTTTGTAATGCTTTAGGCCTTTGAAAAAACCATTCTGCTGCTCATGCAGTTCTTCCTTTCAGTCTGTACTTAGTTTCCAGTGGAAGATGAAAACTTATTTTTTCCCTTTGATTGTGGATTTCAGTTATAGGGGTTTTGCTTGTGGTTGTTTTTGTCTGGTAGTGCTTTTAATCCCTCCTGATTTGTCTTTGCAGCCTGTATGTTCATTCGTCAGTGGCCCAGTGGAGGAAATGTGTTCATGCCATTAAACTTAAAGATTCTATTCTCAGTATTGTGTAAGTCCTGAAAGAATGTCCTGTAAATCATAATGAATTTCTGTTAAAATACTGTCAAAGTAGTTTTATATTTCCTCCTCAGATATTGGGAATGTCAGTTGCCGTAACTGCCTGCATGCTCTTTGAGGGACAGTGGAAAACATTCGGGGAGTAAGGAAAATAAGAGGAACCTTGTATCTGGTGGAAATACGTAGCCCAAATGATGAGCTGTAGCTGTTTACTCAAAACAGTTACAGGTTGCTATCCTTGATGTTTTCTTCAGGCATTGTAGCTAGCTATATTTCAAGATTTTTGAACTGGATTTTGACACCTTGCTACATCCCTTTTCTTGAGCTATATTGTAGAAATCAAAACAGTAGGGCTAACATGACTGTAAAAATATGCTGTTTATACCTTACTTTAAATTTGCCCTCTGAGCAGTGCAGTCTAACAGTTGCTATTGTTGTGCCTCCTTTTTTCCCCAGACATGTAAAAGGAATAGTATTGGTTGCACTGGCTGATGGAACACTGGCAATCTTTCACCGAGGAGTTGGTAAGCATTCTGTTAGATCTGGAAACCAGTGAAGCTGTAACAGTATTCAGGAAAGAAATGTGCCATTTATGAGTAGTGTTTCGATAATATGTTCCCCAATGGGAATGTTTTTTACAGATTGCCTTGAGAAATCTTTCTAGTTATTTCAACTGCAGATTCAAGTACCATTTCTGCACTGTCCTGGTGCATTAATAGATTTTTTTCTTGCTCTGAAGTGGAGAATGGGATATATCTGAGCTAAATAGTGAAAGGCCACTTGAAAGTTCACTTTGATTATCCTCACTCTTGCTTTTTCATTATGCTCAATAGTTGTGTCTTCTGTTTAATTAGTGCTAATTGTCTCTGGCCAAGTCCTTCAATGAGAATTTTGTAAGCATTCCTTCAGAATTTCTGCCCAAACCATTCATGAAGCAGCTTCAGAAACAGGACCTGGAGGGGAAAGTCTCACTATGAGTAACTGGAACTTATCTGTTGGCTTTTTTCCACAGCCTCTCTATTCATTTGCTCTTTACCTTGTTTAAATCCCTGTGCTCAGCATTTAAAAGAAGTAAAAAGTTGCACAACACTAATGCAAATACTGGGAGAGATGCATCTGGGATGAAGTTATGTTTTTACTGGTTTTGTTCTGTTTTTTTTTAAGAACTGACTGTGGTGACTTACAATCCTCATGGATCTCTAATGATTGTCAGTGATGATCTATGGCTTAGCTCTGTCCACAAAAGAATATGACTTGGTGTTGAATGAGCAAATTCAGTATGCTTTTAGTAGATTCCAGGGGCCTTTTTTTATGATCCTGCAGCATATTTTTTAAAAAAAACCTTGCTGCACTGGCCAATATTTCCACGTTCAGCCAAGGCAGCAAGTGCCTCAGGCTGTGTGTTGTCATGTACCCTGGTGCCTGGCCAAGCAGTGCATTTAGCACTGGCTGACTTGCTGTTTTAAAAAATGTTTTCTGTGTTTTGAACATGAATCATTGTACCACCTTATTTTAAAAAAGCAGCATTTGGGATACTGGTAGTTCCTATAACTAGTTGCTCTTAACGAGGAGCCAAGCCGTGAATTTGTATTGACGTTCCCAGATTATTACAGTGTTTTAAAAAAATTAGGCCCTGTACTTTTAAATTGTTCTTGAACTCATAGGAACCAATGTTTGGTTTTGCTTTTTCTTTTCCTTCTGCTTTCCAAGATGGTCAGTGGGATTTGACAAACTATCACCTCTTAGACCTGGGCCGGCCGCACCACTCGATTCGGTGCATGACTGTGGTACATGACAAGGTCTGGTGTGGCTACAGGAACAAAATCTATGTTGTTCAACCAAAGGCCATGAAAATAGAGGTAAGCTAAAATGGTGATTAGAATAACTAAATGATGTTCTAATGCTGCAGCTCAAACTGCAGAATAACTCCAGAGAATGCCTGTTTTGTTCATCGGTACAGAAAGAAGCAACCAAACAAATTTGTTTTGGGAAATACTGTTACAATTTCTAAGTACGTTTTCACTGTTTTGGAAGACTTCAGGCTGTGATGAGACAGTTCTCACTTATTGAAACCAATTTTTGAGCAGTTTAGTTCTTCACCTCTAGCTGGCCAGGAACTGGAAATGTCCTTGCACAGAGCATGTAGGACAAGCTCCCAGCTTATACTGTGTTTGCCTCTTTTTATTCTCCACCTACCTGTAAACTTCTCTATAATCTGTCTTTGCATACTTCAGGGGTTTGTAAGTGTTAATCTTGAATGTGCTCTCACTGCAGTTAGAGTAATTTGTTTATGTAAGGTGTGTAATGTTCTGCAGTGTTTTATCTGTACCTGACATCTCGAGTGCAGAAGGTGGCTGGGGTTTCTGCAAGCCTTTAGCAATATTAGTGTTTCAGCTTCTCCTAATTGGCCTGAGACATGATCCAGATCTTTTGAGGTTGACTGCTCAGCAATTCTGAAAATAATAACCACCCAATTAATAAGCTGTTTTTGTGAAGGCTGTATGTATATGGAAAAAGTGAAATGAAGTTCATGCAACAGGGACATTCATTGATTGTTTTGCTGGTGGACAAGTGTATTTTGCAGGGGTGGTTTTCTATGCAAGAGTAAGGACAGAATTAGGAAGAGAAGCACTTTTTGGGCACATGTATCTTGTGGTGTGACAGCAGAACCTCAGACCAAAAAGGCTTCAGGTTGAAGAGAGACAGAAGCCAGAGCAGGCTGGGATGCGATGTGTAAATGAAGAAGTAGGGAACTACAGCTTTAAGATCAAACTCAGGGAAAGGAATCAGCAATTTTACTATTACTTTACCAGCACCATATGGTAGTTGTAACTAAGCTAAACATGTATCTTGTGATCTTGCAGATCAGAGGGTTGTGGTTGACTTAAGAAAATTGCCGGTTCAGATGGTCTGAGAGTAACAGAGAAATCTTTCTTGCTCTTTCCCGTGTTTCATCTTTTGAATTTTAAACTCCAATGTTTCATAGAAGTCATTTGATGCCCACCCAAGGAGGGAGAGCCAAGTGAGGCAGCTGGCCTGGGTGGGTGATGGGGTCTGGGTGTCCATTCGCCTGGACTCCACCCTGCGCCTCTACCACGCGCACACCTATCAGCACCTGCAGGACGTGGACATTGAGCCCTACGTAAGCAAAATGCTAGGTAAGTTCATGAGAAAAACTGGTGTGTTCTTACACCTCTTGCTGTCTGGAGCAGGCAGTTCTCAGTGGGTGGGTGGGAGGCCAGTCAGATCAGTTTGTGAAAGCTTGAGGCTGGAAGTAGAAGCCTAAATCGGTCTGTAAAGCATGATGAGGATGATGGGTCATCTGTTCCAGTCTGTTGATCTTACCTATGTTTTTAAAGTGCCCTTAAAAACTCAGAACTAAGGAGAAAACTAGTGGTTGGGTTGTGCAGGCACCAATAAAGAAACTGAAAACTCTCTTTTTTACTGTACCGATACCTTTATTTTAACTGAAAATGGGAAGAATCCTCTACTTGCCTGGAAAAATGCCTCTTTCTTCAAGAAAAGGCAAAATAGCAGATTTTTGTTGCTATTGAGCCTAATAAGCTGTCTGATTTCTTTTTTTCTTTTGTCATTAATATCTATATAAGAGCAATTTGCCCACCTACATAACACAACAAATACAAGTAATTGGGTTCTGGGAAATCCCTCACAAGTCACTGCTGTGCCATTGCATTAACTGCCTTGTGCTCCCCTCATCCTGCTGATGGATGAGGATTCAT
>JAWWES010000042.1:5500868-5525609 GCA_035583135.1 Lophotriccus pileatus
CCCTGAAAGTGTGGAGTGGCAGGTCCTTGAGGTGCCAGCCCTGTGTTGTGGTGTGAAAGGCTGGGAGTTGGGGATGGTCCGTCCCCACCACAGAGTGACGTTTAGGGGTGGGTTGTGTGAGTCTGGGGGTGTCAGAGCCCCATCTTGGGGGATTCACCAGCATGTCATTTTTTCCTGATTGGAATGAAATAGGCGACAAATGTCTGTGAACTAAGTTTGAAGCAGATGGGTTTGGGGAGGGGGGCAGTGGAAGGAAGGGGGATGCAGGCCCCGTTTTCCCTGCAATAGACTCCTACCTCCCCAGCCTCGAGAATGGAAGTCGCTAATGAGATGGTGGTCCTCCAGAATTGGGGCATTTGGGGTGGAGGCCCCCCAAAAATTGCATAACTGTGGACTGAAATAAAGATAGTGTTAAAATCTGAATGGAGTTTTCCTAGTCCCCTGGGTCCTTCTGCAGACTTTGCCAGTGCATCCCAGTCCCTCCCTCGTGCATCCAAAGGGGGGGGGGGAAGAGCTTTGCATGGAGAGACAACCCTCCTTTTCCATGATGTGAAGGATGAAATGGTGGAAAAGGCCTTTCTTAGGCAGCATTTGAAGGTTGTAAATGGAGGGGGAAAAGGGCAGGAAAGGAGGGTCGAGGGGTGGCAAATAGGAGGAGAAAAGGGTGCTAAGCATGAAGGTGCCCAAATCCTGAGGCGCTGGAGGGGGCGGGGGGTGGGGAGAGGGGTGTTGGGGAAGCTGCAGAGGGGACACATGCCTTAGAACCTGGAAAGCCCTGGCAGCAGCTTTGAAAGCATGCCAGGTCCTGCAAGGCACCATCAAACCTTGCTATCAGCACTCAAGAGTATTCTAGCCCCATCTAGCCCCACTTTAGCCTACGTGAACCCCCAGGCAGCAGCAGTTAAAGGCCAATTAGTGCCCGTAATTTCTTCCTGTAGGAGACGGGCAGCGACTGAGGAATGAGTATGCATGAGGTGGCTTAGGATGCCTTGTCAGGGAGCACGATGCCTTGAGTGAGCGTGTTGGGGTGTGTGTTTTGGGAGGGGAGGTGGGCTGTCAGAGCAAGTGTCCATGAGCTGCAGAGAGTGAGGGTTTTGTGTGTTGTGGAAGAGAAGTGTTTGTCTTGCAGGAGGCGTGCAGTGAAATTGTGATTCCGCCTGGTAAAATGGAATGTGGCCCGAAATGGCTGCGATAGAAAAGGTGTCAGGCCAGCAAGGTTGTTGGTGGCCATGGAGTGTGAGGAATGCAAAGCTGTGTGTGTTCTGAAGCTGCTGTCTCCTTTCGTGCGGGAGCGCAGCAAGTGCCCGCAGGGGTGATCAGCACTCTCTCCGTAATTGCTAGGGAGATAATAAAAAAGCGGAAAATTGGGGGTTTGGTCACGTGACCATCACGTGATCACGCCCCCAAAAACCGCCCGAAAACCACCTTTTTTAAAAAAAAACTCCATTCCGAACACAACACCGCCATTTAGTGACCGCCGGAGGGGTCTGCGCACTGTACATCACGTGCCCACGTCCGCAAAATCTCCCCTGAAAACCACCGCTTTAAAAAAAAAAAACACCGCTTTAAAAAAAACCCCACTTTAAAAAAAACCCCCTCAGTTCCTAAGACAACACTGCCACTTAGTGACCAAAAAACGGAATCGCATGCAAACTTTCCACGTAACAAAGACAACGCTGCCACCTAGTGACCAAAAACAAGGGAATTGCACGGAAACCTTACATGTAACACTGTCACCTACCGAAAAAACGCGGAGCGGGGGCAGAGGCGGGAGCGGGGGCGGGAGCGGCAGCCGCCGAGAGTCCTGCCCTTTCCTCACAGCGGGAAGGACCGCGGCTAAACGGCGCTGAGAGCGCGGGATGGGGGTCGAGGAGAAGGACAGTCAACAAGACAGCCGCGTCTCTGAGGCGAGAGGGGACCGCCCCGCCGCCCTCTTTATTACGGCTATTGAGAACTTCCGGTCCAGTGCGCCCGCCATGTTTGTGGCGGACCGGCAGAACTTCCGGTAAGGACGCCGCCATTTTCTCTGTACGGCGAAGCATAACTTCCGGTATGGGCGGCGCCATTTTTAGTGTGGCTTGGAGGACTTCCGGTCTCAGCGGCGCAATCTTTGTGGGGTCTTGGAGGACTTCCGGTCTGGCGCCATTTTAAGTGTGGATTGGAGAACTTCCGGTCTCAGCGGCGCCATCTTTGTGGGGTCTTGGAGGAATTCCGGTCTGGGCGCCATATTTTGCGCATCAATTAAAACGGTCCGATGGGGAAACAGTTTCCTTAACGGAACTATAAACTTCCAAAATTAGGGTTAGGGTTTAGGTTTATTTTTTTAGGGTAATTTCTTTAGGGTTATTTTTTTAGGGTAATTTTTTTAGGGTATTTCTTATAGGGTTATTTTTTTAGGGTTATTCGTTTAGGGTTATTTTTTTAGGGTTATTATTTTAGTTTTTTTTTTAGTTTTTTTTAAGGGTTCTTTTTTTACGGTTAATTTTTTAAGGTTATTTTTTTAGGGTTATTGGTTTAGGGTTAGTCGGGAAGTGACGCCGTCGGGAAGTGACGGCGTCTTCTTGTACTCCACCTCACGCCGCTGCCACCGCCGGATCCCCCCCCCTGTTTGCTGCAAAACCGGAGCCCTGTTTAGGGTTTGAGAAAGGGACCAGGGTTTGCTGGTAGCCAGGAGCCCTGTTTAGGGTTTGAGCATAAATCTTCACTCTGGAAATGTTTCAGCTCTTCTGGCAGCCCTGGAGCCCCTCAGGTCTGGGCATAAGTAATTGAATTTATCAGATCCTGTGTTAAGAGAGAAATGAGAATAGAGTTGTGAACTAGGCTAAGGTGTTACAAGTGATATTTGGAGACCAGAGCCATTGGAAATACCAAACCCTTCTGCAGTGGACATGGGGATAATGGGAAAAGCACTTACCCTTTCTGAGTCAGATTTTTAAAAAAGTTCTCTCAGTTGTATCAGTCTCCTACACCAAGAGGTGTTCAGATCAGAATACATGCACTGTTAATAAGGATACAGGAGGGGATACTGTTTCAATGTGAATGGTTTAGTTGAAAAATACTTTTGGGCTGGGAATTAAACCTCAGACTTACAGAGGGATATGGAGTATTACCCCCAAAATGTGGGATTGTTTTTGCCAGCACCTTCCTTTTTCAGCATCCTGAGAGCTGTCTGAGCAATACAGTCTGGAACTGATATTGAGCATCCTGATGATCTCTGGTGCACAAGTGCCCCTTAATTCTATGTGGAATAAGCCGTGAGGGGCCTCTGGCCTTGGACCACACTCCTGGCAGGGCCTGCAGGACTCGCTGTGATTCTGCATCATGCATAACTCCTTGAAAAGCTATTTTGAGGGGGCAAACCCGAGATTTCCAATTGCTTCCTGCTTTTTAAAACACTCTGTAAAGTGACAGTGGGAAAGGAGCTGACGGGAAGACGAGGATTGGTGCTTGTATTCTCTGCGGGAGCTTCTGGCCAGGATGGAGCCCCAGGGGCGGGCACAGCCCGAGTTGTGACACAAGATGGTGCTCTTACAATTCAAACACAACGAGGAGACAGAGAAAACTCGTTCTGCTGGAGTATTCCTTTCTCCCGGCCTTTGTCTGAGCATCCAGGTCTCAGGTTCCCTCTAACAGCTCTCCAGCTGTTGTGTCCGTGGTCCAAGGAAGGAAAGAACCCGAGTGTTTGGTCAGCACAGAGTTCAGGAGATGCTCTCCCCTGCCTTCACCTCTGTGGAAGGCTGAGTCGAGTTTTGGGGTTTGTCTGCCTCTGGCTGCTCCAGACCTGGCATCTCCAGCCTCATTCACTTAATGCTTAGGAAAGGAAAAGGTTTTCCTTCATCAGACAAAGGTCCTGCTGGGCACTGGGAAGGAGCCAGGCGGGGTGGGGCAGATAAGGCTTCTTGGCACTACAAGGGCTGAGCAGCTGCTTCCCAACAACCCCTGCCTGCTGCTTCTCCAGCCTTCAGGGAAGTTCTGTTCCAGTTTGCAGGTGGGATGTTGAGGACCCCCTTTCATTCGTCCCCTGCCTGTGGAACAGCAGTTCCCAATCCAGGAGTCAGCAGCAGGGCTGGCTGCAGGGCTGAGGGGGCTGATGCTCCTCATTTCTTCCCCAGACCTTCCCCGACCCTCCTTCAATGCCAAGGGATTTGGGATATGCACGGGGAGGGGTGTTGTTTCTGCAGTGAAAGGGAGCGGTGCTGCCATCTCCTGCTCCTGAATGTCACTGTGCCCAGGGGTGTTTTAGGCTGTCTCAGGTCTAGAGTTTAAATAAGAAAGAAAAAAAAGGGTGAAAAAACCCCCCAAACAAACCAACAACAACAAAAAAAAAGGTGTTGGAAACCTTCCCGGACTTCACATCTGCTTCTCACTTCCACCTTTTCAGTGCGTGGAGCTGAGATGGGAGCCCAGTGTCCTGGTGGCCCTGCCCTGGCTCAGCACTGGCAGGGTTGGAGCTGCCACCAGCCAGGTCCTGGACCAGCAGGGTGACAGGGGCAGCTCCTCATTCTGGTGTCATCATTAGGCTTTCCCAAAGCCTGGCCTGCAGACAGGGGAGTCTCCATTTAAAACTAAATTAGGCTGATGCTTGCTTTGAGTTTAAGGACAAAAAGAAAGCTGATGGGTGCTGCCCTGGGTCAGAGCACATGCCCTGGTGTCTGGTCTGATGGCAGAAAGCAACACCTGGAGGAGGGAGCAGGAGCAGGGGGAAGTGACCCTGGACCCTGCTGCGTCTTCAGGCTGGAAGACTCAGTTTCTGTTTTGTGGAAACAACTGGATTGATGGAAAATAGTGCAGTTGTCTGCATCCCAGCAGGAGTAAAAAGCGGCAAATCTGAGAGCTCAAACAACTTCACACTTGTTCTACCACTGCACAGGTGCTCCTGGCAGATGCCGTTGCAGGCATGTGGGTGCCACGCACGACACTGTCCCTGCTCACTTGGGGCATTTGGAATCTGCTCCTGGGATGGCAGAGACATGTCTGCAGGGATGAGAAGCACATGGATCAGGTGTGAAAACTTTCAGTCTTTCAGGCCAGACCTGGCAGTGGTGTGGGGTGGGTAACTGCACAGGGAAATGGCGTTAAAGCTGATGGGGGAGGCTGAATCCAGGAGAGAAAAGGTGCTGAGGACATTTTTGGCTGCTAATTGATGTGTTCAATGAGAGAACAGCAGGATGTGTGCGTGGGTGGGGAAAATTGAATTCTTGTCAAAATTGCCCAAAAGGTAATGAAAGTCCCTGAGATAAGAGAGAGGTGAATTGTGCAGCATCCACAAACCCATTAGAGTCCGGTTGACTCACTTGCAAATAAACACTGTGTGGGTGATCAGTAGCAAAAAAAAGCTCTTCTGCCCTTTGCAGATGTTCCTGTGTCTCATTCCCTCTGGGGAGAGATGAAGGAAAGATGGATGGATGGATGCTGCAGCCTGAGTTCCCGTGGCCAGCCAGAGCTCCGAGGTTTGGGGAGCACAGGACCAGATCCCCACAGTGGTGTTGCAAACTCAGCACCAGGCAGGAGGAACCTGTCCTTGCCTTGCTCAGGGCTCTGCAGACTTCCATGTGTGGGAAGAGAAAATGAGAAAGGACATTTCCAGAGGGAAGGAGGGCACCAGGAAAATCCTTGTTACTGCCCAACTGGCACTACCATCACTATAGGAGTAAAGGCTTCGTGCAGAGGGGGTAAGGAGACGGTTTTGCTGCTTTTTTGGTAGTGACCTGCCATCAGCTGGACACAGCAAGTCAGATGACTGGTTTTTGCAAGCAGTTTTAAGACTTCTCTGAACTTTTCAGGGGGCTCAGAATGTCATTTCACCATGGCAACCTGCATCTGCAATAAAGCCCAAAATGTCAACTCTGGGCCAAAGCTGTGGTTGAACCGCTGTGAGTGAAGAGGTGGGAGGGCAGCTCCAGGCACACAGCTGGGGCACAGGACAAGGTGATTCCTGTGGGGCTGCTCTTCCTGGGATGATCTGACTGCCCAACTGTGCTTTAGCAGAGCCCAAATCAAGAAAAGCTACAAAAAAAGAGCTTAGTGGGCCGCTGCAATAGGAGCCGTCTCTAAGGCCGGTAGTAAATTACATAAGTCGGTAGGTCATAGCTCGAGCTAAACCTTTTATAGGCCATAAATCCACATTTCCTGGATTTTTATAGCTTCTGGTTAAAAATATAAAAATACTTTGTGATTGGAATAAGCCAGTTGATCATCTCTTGACACAAATACTGTGCTGGGGAAAGCTCCTCATCCCACAAGTAGGGGGATGTACATGAGGGGAGGCTTCTAGAGGAAAGATGGGCACAAGCAAAAAACCAAGGCATTGCCATGAATGCTTATACTGTAATCAAGGAACTTGGCCAGTGCCACATCACCATGTGGACACATGACACTGTGCCCTCCCTTTAAACAGTGTCAGCATCCAGCATCTTTGTTTCTGCAGGTTTTATGGCTGTGGAGAGGATGCAAAATCCTATTGGCTTTTAATGGCTTGGAGTTGTTTAGAGAGTTTATTTGCACGCCAGCACTGTGCTTTCTGGGGTGCTTTAGGAAGTGTAGTAATTAAATGTTTCTATCAAACGTGTCCACTTGGGGAATGTTAAACATTTTCCGTTGGTAGCTGCAATTCAGGGACTGTCCTGCTCCATTCTGGGTGGTGACAAGTGCTGGAGCAAAGTGCCAAGAGCTGAGCTGGTGGCCTGAGGACGAGCACCAGGCTGGGCTGTACACTGATCCTCCTGGAGCAGGTTTGAAATTCAGTGTAGCTGCTGGATGAGTGGCTGTGAGACCATGACCAGACCATGGTTTGGTACCTTTAGTTCCTGTGGGGTCCTTGGGGAATTTGTGACTTGACTTGTCACAGCACATGATTTCAATGGGGCTATTCATGTCCCCATGGGAAGTGTCTCTTTGGCTTCTTGTGGGATTAAGGAACTGCAAGTCTTAAATCAAGGGTGAGAAGGGAGGAGAGAAATAAGATTTGCCCCAAAAATACCACAAAGTTCTTTATCACCAGGGAGGAAGGACAAGGGTGGCAATGATGCTTTTAGACTTAAGGAGCTTTGTCAGAGCTGGGTGTCTCCACCACAGTTCAGACAACTCTCTCTGCTGCAGTCAGATACATCTCAGGGTCTTCTGGGTGTCACCCTCTCAAATAGAATCACATCACTTTCGGTTTGGGTTGGGAGGGATTTTAAAGATCATCCATTACCAACCCTCCTGCCATGGGCAGGGACACTTTTCCACTAGACCAGGTTGCTCAAAGCCCTGTCCAACCTGGCCTTGAACAATTCCAGGGATGCTTCCTACATCCAAGGCTCTTCCATTCTTCCCCAAGGAAGTCAATGAATAACTGTAACTGTTAACATGGATCATTTCAACTTGGAAGCTGGAAATGGTTCACCTACCCCCAAACCCTTGCCTGCTGAGGGATCAGCACAAAGCCAGGGAGCATTTGGCTCTTTCCTTGCCTTGGCTGCTTTCCCCAGAAATCAGGACCTGGCTTTCCCTGCCCAGGTACCACAGCTGGGCTGGGGTCAGCTCTCCGGGCTATCAGAAGGTCTGTTAAATGCAGCAGGAGCTTGTGGAAATAAACAGGCAGAGGGATCTGTGGAGGCTCTGGAGGGATCTGTGTTACGCCTGAGGCAGGCCAGCTTTTCTCACCACTGACTTGGAAGTAGATTTAAATGTCACAGATAAGGCGTCCCTTCATCTGGGGCTTTTCAGGAGGTCACGCAAAGCAAGTCAGGACACTCTTACCCTTTTCACAGCCAGTGTCTGCAGAAACCAATTTTATTCCCTTCTCATTTGCAGTAATCTCATGAGACTCTTACCACATCTCTCCTGGTCATCCATCGCCCACTAACCCTGGCTATCTCCCTCTGCCTCCTTATAACCCACATTTTGTGATTATTCCCATCCCTCCCTGGATTTTGCCTCCCCAGTTCAGTCTGAGCAGTGCTGAGCAGAGCATGTCTAAGGTGTGACAGTCCCCACGAGATTTCCTAAACCATGTGGCATAGGGGACCCCAGGAGCCTGCAATCCTCCCTTGCTCCCTAGTCTTTTCCTGAGGATCTCCTGCCTACCTGACTGTTATTTTTTGCTGAGGGGTTTTTATCCTGCCTTTGTGATAACTTTCATCTGAAACTCCGCTTTGACTCATTTTAATATTGTTACTATCTCAAACCTACTCCTTGTCACATATTTGGGGAGTAGGCAGGAGACATCCAAGACTCTGAAGCCAAAAATAAAGAGAATGAGAGAAAATAATATGATGACTTGGAAGCTCTTCTGACTCCAACCCAGTCTCACTCTGCAGCCAGAGGTGCCTGGGGCTCCAGGTACCCCTTGTGGGGTGGAGAGCTGTGGCCACACAGCCAACATCAGTCTCCTCTTCCCAGTCCCAGTGAGCTGCTCCCAGCACACAGGTTGCATCAGGCTCCTGCACAGGCTGCAGGGAGCACCAAACACAGCACATTCTTCATGGTTTGTAGCTGCTTTAACTTCTTTTAGCATCGTGTTTAAGTCCTGTGTTTGCTTTTAAACACCCCCCCCCCTCCCATTTCTCTTTGGTTTTAGCTACCACTTGTTCTTAGAGCTGAACTGGTTTTAAATATCCTTATCCCAGTCTGAGCTTTCCTAGTCCCAGAAAAGAAAAGGGATTAGCCGAGGGCTGTTGTGGTGTTGAATTTCTCCTCTATCGTGATGTTGTAATGCCTGAGTCAAAGGTTTCCAGGGAATACCAGCTCGGTTAAATAATCCTGTTTCTGGAGGAGCTACAGAAGAAACTTTCCACTCAGCCTCATGCACAATATCCTACATTTACAGAAACTAAATAACAGAATAAATTGACTCGAGAGATGCATTTTAGCTGGCTGTATATCTTGATCTGCTGGATACGCTCCTGTGACCATTACAGGGTGTCACCGGGTCCTGCCCCTGCCCTGGACCCACGGGCTTTGGGGTCAGCACAGCAGAGGGGCTGGGAACCAAACCAGACAGGCCCCTTCTGAACATCCCTTGGTGAAGCTCCTTGTCATAAAAACACCTTTCCCTGGTGAAATGGGACAGCCCAGGAATGGGAATTCCCTCACAGCCAGGAGCAGCCAGTGCTGGTCCCAGCAGGGGGCTGGGAATTCCCTGTGGAAGGTGCAGCTGACTGAGAGGGACAGCCAAGCGTGCAGGGATCATGGTGTATCCAGACTGGAAGATGGCTCAGAGCTGTGCCTTCTCCTTTCCAAGGAAGGAAATGCTGATGTGCCTGAGCCTTGTGCAGGCTCCCTTCACGCTGCTCCCGAAGCTTATCCGTGCAGCTCCTGAGAGCTACTGGGAAGAGAGCAGTGGGCTTGTACCCAAAGGGGTGATGGTGGCCCTGGGCCAGTGCCTGCCTGCTCCTCCCTGGTCTTTACTCTCCATGAAGAAGGGGGTGGCTCATCCCCTTCTGTGAGGAAAACCCCACAGGTCCATGGTGGGGGATGAAAGGAGTGTGGTGACCCCAGTGCAGAGGAAGGGGAATGCCCCACCAGTGCCTGGCATCAACCCATCACAGGACTGTCCACACATCTTCTATTTTCAGCAGTGTACAGCCAGAAGCCCAGGAAATACTGGAAGCCCAGGACACTCTGTCTGGGCTGTTAAACCCCTGTGAGTTTCCTATTGCTGGAGAGGCACTTGTTTGATGCCCAAAGACACTCGCGCAGTTAATAATGACCTATAGCTCTGACAGATTGTATCACCACTATTTTTAGTGCTCTCACTTCTGGTGTGAGCCCTGTATCTGTCTCTTTTCAGCCTTTTATTTTCAGTTTCTTATTGCTGTTTCCTAAACTCATCTCCAGCACCAGGTGGGCAGCAGCTGGGGAAGTGTTTTTATCTCTGGGTGGCACAGTGAGACGGACCCGAGGGCGCAGGGGGAAGGCACTGCTGGTGTGGGGGGACAGGCACTGCTGGTGTGGGGGGACAGGCACTGCTCTGCTCAGCCAGCAGCTGACACCCGGACAGGGCTGCAGCCAGCGTGTGGCAGCTGATCCCAAAATCAGAGCCCCATCCCAGGGCAGCGCCTGCGCTCCGGGCACGGCCACTCCTGCTGGAAACTGAGTCCGTGGTGGGTCTGCCTCAGCTGTTTCTGAACACAGCTGAGGATACACAAATGGGGTGTTGTGTGGCCGTGGGGGTCTGGTTTGGGGGTTTGCACCGCTGAGGTGTGAGCTTGGTGAGCTCTCAGAAGGGGAAGATGCATCCCTGCTGCACGTGCCTCTCCCAGCATGGCCCTCCCAGCACGAGGGCAGCGAGATCATCCAGAGATGAGGGGGCAACAGGGTGACAAGGGCACAGGTTGGAGAAGAACTCTGAGTCCCTCCTCTAATCCTCCCAGCTTCTGGGAGGCGGGTGTTGTGTCATCCCTCCCTTGGCACTGGAGCCTCTGGCAGGGACCCAGTGAGCCGGACAGGACAGGAGAAGGAAATCTGGCCCTGGGGAGACAGCAGGGCTGGGAGAGGAATATCCCAAAGTTCCTGGCTGCTGACAGGGGTACAGAAATAGCCAGTGCCCAGTACCCTAGACAGTGGTACACAGCAGGGACATCCATAGGAAAACCCTTTCCTGAAGCAGTGACCTGGGCAGCTTCTTCCCTTCAGTGCTGTTCTCCCAGCTGCTCCCCATTGTCTCTGGTTTCCCAGCATCTCTCCATCCCCTCTCTGCAATCCCCTTCCCTCTCCCCAAGCCAGGAGTTCACCTGAAGGCCATCAGAGGGATTTAAGCCTTTGGCAGAGGAGTGAAGGGGTTTTGGAGAGAACTAAACCAGCCCTGCTGCTCCAAGAGAACTTCTGGGCTGAGTCTGTGCCCTGGGGTGTCCTGCAACATTTTATGGAATAACAAGGCACTTCCTGTAAAACTGCAGTCTGGAAATGCCATTGTCACGGGGTGCTGGTGGATGCCTGTGCTGCAGGCACACAGCTAAGCCTGGCTTAGTGGTGCAGCTCCTGTGCCCGCACTGCCCCTGCACAGGTGAGTTCCTGCCACACCGAGTCCCCCCAGCCAGCACCCAGGAGTGACTGCACTGACTCACAGCATGGATTTGGTGTGGGAACACACAGCCACACTCATCTGTAATAAATCAAGCCTGCAACCCTGAAGCAAGACAACGGGAAGCCACAGCTTAAGCCTGTCTACAGGCAATCAGGATGTGTACAGGTGAAGAGCACCAGCAGTTGAGTCCTCTCCAAATCCACGTCAGTGCTCTAAGAGCCTTTGCAGGATGTGTTCCTGGAGAAGATGCTTCCCTGGGTTGGAGTGAGAAGCCCCTGCCATCAGCAGCCACCTTCCCTCTGCTAATTAAGGTGTGGGAAATGCGTTCAAGGTGGTGCAAGACATCTGGTTACCTCAAAATGAATTTTCCCAACTTAATTACATTTCTCCTCCTGCAACATATGCTGAGGTGGAGCTGGGGACGGGACTGGTGGTGGGTGAAACAGGCAGAGGCAACAGCAGCAGGGTGGGCAGGGGCAGGGGGAAGCAGCATCTTGGATCTTGCTGGCATTTGTGCAGTGTACAACTGACAGGAACATTTTGGGGCTATGAATACAAGCTGACGTCTGCATGTGTGTGCAAGCCATAATCCTGCTGGGACAGGACATGTGACTGCCTTCAGGAGAGGGAATTTTAGGCAGCCTCTTCCAAACAAAACCCCTTCATGTCAGGATCTGGCATTTGTCGTTGTCATGCACTTTTCTTTTTCATTGTTGCAGCTTTTTATGGCTTTTTTGTACCAGCCCTGGTGCTGAGATTGGGTTTATTTAGTGCTCTTTTTGTGCTGTAGCTCCCCTGCTGCTGAGCCCAAGCCCAGGGCTCTGGTGCAAGGCATCACCAGCTGGATGCTTCATGGACTCAGTGTTAGTAGCAAACAGCGGATGGCTGCAGTCCTGGGATGAACATCAGAGAGGACCGTGGGATCCTCCTTGACTGACAGGCTGATCAAATGGAATACCAGGGTATTTCTGCTAATTAGTTGCAACTCGTGGGCGGGGGATGTGTATCACTTACACACACACGTGTGTCTGCCTGCAGAGTGGCAGTGGGGGCTCTGAGCACACGGAGTCCCTGGGTGAGAGATTCACATCAAGCCAGACAGTGTGGGAGGCCCAGATGCACAGTGAAGTGATGGGCCCAAAACTTCAGCTTTTTGCAAGCTCCTTTTTCTCCACTAGCCCTTACAATTAACCCTTTGGACTGCTAAGTATTATTTAATACAAACATTGGGTCTTCCCACCCATTTATTTGGGTGGCAGTAGCAAGGTCTTTCTGTGTGTATTCTGTCAGTGTTAGGAGGTTCACCTGTCCCCCTGGGCAAGGCATCCTGAGGGTTGCCAGTGAGAATGTCCCTGTGCCTCAGAAAATGCAACCTGGGTAAGAAAACCAGGTTCAAACAGGTAAGGCAACCTGGAGCTGTGCTGCAGAGAGCACTGGCTCAATGTGGCTCCTCTAGGCTGGAAACACAGCTTCAACTTGTGCTCATGGGATGAAAAAAGTTTAGGAGAGAAGTGTTGGGTAAGGGTTGTGTTCATAATGGGCCTCACCTGAGCCATGGCTGGAAGCAGCAGCAAGTTTCTCCTGGCTTGGTTGCTCCTCTTCTCACCTCGTAAGACTTTTTTTTGTTGCACAAAACACCCCTAAAACCTTTCAGACTTGGGCTGGCCTCCAGCTCTTCGAGGCAGACCCAAAGCCCACCCGACCCCGCGCTGCTGGAGCGGATGTGAAAACAAAGTTGGTTATTTTTGAGCCATAAGTAAGATCAAAATGCACATGTCCTGAAAAGCAGCAGGTGCTGCTGCACGAGTCTGGCACCCAGGATGGGGAGGGTGACCGAGAGCAAGCCCTGCAACACCATCTCCAGAGAAACAGCAACCAAACTCCTAACAGCCGGCAGAGAGGGGTGCACCCAGGGTGCCTTGTGCCTCACTAGACACATTTGGACAAGGATATTACTTTTATTGCCTTTTGCATGTGTTACCCCTTTCATTTAGTGTATGGCTAAACCAGGACATGGAGTAAAAGTCCCAAACACTGAGGAAGAGGGATGAGAGCCTGGACTCCCCAGTCCACCAACCCAATAAGCCTAATGATCATCCTGGTTCTAAGGAAGACATGAGCAAGTTTGGAAATTGAGGGTGATGCTTTTGAAATGGCTGCTAAAACCAAAACCAGCAGGAACTAGCTTGCTTATACTTTGATTTTTAAGTGGTTTTGAAGGATCTGTCCCATAAGGATCCGCAGTGCTGTCAGCTCCAGCAGCTACCAGGTATTTAGCTGAGAGGTACTTTGGGAGGCAGAGGTTCAGAAGAGCATTCAGGCGTGTGCCCATTGGAATGGCATCCAAAAAAGTGGCTCGGAAACTTGCTTTCATTTGGGAAACACCCCAGCTCAGCAGGCATGCTTTATTGAAAAAGAGAATTTCAGTGCTGAAGGGTAGGAATGGAGTTTTCTGCTCTGTAATTTTATCTGTGTGAGGGCTTGCAGTCATTTTTCTGTATCCTCCTCCTGCCATTAGTGACTAAAAATCTGGGGCTTGCATTTTATTTTTTTCCTTTATAGTTTCTTACCTCTTAAAGAAAACAGTCTTCAAACGTTAACATTAAAAGGTCAAGGCAGGATTGCACTTCAGTAGCCTTCAGGCTTCAAAAAATACCAGGGATCTTGAACTCGCAACACCGGAACGGTCAGGAGAGGGTTGATGGAGACAAGAAATCTGGTTGCCCTTTTCCTTCAGCTGCAAAGGCCAGCTCGTGTTTGCACTGCTCGGTGAAACGAGGGGGAGGATTTGCTCTGTGACGGGGGTCGGCTGCGATGTCACGGCAGGAGCATCCCGCCGATGCACGGGGTGATCTCCCGGCCGAGCGCCTCTCCCTGCCCTTTCCAGCCGGCTGCGGGAATCCTGCCGGGGCTTGCCGCTGCCTCAGCTGTGACTCCTCGGATCAAATGTCACGATAATCGCCGCCCGCAGCTCTCCCGCCTCTCTGCAGCGCCCCGGGCAGCTGTGCTGGGTGTCACCTAAGCCAGGGACCGAAGCCCTTTGGGCTGGATTACAACCTGGGAAACACTTGCAGCTTCCCAAGGAGCCTGGGATGGTGCCTGGAGGCTCCTCGTGAGAGCAGCCCCCAGGCAGCCCCAGGGTGCAAATCCCGGGGGTGCAGCTCAGTGCTCCAAATATCACCCCTCAGGGGCAGTTTTCCTCACCACAGCAGGTCTTACTTCGTGTATTTATTTACTGTGAGAAACAGCAATGCACTTTTACCCAAACTCTTCTGTTCTGCTGCTTCAGAATTGATTTTGCAGCTCAGGCCATGGGCTTCTGTGAAGATAAGCTGGAAGCAGCCCAGTCCCTGTCCACTGACACTGGGAGGAGTTCAGATCTGGGTTTCCTTAGCTTTGCTCGTCTCTTTTTCATCAGCCAAACCAAAACCTTGGATCCAGCTCCTCATGAATGGTGGTAAACTTTGGATCCAAACTCCTGCAATAAGCAGTTGTTTGCCCTGGCTGGAGCCTTAAGACTGGAGGAAAAGAAATTTCTAGGTATTATTCCTAAATAGGGAATGACAGTTGAAAGAAGAACCTTCTCCAGCCAACTCATGTGTCCAACTCTTTGGCTTTCCAAAAGGGAAATGAGTAACTGGAATGAGACAACAAATGAGATAAATGATAATTAACTGGTACAGTGATGAACCTCAGCAATCTGCCTCTGTGCACAACCTGCAAATTCATCTCCACTGCCATTCTGTGAGTTCTTAAAAGAAGCTGCCAGTTATTCCCCAAATCCCCTGAAACACAATCGGAATTGAGCAACCAATTCCCAGTGGTGTCATTTGAAAAATCCCAGCCCTATCCCTACAGGGAGGTAGAGCTCCAGGTTAAATATACCCTGAAAAGGCTTGGATTTCTCTGTGTGGGATAGCAGCAGGGAGAGGATGGTTGTGTCGTGCGTCATTAACAGCCCATTGAGCCGGTGGAGCCGCGAGGTTTGGTTACCGGTTCCTGGATAGCTGGGAGGTCAATTTGGCCAAGAGAGCAGAGGTGGATTTTGAAATGAGCTCCGTGTTGCCTGACTGCTGCTACGAGTACTGATAACAGGCTGGGATGGGTGGAAAAGAGAAGGTAATGTAAGACCTGGTAAAGGATCCTTGTGCTCCTTGGGAGGCAAATTGGAGATGTACACACTGCAGGGTCCCAAGGGTGCGTCCAAGCCCCCAGATGGCTTTGAACCAGTGAATTCAGGCTTACACCCTGGTGAGGCTGGGGGCACCAGCCCCTCCCAGTGCATGGACAGAGTTTGCAAACAGGTCTGAGCTTGGCCTCGCTGCCACAGCACCGACCTCTCATCAGAGCCCTCTTGGCAATAGGGAGCTGCCTGCCCTGCAAAAGGCTCAGCCTGGTTCCTGGGGTTCAAACAGAAAGCACAGCAAAGAGCCAACAGCTCTGCCAAAATGGCTTTTGAATTCACTCTTGGAGGATTTGCCTGAGGTAAAGCTCGTGAAGAAATTCCCTCATCTTAGTCTCTGTGCAACCTTCTGGCTGCTTGAAACTTTAGAAGGAAAAGAAATGAGAGAAACATCTGGAGACACCCTGCTATCTTTACTGCCTTAATTTGGATATAAAATACCAGGGAAGTCAATCTTCTGGCTGTAGGTGTTCTCGAAGGGCAGCCAAGGGTGCAGTGAAGGAGTAGAGTGGGGATCACCCCTCTCTGGGCAGCAGCACCTCTGCACACTCACTCTTGTGTCTGTCCAGCCTCCAGGGAGCAAGAAAAGCAGAAGATGCTCATCCCCCCCCTCCAGCTGTGCATACCCAGATGTGCTCAGGAGACTGAAACAGAAACTGGGCCACGGCAAAGAATGCACAGAAGGCACAGGACACTGCGGATGTTTGTTTTTAAGATCATCTCTTCATCCTTTCTTCATTGAAAAGCAAATGGCATTTTACATCTCACAAGCTCTCCCTTTGCAGTTCTCTAGCAACACTTTGCGTGTTAATTAGATCAACTTCACGGTTTCTTTATGAAGTGGGGAGGCTCCACAATCCCCATTCTTTAGGCGGATAAACCCTGTCAAAGCAAACCAGCGCTCACTTGCTCGCTCACACGTGTGTCCCGCACGCGAGGGTGATCCCGGCTGTTCCACCCGCCTCCGGCTCACCTGGAAAGGCAGCACACACCCAAACCTCACACCTGCTCCTCTAATTTACACCTCAGGACATGAGGCCGGGTGGCATCAGCGGGGATGCAGTTTAATAATTTCCTTACAGGTGTTTTCAGAGGAAAGCGGGAAGGGAGGGGCTGATTGATGGCATCCCTCTGACTGACATCTCAGCCCTGTTCCAGTTCTGATTCCCTGGGTGGGGGTGATGCTGAGAAGGACCAGTGGCCTTGCAGGCCAGTTTGGCCCTGCCACCAAGCACAGCCACCACTGATGCCTTCAGCTGCCCTGGGGTGGGCAGGAAGGAGGAGGGGTGAGATGGTGAAGGTGTTGATGCAGAATGGAGGGGACATTTCCATGACTTGTAAATCCACCTGCAAGCTTGGGAAAGGCAGACTGAAATGTGTTTGCAAATATTTGGCATTTGTCATCAAACTGTGATTGCTCACCCATTCAGAAGGAAAAAAAAAAAAAAAGGCCATAAAACTAAATAGACAGCCAAAACCTAAGTAGGTCTGCAAACAGCATTCCCCAGATTTAAGCTCTGTCAGCGTGGCCACTTTCCCTGTATGAGGAATAACACAATTTCCACCTGCGACGTCACGTTCAGACACTGCGTGTCCAGGGTTTTGCGAAGATTAATTATGTTTATACCATACAGTGGAGTTTTACCACTTAGCCATGGATTTCCAGGAAGAGAGGTTATTTCCTAAGGCATCGTGTAGGGCTTAGCACAGCCCAGTAAATAGGATGATGACTCCCTTGGCTCTGCTCCTTGGGCATTTCTTAAAGTGCAGCCTGGGAGCACACTGTTCTTAAATCAAAGCATAAAAATAACCAAACCAGTGTCGAGTGAATTGTAGCAGCTGGAGGAATGGAGGCAATAAAGAAAGTTAAACCAGCCCGATAACAATATCCTGTTACCAGAGAAGAATAAGCAATACTCTGTAATGGTGAAATACAAACCCCTTCTTGTGAGAAGGCATTGATTTTCCCAAAAAGGAACGGGAGGACAAACCGGAGCCGTAATGCAGCATGTGCGGGCACTGCGAGGGTATAACGATGACAACACTGGGCAAGTATCTCATCTCCAAAAGCTCAGGCTGTGTGACCTTTAGCAGCATTCAGGATTGTGTGTCTGTTTAGGATGTCATTAAACAAAACAGGCTTCCTCCAGCCGAACAGTGTGCAGAAGTAATTGGAGCGGGTTTGAAGAGCGAGATTCCAGACTAGCTAGTCAACAAACTGGGAAAAGCAATGTGTCAGAAATAAACCCAACACAAAAAACTAGTTTTGGATAATAGCTCTTTACCCCGTGTTCAAGTTGGTAGCCTGGTTTCCATGACAGGCTTAGTACAGATCCCAGCGCTTGGTGTGCTGTAGAGCCGAGGGTGGGATATGAACACCTTTAAGGCAAATTTAGATCAGCTGGAATAGTCCCTAGGATCGTGGTAGTTGGGCTCATGGATGTGTGATTGCTGACAGCTTTGCAGTTGTGTGTGAGAGGGAAGGAGGGATGGCAGGGAAGTAAACCCAAGGTTTAGTACTCCAAAGGTAAGGGTGGTGCCACGAGCGTGTCTCTTATGGCTGGGTAAGTTATGGGTGGTGTTTGAAAGCCACACTACAGAGCAGAATAATGAGGGTGAAGAATTGTAAGGTAGCTTGAAGACTGACATTAATTACCCACTAATTTTCTAGCTGTGATCCATGAAACACTTGTTGCTGATCCCCAGACAGATGGCTAGTCACATAGGACGGGCTTCTCCTCTTTATTTCCATCTGCTATATTTCATTAAGACAGCTAAAAATAAAAATATCCCTAACGTTATTTTTCCATGCAAGCTACTGCTACAGTGATTTGATGTGACTGTGAATAGAAGAGTTTCCAAGAGACAAGATTTTCTTAATTAATTTGTGATCTGTGGCATGAAAAGTGACTGCAAATCCCTACACGAGACTCATCCCGAGCACTACACTTACTTCTAAGTGGTATTTATCTAAAGGAATCAGTCCAAAACAATTTTTTTTTTTCTGCTGTAAGGGGAGAAAAGAGGCTGCTGTCTCTTCTGAGCAGAAGAAATTGCCATTTTTAGGTTCTAACCAGTTGTAGATGGTGCCTACGAAACGGAGATGTAATCAAGGAGATCCTTCAGGCATGAAGCCTTCTCTCCCTCTGTGTAGTGGAAATATCTCCAGAAACAGCTTTTCTGCACAGCTCCAAGCCTCTTGTCAGCCAGCACGGTGCCCAGAAGCCCCCTTAGGGGGGAATGCATTTTTGGGAGGTTGTTTGGTTCTGTCTTTCACAGATTTTTTTGGCTCTAGCAAACGTGTCTTTGTGTGTGGGGAAGCTGGGTTCTTGCACACACAGCTCTACCAATTTCAGAGTGTAGTTCCTGCTGTACTGAAGTGTTTTTCTGGGAAGTTAAGGTCCCCTCTATCCAGATTGCAATTTACTTACTTTCCAAAAGGCACAAACCATTTATGTGTTGATAATCCTTTCTAGTCCTTCCGTTCCTTTCCCACAAATTCTCTCAGAAGGACAGAGGCTCTCCCTTATTTCACGATGAAGAATATTCAGCCTGTTTTAGAACAAGGAACTGTGAGGTGGCCCAAAAGCCCCAAAGGAAGCACAAACACAGGGAGCAGGCAGCCCAGCAGTAGCAGCTTGGTGTGATGAGGAGCTCCAGGGACTCAGCTAACACTTGGTCTCCAGAACTGAAGGTGAAATCTGGGACTGGTGTCTTAGACCTGGGCTATTTTTATCCTCAAGTGCACAAGCCATTGCCATAGACCTCCTGAATGGTGGCCACAGATGCTTATGAGAGATGAGCTCTATGACTTTACCCTTTCAGAGTTTTCAAGGGCTAAAGCAAGGGTGTTATTTTGGACACCACAACCCAAAGAACCACTCATACTGTGTCTCAGTGACACTGCCACAGCACAGGCGAGAAACTTAGTTCTCACCCCTCCTTTATCAGTTGCTTCAGCTTAGAAAAGCAGGCAATTTCCTCACCCTCTTGGCAATGTTCCCACGAGGAAATTCCTCCTCCCAAGCCGTAGCCACAGAGCCAGCCACACAATCCTTCCCTCTCTTGGATCATGCCATTTCCCCATTTGCTTGGGCTCACCCCGGCCCGTCACCCCAGGAGAACCTTTGGCTCCCTTCTCCTGCCTGTTCTTCCTCCTCCAAGAGCAGTTATTTGAGTTCCACCCTAAGAGCACATTGACTTAGGCCCCAGTTTAGCAAAGAATTTTATCACATGCCTGAGTGCAGTTGACTTAGACCTTCAATCTGTTTTTAGCTTATCAGAGCAGGGGTGGGCAGAGCCCTCGTCCCCTTACGCACGCCCGGCTCTCGTGGAGCTCGGCCGTGGACGAGCAAAGAGCGATGTGCATAAAGTTGAGCAGGAACTCAGATAAGCAGGGCTGCTGAACTGGCCTCCATCCAGCTTGGTGCCATGCCTTTTAAGACCTAATTATCTCCACACAACACTGCAGAGGTGTCAGCCCCGTGGCTGTGACACACCGCAGGTTATTGGGTGATTCTACCCCAACTCGCCGCTGCTGCACAGTAATTAAACTCTGTGCAGTCTGTGCCTTGCTCAAGCTTTGCCTTGGATAATAGGAACCCTGAATAAGGACTTCAGAGTTAATACTTAATAACTTAGGAGCAGGGAATGTGGCTAAAGCAGGCGAAAAAAACAATGATTGCCTCCAGTCCAGACAAAAAATAATGCAGTAATACTGGAGTCAGTATTTCATTCTGCTTAAACCACAGTGAAGTTGGACACAGCAGCACCTCATTTTCCTGTAGGGCCTCATTAGAAGAGAACAAGGCTTAATGACAATAGTTAAAGAAACAGAAAGACACCATGGACTTCACTTAGCCACTTGGAACTTCTACCTTCAAAGTCTGGCATATTTAATTCAGCTCATAGAAAAATTCCAGTGGTGAAGGGTGGAGAAAACTGAATGTTGAATGAAGACTTTTGTTTTCCTGAACAGAGCTGAAATGAAGAAGAAGCTGGGTGGTGACGATCAGATTTCTCCTATAGGTCAGAAGTTCAATGTATCATCGGATTTCATGTCATGGGGCTGTTCTGTTCCTAATTGCATCCAGCCAGGACTCTGCACATCACTGAGCTTTTACTCTGGGCTCCCTCCAGAAGATATATACTGCAGTCAAAGTAGTAACTAAATCATTTTAAATGCATTTTTAAGGGTGAATCATTACCTTTCAATTCTACAACAGAGCAGAAAATGAAATTAGTTGCTGGCTTGAGTTCATATAAAATATAAACCCCAATACTTAACTGGATTGTCTCCACAGCAAGTTTATTTTGCACAAATTTAATACAAGTATTAAGCAACAAACCTCTGGTAGCTGTGATCTCGGATTCAAAGGCATCTGGAACCTCACAGGGACAGAACCAAAACCCTGAGAAAAGTGGCCTGAGGGCTCATGGCCTGACCCCAACCATCAGTTGTGGAGGGTGGATGAAAGAGGTTGAGCTGAGCTGAGTTCGTGCAGTGGGTGAGAGGGGGATCTGAGCAAGCAGCACTCTGCAGCACAGGTCCTGAGTGATCCCACTGCATAACTGCATGAATTATTTATATATCTTGGGGAGAGAAGCTACAGCCACATCTCAAGCTGAAATAAAAAAAAAAAACACAAACCAAATAAAACCCCAACAAACCAAAAAACCAACAAACCCAACAGCTTAGCACTTAGCTGATGACTGACTTTTTGAATTATTTAAATTCAACAGAGACATCCATGGTGGACTAGCATGACCTCCTATGGACATCTGTTCATCTGCAGAATTAACTGAGACTGAGTGAGCGTGTGAGCTGCTCGCCCAGCCAAGTCACAATATTAAATTATGGCAGAGGAGCACGAGCTGTTACGCAAGGATGGTGTGGGGCCACGGCTGAGAACCAAGCTGGGGTATCTCACCTTCATCCAGCAGCTCATGAAGGTTAAATTACCAATCCCAAACCAACTTTGCGTTGTGCATGTCTCCTCCAGAGCACCTTTCAGCACACCTCTGCTTTGAGAAACCTGTCTCAGAGAGGTTTCACCCTTCCAGAACAGACCATCTTGCGACCTGCAACACGTTCTCTCCTTAGCAAACCATCTTCCAAACAATTTCATCCTGAAAATAAGGGCTTCACGGGTTTCAGCACACTCTGGTTTCCCATGCTAGGAAGAATGAGGTTTTTGCTGGTGCTGTAGGACAGCTTTGGGAGGCAGCCTGGGAGAGCAGTGCCAGCCAGGAGGAGCAGGACTGCACAGAAGACACGTCTGTGTTCCTCGGATGCTACGAATTTCTCCTGAAGCCAAGAAACCTGAAACTGCAGTGGCAAGTCAGACTTCCTCCCGCCATGGAGTGGAGGCAGGCTAATTTTAGTCTCCATGCACTATGCAAATCATCATTCTGTAGCTGAGTTTATTTTTTAAAGTGCTGACTGCCAAACTTGCTGCAGGGCATAGGCTCCTCATATGGGTCTTAAAGAGGTTTGAAACCAGCCTTTCAGTCAGCGGAGCCACATTTCAGATACAGGGGTGGCAGCTCAAGGGGGCCCCTGTGAGAAAGCAAAATTTCAATAGGAAAAGTCTAGGTGATTAGCTGAGGTCATATATTGATTTTTTTTGACTGGACAGAATTAGCTGTTAGTGGGGGGTTTTTAATATATTTTTGGTTCTACATATAATTTTTTGTTTTCCCTTGAAAGTTTCCCTCATGAGCTGCACTGCTCTGAGCCCAGAGGAGATGCTGGGAGTGCTGGTATCTGGATCACACCCAGTATCTGCAGATAAAGGAAGCAGATCACTATCGGGTTTGAGATTTATTCTTCTAAATATTTGGCACATTCACAGAGTTCACTTTTAAGTGGGATTGATCTGACTTCCCAGGAAAGAAGCAGTTCTTTAAAACATCGCTGTTAGACTGTGATTCATGGCACTCATTTGACAGGCAGTGGCAGAAATGGGGAACATGGAGCAGCAACAAGGCAGAATGTGCTTCCAGGAAGCCCAGGCTTCACCACGGACAGTAAATTGTTACATTTCTCTTCAATATTCAAAAGATTTAGCATGCAGACTTTCATCTGATAACTTTCATGGAGTCTCTGTCACGAGTCATGCTATGACTGAATTGTTCTTTGTGTTTAAATGAGACAATTCTCCATTATTTCTTATCAACCTATCATAGAGACCATCAGGAACTTTCCTTTCTCAGCTTTAAGAATAACCACTTCCAAGTTTGATGTCTTACCCATAACCTTCCAGGCATTTACCCTTCCAAATGGGTCTGCCTGGACCTGAGTGCAGAAAGGCACTTTGAATCCTGAACTCCAAAATGAGGTGGGAGAGTAAAAGCAGGAGCTTGTTTCAACTGTGAAACTATTTTAAAAGGCAATTCTGTGTTCTTGGCTGATCTTGAATCTTCAACCTGAGTGCTTTGGATCTGAGGCTCAAGCCCTAGTGAGTGGTCAGAGTTTCTCCTTGGAATCCGCTGCAGGTTTTAGGAAGGACTTGGAGAAAAAAGTGTGCGTGGCAAAATCTAATTTAGATATAAAGGCTGTGAAATACCTGGCTGCATTTAGGGCATGGAAAGCTGCTATATTCCTCTGAATGCAGCCAGTTGCTGCACTGTGCATTTATTTCCATCCAGGTGAACAATCTGCTGATTTTGTAAGAGCCCAGCAATGCTCAGGGATTAAAAATAAGTAACTGAAGGACTGTGCATACAACTTGTGGCCAGCCATGGAAGGGAGGGATTGAGGAAAAACATCTTTTCCAGAATAAAAGTGTGGAAGAATCCCAGAGGAACCCCATTCCCCTCCTTTGGGGGGACTCCAGGAGCTGGGTGGATGTCAGCGGCTCTGTGTGGAGCCTGGACAGCCCTGGCAGGACTGGGATGGGGGGTGCCCACAGGAGAGGGGGCTCAGGGAGGGGGGGCTGAAGGCTGGAAATGATTCACCTGCCTAATTTGCATCTTCCCACCAATATATCACCCGTGGAAGTGGAGCCATGTCCCAAGCAGAGCAATAAGGAGCCTGTGTGGAGATGAATGGTGTGTCTGTGCTGCCGGGTGTTCCACCGGGACGAGCGGACCCGCTCCCCCTCCGGCGGGGCTGCACTCTATTTCTGTACATTTTCTGTGTCATTTCATCACCCCTCAGCTTCATATTAAACCTGACCTTTCCACTGCACTTGACTGGGGAAAGGTAATCACCTGCCTTGCTTTCTTCAGGGTTATACATCATTGTGTATGACAAGCAGATAAGTGTACCTGGAAAATACGGTTGCATGTGAGACCAGGCAGCAAAAAATATCTGCGAGTAGGTCAGGATCCACTTGAAGACCTGCCAGACCTGCCTGAGCACAAATACATTTTTCAAGCTGGATATTTAACTCCCACTGGCTCCCGTGGAAACTCAACAATTGCAGAAAATCTTCTCGTGCTTTGAACAGTGGAGAGAGAGTCCAGTCCCCCCCTGCTGCAGCAGGGCCCTGAGCGAGCACGGGGAGGGAGGCTTCTGTGATTGATGGTGTTGCAAGGAGTTGGGAAGTTAGCAAGGGAGAAAAGCAATCTTTTTAGGTTTCATACAGTGGCTAGAGATGGATCTAAACACGCCATTGTGCAGCCCTGGGTCTGGAACCAGGACTGTGCACTGCACCAAATAAACATCACCCAGAAGGAGTTTAATACCTAAGTGCATCCATAAGCATTGGGGGAAATGTTCCCAAGGGATAACAATAATCTCACACAAACAGCTCTGTTAGAGCACCTTTATAGAAATCCAGAGACTTCTAATTAATGCAGCTATAAAATATATGCCTCTAGTGTGGATTTGATCTGCTGGCTACTGATGATATTAATTTCTGGAACATGATGTTGATACCAAAATGATGGCAAAGCTAATCCACCGGGAAAGGTGAAGGGACACAGTGTGGCTGCTGTTTGAGTCAAGCAACACCCAGCTCTCTTAAGCAATGTTTATTGTATACATCCAGGAGCAGAGTAGGAGAGCCTGCACTGTGCTCAGTGTTGCTACAACTGCTTATTCTTATTGCTTGTTATAGTATCTTGATGCAGTGCCATCCAGAGTACCTGGATATTCAGGATATAACCTCTAAGGAGGGACAGAGGGGATGGGGTCAGCTGCAGAAAATTCAATGGCAGGGCTCCTACAGCCTGGGCTTTGAGACACCTTAATTAAGGTGAAGAAAATGCCTTGGTGTCACAGCTTGTTCTACTTGCTTTTCTCGTGTAGAAGCTCTTCCTAATGCTGAAGTGATTAAAGAATAATCCAAGTCGATACAGAAACATCATCCAATGAAAACAAAGACAGTTTAGCTAAAATTGGTTTGAAAATGCTCATTAATTAAGCTAAGGTAAATTTGCATAGATGTGGTCTTGCTAACACTCTTTTCCCCCTCTTCCTACCTAAATGGGACTAATTATTTCTCTAATTATGATGTAATTGTGTGGCCTTGGGATCATTGATTACAGGTGCACTCCTCCTCTCACTGTTTTGCCTGAATCCAAGCAGAAGAGAGGGATG
>JAWWES010000042.1:5525709-5537878 GCA_035583135.1 Lophotriccus pileatus
ATAGAATACACAGGTTTGGGTTACACCCATCCAGTGATGAATTGGTCCCAGCTGTTCTAACTAGGACAGATGTGCTGCTACTCCTTTTGGCTGCAGCCTTGACCTTAAAAGAGAGGAAAAGAAAAAAGTGAGTAAGGTGAGCTATTTATAGTGGAGCTAATTATTTTGATGTGATATGACAGCAGCGGGGCCTGTTTTCTCTTCACACAATTAATGGCAGTGGAAGAAGCATTCAATACCCTTTAACAATGTTTGTTGGCTACAATACAAACCTTTGCTTAAAGCTCTAAAGATGCAGGGTTTTTAAATACAGGACTGGGGGGCACAAGGTGTGTTGTGTTTCTGGCTGGTGTGAGTAGAACTGAGGAGCTGTAAAGGAGGTGCTGCTGTTAAAGAAAAAATGCACAGTTTGCAGCAAGTCTGCAAACCACCCCAAAATCCTGCAGGTCAAACCTCAGGTGGCTCCTGGGGTGCTTAGTGGACACCTAGGAATTTGAAGTACCAAAACTTTACTATTCCCAAGTAGGGGAACTGAGGCAGAGCAGTTAATTTGGCAGTGCTTGCAAAGCAAGTAAGATGCCAGAGAGGGACAATCTTGGTCCATGGTCTCTGATCCTTCTGGAGAAAATGGATTTACACTGTGCTTTTCACTGTCCCTTACCTGTCTTTGTGCTGTTCCTGTGCACAAATCCCAGGAGGGATGACCTGCTGGGCTGCAAATAAACTGGGGAAGGTGGAGGGGACAGAGGGGGATGTCTTGGCTGAACTTTCTGTTGCCTGTTACTGAAGACTTCTGCAGCAAAAAAGCACCCCCTGAGCACTGTGATGTGTTTTCTAGGTCTCTGGGGAAGCTGTTAATAGGAGCTATTCCTGCTCTCTGTTTTGGAGCTGGACAAGATAGATTTTTTTCTTCTTTAAAGTTTTAGGATTAAAAAAATATGTATGTGTGTGGAGTGGATCATTGCTTTTTAACCTTAGAATTTGAAATCCTAATTTTTTGTGAGTTATTTCTGGTGCAAAAGCCACTTCATTGTCGAAGCTCAGGCCCTTCTTCACCTGCCAGGTTTATGAAATAGCTTTTCTTCCTTGGTCCTCACCACCCTCAGGGTGTCCCACAGCTTGTCCCTCTCTGTGACCACAAAACCCCTTGCCACAGGATCTGCCGTGTATTCCAGGTCTTGCTTCACTGTGGCGAGAGGGGAGGAAAAATATCTGCTCTCCGCTGCTTTTGCAGCTTCAGTTGGGTCCCTGAAATCTGTGCTCTTCTCGGGTTGCTTCTGGTGACCTTTCAGGCTCTCAGAAAGCAGGTGCTGTTTGTGCAGCCCTTACGTGACTGTCGCTTTGTTTCCCTTTGATTTATCCTTTTTAAACCCCCCCGGGTCAGGCAGTTGCAGGTACAGTGCAATATTCATGAGAGGCTGATTTATGCAGGCACAAGGCTGTGCAGTGGGATTACAGGGTACTGAATGTTATATGCAGCTTTAATTTCTTTTTATGACCAAAGGATACAGCCAGCATTTCTCAAATATGGAATTTATGAGAGCCTCATTCATGCAGGGTTTAAAGGGCCCCTGTCTCTGTGCCCTGCCATGGGACGAGCAGCCCGTGCAGCCTCTGCCAGTGAACAAAACTGTATATAAAAACACATCCAGGGCAGTTAGTTGGACACTGAAACTCCCTCTGCACACAGAGCCCAGGCAGTCCTGCAGGATTTATGCAGCCCCAGCCCTCCTCCAAGTTACAGGGGCACAGAAAAACAAACTCTGTGAAATAATTGAGTCAAAAATCTTCCAGGCAGGCATTTTCTGTGCTGTGCTGTGCGGCGCCGGGGGTTAAGTTCAGGACTTCTAAAAGGTATAACAGCGCAAACTAAGTAACAGGGAGTATTTGTGGCAAGTCCAGACAACATTTGGCCCTCCTAAGCTCCAGTCCTGTGCTCCCACCAACACAGCTTGTTCCTCTTCTGTCTTAATTTTGCACTTTGTATCTGATCTGTGAGTCCTTTCTCCCAAGAAGGAATCTCTGCTCACTGGAGGAGCAGGGTTTGTGTGCCTGGTGGCTCCCCAGGCACTGCTGTCCACCTGGAATCTGCACTGGAGTTTATCCAACAGCCTGGCATAAAATTCAAGGTATTAAATGCAATAATAGGGCCCTGCAACAGAACGTGCATGTCTGATGTGGTGAATTATCCAGTCCTCTCCTGCCTGGAGTGTAACACATCAAATTACATGTACTTGCATCCCACACAGCTATTCTGGGGAGAGAGATGATTCTTTGGAAAGTCACTGAAGTTTTTGTAGTGGAACTGGAACCAGTGGCATATTCAGAAACCTCACAGCGGGTTCCTGATGGGAGATGGGCCTGGCAGCCTGTGACTGTCTCCAGCTCCAGAGTCCCTGTGGGAGGGTGAAGGGGACCTGGCAGCCAGCCCTCAGCTCTCATCTCATTGATACTTTTGGGTTTTCTTTGCTGTTGCAAGCACCTCTGAGTCCAGCCTGGACAAGAGGAAAAAGCCTTACCCGTCTTCAGCTTCTATTTCTGCAGAAGGGGAGCTTTTCTTTCCATCTTCCCTCCCTGCCATGCCATCCAGGAAAACAAAAAGGCACTGCTATAACATCTGCTCTTTTCTCCTCCTACGTGCAGGCTCTTTCTGGGCTCCCTATTAAAGCCCTTCCCACACGGCAGCGTAGGCAGCCTCATGCGTGTACATCTCAGCGTACAATTTTTTCCCATCCCTTGGGAGCAACGTTTGCAAGAAAAGTGACTGGTGAGGGTTTATTTTTTGCTCCTTGCTAAGACTTTGGTTTTTTAACGGGCTCCTCGCTCTCCAACCGCGCCTCCTCCTCCGGCGCTCAGCCCGTACGCCGTGTACGGCGGGGCTGACACGGATGCTCATGGAGACACTGGGAGTGGGTGGAAAGGGATGCAGCAACGTATGTAGAAAATTCCCATTGCTAAGCTACGCTCAGGTGCGTTTACTTCTACCGAGAGGGGTTACTAAGGAAACAAGGAGCTGATTTCTGGGGGGGTGGGGTGGTGTGAGGGGAAAGCAGCCGTTCCCAACGAGTGACAAACGCTGTGCTTGTCCTTCAGCTTTGATGTTTGGGGTCTGTTCTTCGGTCCCTTGTCATTGAAAAGTGTCTGATTTTGAGGTTGCTTTCGCTCTCCTGTCCCAGTCCTGTCCCGGGGGCCGTGGCAGGGTGCCGAGCCTTCACCATGAAACACACGAGCGCTCTGAGTCACTGCTCCTCCTGGCAAAGGGAACGGGAGAATCCATCTGGGCTCGTTCCATCCAGAAAAACTTGCCATGTTTTGCAATTTTCACTTCTGTTTTTTGGTTTGGTTTTTTTTGGTTTTTTTTGTTGGTTTTTTTTCCTCCTCCAGTTTGGAGCGGGTTGGCTGTTCCCGAAGCTGGCATGGCTTTTTGTTGCAACAGGAAAAATCCCCATCAAAATAAATTTTTTGCTGGAAAGTTTAATCCAAGTGGTTCAGGGCTGAACAAAGCTGCTCCTGCTGCGCGGGGAGCTCTGCGGAAAGGTGCTCTGCTGTTTCCCACAGTCCCAGTCAAACCCAGTTGCCAATTATCAGGTTGTGTGTGCATCTTGCTGAGGCTCTTATGGGGTAAAACATTCTGCAGGAGGTGGCCTGAAGGGTAGAAAATAAAGGCAGGGGGTTGAAGGAATTGGAAGAGGTTGGACTCGCTGTTCTGGCCCAGGTGATGCGAAGCAGGTTTTGGGGTGCTGGGGCTCGGACTGTGCAGGCAGGAGCGACCTCCAGTCCACCCAAGACTTGACAGTCAATGGAAATGAGTGATTTACTGTATCAGAAATAGCAATTATCCTTGAAAATGCAAGAAAATGATTAATTGCACCACAAGGTGCAATGTCAAGAGCACCTACTTCATAGCATCAAAACAGAAAGGGTTTTCAGACACAGCCCTACTTTAGAAGGGGAAAACATACATTTTCCAAGTTAAGAAATCAGATCCAAATACTGAAAACAATTCAGAAAATGCCATAAAAGAAACATGAACAGGAGCAACATCATTAAAAAGGAACATTTCAAAAGGATTTATAATCCCCAACTAAAGTTCTCCAGTACAGAAGCAAAGAAAAAGAATTATCCGTTTTTTATTTTTAATTGTGTTTCCTGAATAGTGTGTTTAGTTTAGGGGGATGTGACATAATTGTGTATTTTCCCACCATTCAGTAAGTATAATTCAAGTTATCACAAGGAACACTTGCTCATTAAAAAAAATAATCTAAGCTTGCAAACCTGATGGGTTTTACAGTGTGATTAACTTGCTGGCTTCCAGAGTGTTTAACTCAAACAAAGGGAAAGTTCAAAGAGAATGGTTTGGTTTATCTTAGCATATAATTCTTTTTTCCCCCTGTGAACACAGAAAAATACAAATGACAGTGTATGTTGTTTTTGATAGATTTACAGTACCATTAGATTTTACCCAGGCCATCCTGAAGACGTACTTCTTTTAGTCTTTCCTATCAAGCAATTTAAACCCCCAATTCATTGGAAATTAATTCCAGAAGAAAGGAAGGGAAAAGATTGTTGTTCTTCCACATTAGCTATTCTTGCTAACCCTTGTGTGCAAATGGCAATGGGGATGGGGAAAAAAAAAAAAAGAGATGCTTGTAGCAACATATTTATTTTGCAGGAGGGAAAGGCAGTGTGGAATTTTTTTATCTGCATGGGAGGGTCTGTATCGTAAGTGGTGACAAACATTGCACGTCGAGCTGTGATGGTTTCTAGTGATACAAAAGGTGTGTGTGAAGCAGATCACATTCTTTTAGAGGGATCAGTGCTTTTCCTATGGGAAATAACAGATTTTCCCCGAGCACTGAAGTGCTGCTCCATCCAGCTCGACACACAGGAGTGATCCAGAGCTGAAACCCGTGAAAAGTCCCTGGGGCAGCTGCAGCTTCGCTCACTCTTGCAGAGGAATAAACTGTCTTTACACAACTATATTTATCCAAGGGGTTGCACGACTTCAGGACTCTGTTTCAAACAGAGCATTCCCGAGGCAGGTCCCTGGGGGGATGTGATGTGGTTACCCCTCCCTGGAAATGCAGAGATGCCTGAGGCACATTGGCAGCTGGGTTTGTCCTCACTGCGGTGTTGGGACAGGTTAAAAGTGCTGTTACCAAGGACAAAAGGGAAAACAAAGGAAGTTTTTTGATGGGAAGTTTCATGGCTTGCTTCAGTATCCTATGTATTGCTTTTTGGAAGCATTTTAAAATTACCTGAAATGCAGTTGCATGGTATTTCCAGCAGTCTGACTATTTTGGAGTTTTTAATAACAATGAAAAATGCCTAAAGTGAGAGTTATGCTGCACAGTTGTTTGGATTCCATTTTTTTGTTTGTTTGTTTGTCTGTTTTTATGGTAATATTATGGTGCTGTTTTAAAACTGAAACAGTTGAACCAGCGAGCATGGTCACAGCTTCCAGTTCAGTAGACCTCTCATTATTTACCTGGTGAGGGGGGGGAAGGAAAGTGACAATATATTCCTAAATATCCCTGCCTGACACCCGATCCCTGGGCAGGTATCTCCGTGCTGAGCTCCCTCCACCTTGGCACCAGCACAAACCCCTCTGGACCTGCCAGATCTCCCGGGGTCACGGGGTGGTCAGGACAAGTGAGCGATGGGAATATTTTTGGGATGAGCTGGGATCCCCTCTGAGATCCCAAACAGCACGAGCAGTCTCGCTATTTAGAATGATTTTGACGTTGCTGGTCCATTCAGACCCTGTGGCTGCTCCTTATCCAGCAGCAGCTTGGAGGTACCAGGATTGAAGGTTTTGTGAATTATAAGGAAATTCAGAGCCCCACAGAGAGGAGTTTGAGCTTAAAACCCCACTGGGATTTGCCCAGATCCAGTTGGTGTTTCTTGCATGGTGAAAACACAGCTATCAGCCTTAAGAAGAATTGCAAAATACCTACTTGTCCAAATAAACAGTGAGCAACCCAGACTTCACCCAAATGCTCTGGTTTCTTAAACAGGCCCAGCCCTAAAGCCCTGGCTGTGAACAAACAGCACCTGAAAAGTTTGGTGTGCTTAGAGCATTCAATTAAAAATAAAAATAATATTAAAGAAATGGACATAAAATAAAAACAATTTTAAGAAGTAGTGCATATTATTCCTCCAACGAGGGATTATTGCCTGAATGAGGAATTCAAATGCAGGAAGAGAATTTCTGCCCTGAATTTTAAGAGATATAATGTAATTACTTATTTATTTTTTAAATTAAAAAAGAAAAAAAAAAAAGTCCCTGGGCACTGGCAGTGCTGAAAGAAGCTTTTTAAAACCAAAGCAAAGCTTTTAAGCCTTCAAGAAGTGCTGACAGGGAGAAAACATTGGCATCTTCCTTTCCTCCTGTCTTGAGGTGAGGGTTTAACTTCAGCCCCACTGAAGGGTGCGTGACCTGACCCCAATGTGCCTGACAGCCTGGGGCTGAAGGCACAAACCCCAAATTCCATGAGCTTCTCAAGGCCATTTTTTGTCTATTTCACTTGTCCATGTGCTCAAAAGATGGTCACCCAGCACATTTATTATTTATTTGGATGCTGAAGGGATGATGATGACCCGAGATCTGATGTTTGAGCCCTTGTCCTGTAGGGAAAGGGTCACTGAAGGATGTGTCTTGTAATCCCAAAATAAGCAGGGCTGTCTCCAGCCAGCACATTTCTCAAAAGCTTTTCCATGAGACACAACTGAGACTTCAAAACAGGTTTTTCCTGCAGTGGCAAATGTGAAAACACACTCGAGCATTTGCTCTGCTGCTCACAGAGGCGACCAGGGAGGGATCAGCAACACGGAGTGATTTGTAAAGTGGCACCTCAGGGCTCCCTTTCACTTGTCTTCTGCAAAAGCTTGTGCTGCTGGGAATTTTAAAGTCAGAGCTGGGAACGCTGGCATCAAGCAAATCTAAAATTTTGCATCTCCCCAAGCACCTGTGCAAAAAATAAAACATCCACATGAAAAAAGAGACAAATTACAGATTTATGCTATTCCAGCAATGGGGCAGCAGTGCACTGTGAGCTTCAGCAATGCCATTTGTGACTGATTTTTTTTTTTTAAAGCCTTTAAATATTTATTTAAAAACCGCTCAGGAAGGAATTATTTCTCATTCTTTTTGATTGTTGACAAAATTTCAAGATCAAATTTCGAGGAAAACAACTGGTTATAGACACTTTATGGCAAGGCAAAATCCCAGATCAGCTGTGCTGGCAGTTGATTTGGGCTGTTACAGTTAAGAGGAAATGCAACTCTCCTAAAGAAATGACATTTTATTTTTGAGCCATTGAGGATCGTTGCATGGACCATAAATGGTAATCAGGCTGTGTGTGTGATCAGGCAGGTGTGATAATAAGGCAGGTGTTTTGGGGTGCTCTGCTCCCCTGGGTGCCTTGGGTGAGTTTGCTCTGAAGCTCCGAGTCAGCAACGTGCTTTAGGTTCGGATGGACACGGGAACAGCCACGTTTCCTTCTCTTTGAGGTCACTGAGTTTATGCATCCAAGCTCCAAATCAGCCAGAGATGACTTGAAATGCTGCCAGTCCGGCCTTAGATTTGCTAGACCCAGACTAACCAGGAAATCTCCTCTTGATGAAAGTCTGGGGTGGGGGAGAGGGCACGATCTCTGTGGTAAATGAGCTTCAGCAGTTTTATCTGCAGACAGTTTAGAATTCAGGAGACATATTAAAAAGAAAAAAAAAAAGGGAAGGTTTGCAAGGCACAGCTCCACTTAATGTAAACTCTACCTAAACCACCCCAAAGGCACCCATGGGCAATCCAGTTGAGCTGTGCTCATCTGGGGATGATTCCCTATGGGACCACCACCATCCCGAGCTGGGACGGGAGCCCAAAACCCACGGGGAGGCCTGTCTGGGATGGAGGTGTGACCGTGATAAGTTTGGATTTGCTGGTTTGGCAGGGCTGAGACATGAAGGTCACGGAATAAGGGAGCCTGGGGCTATTTATACATGGGGTGCTTACCACTGAGAGCAGCAACATTTGATCAGGGACCTCTCCCAGACGGAACCCCCTCCCCAGAGGGCACACACTGGACATATCTGTTACCAGAAGGTCTCCTCCCACTCTGCTCTGCAAAATAACCCTCTTCGGAGCTGGACTGAAGGGCAAACATATGAGGCTGAACCTGCCTGACCTGGTGGCAGCATTGGTAGCATGAGCTGGGGGAAAACCCATTGCAAACCAGGTCCCTGCAGCTGAAGGATCTCTCATCTATGTGCAAATGCTGAACTAGCACAAGGCAAAGTTTCTTTTTTTAAAGCCCAGTGCTGGTTTGTGCAGTTTAATGATTTCCTCAGATATCTTTTTAGTTATTTATTTCCACTCTCTAAAGGCTCCTGGCTCTTTAACATTTTTTTTAATGGTATTTTCTGAGCATGTTCTCAAATTAAATGTTGCTGAAAGCTGCGTTGCTTAAGAGGATGGGGGTTTGCAGAGCACTTGGGCCTGATTCAGCAAAAGCACTTGATTATCTTCAGTTTAATTTTACAAAGTAGTTAAGCACATGCCTAAAGCAAGGTATGTCCTTAAGTCCACCTCTGCTCAGCAAAGCATTTAAACACGTGCTTTGCTTTAACCAGAGACAAGGGAATTGTAGCACATGCTTAAATACTCCCCAAACCTGGAACCTGAGCAGCTCTGGCAGATGATTACCCTCCTGCCTCGCTAGAACCAGTGGTTCTGTCACACTGCTAAAAACATTAACAAAATTCCTTATAATATGCTGTTCCTTATAATATGCTATTTCTGGCAAAAGCAAGAGCAGCTCCTCCCCAGTTTGGGGCTGGAGGGACTATTGCCAGGGCAGGGAAGGGAGCGATGCTTTCTGAGAGGAGCTTTGTGGTTGTGCTGTCGTCCTGCTCTATATTTGGATGTTGTTGTACAGGCAGAGCGCAGGTCCCTGCCTGAAGCCTGTGGGTGTTGCTGAAATACAGATAATAAGTGGCTTGTGTGATTTGACTGAAGCCACTTTGCTGAGTACATGGAGCCCTGTTCCCTTTGCTGGATGTGCCAGCTGTGCTGGGGGTTTCTCCAACACCCCTTCTGCTCTAAGGACTCAAGTGTGCTGGTTTAAGACTGGAGCTTGCTGGAGGGAAGCTCAGACTGGAGATGTTCAGGGTAGAGTTTGGCACTTTGTCAAAGTAGCAGAGATGGTCTGATGCTGAGTCCAGCAAAACCAGGCAGGTTGGGATCAGCAGGGCTTTCCCCAGGATCACCTGCTTGATTCCTGGGCACCTCCTGTGCTGAGTTTCTCTGAAACCTGGGAGATTGACAGCACTTGGACTCTCAAATCAAATTATCCTGGAAAGCAGAAAGGCTCTGAGCCTTGACTGAGCCAGAAATCAGTATTTTCTGGGATTCAGCAGCTGCCTTAAATCACAGCTTCCCTAATCCAAATTGGTAAAAGTGCCATTCAGACTTTTGATCCAGACTTGCACTGTGATTACAGCATTCCACAGCTGCCCTTTAGTGGTCAGAAGGGGTGACACCATCCTGTGTGTCCTGTCCATCACCCACGTGGGTAGGTACCCATCAGCTGTAGGTACATATAAACTTTCCTTCTGCGTTTAAAATATAAAAAACCCTTAAGAGCAGCACCAGTGGTCCCAAGCAGCCTCTCCACTCCCTGCTCCTGTGTCCCAGCATCATGGTCACGTGGGATCCAGGTGAGTGTGCTGTCAGCTCCCCTCCTGCAGTTGGAAACCAAAGAGGTGATGAAACACAACACTTTGGGCACATTTGCTGGTACTTTGAGTAAAAGCTACACTTTCCAACTTAAGGAGCTTTCTCATTCCCTCAAATAAAACCATGATCACATAGTTCTAGCACCAGAGGAAGGACAGGGAAAGAAGAACAAATGGATTAAAAAGAAATGGTGCCAATTTTCAGATGGGGGTGATCCCAGTACCACAAAAAAGATCAGATCTATTCTCATCTGTCCAGCTGAAGCTCATCCTTTGGATGGGACAAAGCAAGAGTTTAGATCCAAAGAGCTCTTGAGTTTTTTGGATTCAGGGATCTGCCCTGGTTGCAGACTCCCTCCTTGCCTGTCTGCTCCCCCGTTGTTTGCCTTGGCTGCACAGCTCTATCAGTATAGACTCCTTGCTTGTTTTTGCCAAGGCATAGGGGACATTTAACAAATCCCATTTATTTTTTTTTCAGACTATTTTCCTTCCTTGCAAAGCTCTTGGCTATTCCTATCTTTTTAAAAAGTCTTAAAAAAAAAAAAAAAAAAAAGTTGTTTGTGGTGTTAACAGTATGGAATGAGCTAAAGCTTTATGCCATTTTTAGTGCTCTTGGAACACAGAGAATTGGAGGAACTGAAAATATATGCTTAATCGCCCCCAGGAAAGACTGCCATAATATTTTGGGTTGCATAAGCAAACTAAATTGGAAATCTGGAATCTATTCAAGACCTTTTGATCAGGGAGCTTTGCAAGTGCAGAAAAGTAAAAACACAGACAGATGGGGATTAGAGTTGAGCATCAGGAGAATAATTTCCTCTTTTAATTTCAGTTCCGCCAACATATAAAAAGCATTAACAATCCAGTTACGTAACGTGCGTCAGAGCCCGGCTGTACGAGCTGGAGTGCTCGCTGTAATTAAGCCATTACACAGCCCCTGTTTGCTGCATGGAGGTGGGATCTGTTCTGCACAAGGGAAAGAAGCCCCCCTTCCTCCTCCCCACCTCAACCTCTCCAAAAAATCTGGGCAAATGTTCTGGCCAAAATTAGAACCAGTTATGGAGGCTAATAGGAGCTGCAGGGGGCTCAGGGAGAACTGGAGCCTGCTCCGAGACACCGCTGGGCTCGCAGAATCCAATTGACAATCACTTGCAAACCCCAATCCACCCTATTTTTCTCTATCTTTGTCGCTAAATCAGCTTCAGTGGGAGAAGGGAGATTAGGCTGAGGAGCAAGCGGAGATATTTCTGCGGATTGTTTGACGTTGGGAACAATAGTCCATAATATACTTTGTGTTGTTCTAATAGTGGGATCTTTGAGAGGAGGCACTGCAACATCCAAAGGCTGGCAGGAGTCCTGCAAATTTGAGGCTGCAAAGGCTGGCAGATCAGATTAGATTTCTGTTCTTGCCTGTTTTACTCTGCTCGGAGGATATTTTTGTGTGTAGTGGTTGGTGCAGAGCACTGCAAAAAAGCACTAAGAGGATGGTCTGAATAGGACCACTTACATTTCAGGATCAACTCACTGGACACGGCTTTTGAACAGGTTTTGAAGAGTGTCTGATACCCCAGAACATCCATATTAAGAACTATTTGCCTACTGGGATCAGCTCCCCAGACTGCTGATGTCTGCAGTCTTTAGATAAAAGCCACTCCTTCCAGGTAGCTGATTTTTTTTTAGATGTTTTTTGGGTTTTTTTGCATGCAGATTTAACTGCAGTTACTTTTGCTTGCCTTTCACTCTTATTACGTGAACTTGGATGGGAGTAGGAGTGAGATTTCACGGACTGGGTCTGCTTTCCTTCATTTCAATTAATGTGGCATAGAGGAAGGGATTTGTATTTTTGGCATTGCTTTATGATACTCTGCAGAGGCATAAGCTCAGAGGACCCTTCAGGCAGTCTCTGCAGCAGGAGCAGAGATGCCCTGGGTGATTTCCTCCTGCCTTGAGAGAAGGAAAAGCCCAAATTGGCCAAGACAAACCCCTGGAGCTCTCCCACCATGGTCCTTGCTCCAGTCCCTTGCAGGAAGGATACGGTGTGGAAATCTCAACCTCCTGGCAAACCTGAAACAGTGTCAGAGGGCGGCTGGTAACCCCTGCAGGTCAGAGCTGCTTGCAGAGAGCTGCTGTGGGAGCAGCCCTGCCAAGGAGGGCCTGGGGGTTCTGCTATGGAGCCAGGCTGAGAGAGTTGGGGTTGTTCAACCTGGAGAAGAGAAGGCTCCAGGGAGACCTTAGTGCCCCTCCCAGTGCCAGGAGCTGGAGAGTGCCTTTGGACAAGGATCTGGAGTGACAGAACAAAGGGAAATGGCTTCAAACTGACAGAGGACAGGCTTAGATTAGGTACAAGGAAGAAATTCTTGCCTGTGAGGGTGGTGAGGCCCTGGCACAGGTTGCCCAGAGAAGCTATGGCTGCCCCATCCCTGGAAGTGTCCAAGGC
>JAWWES010000042.1:5538075-5549998 GCA_035583135.1 Lophotriccus pileatus
TGTGGCTGCCCCATCCCTGGAAGTGTCCAAGGCCAGGTTGGACGGGGCTTGGAGCAACCTGGGATAATGGAAGGTGTTCCTGCCCATGGCAGAGGATTGGAACTAGATGGTGTTCAAGGTCCCTTTCAATCCAAACCATTCTGTGATACTGTGAAGGCAGCAGGCTTAGGTGCTGCACTTCACTTTTCATTTTAAATTGTTGAGCAAATGTGGAGCCCGGCCATTCATCAGACATGGGGACCGTGGTTATTTCTGGACCACAAGAAGACCATAACAAGAAGAGTTAGTAATGTGTGAGCAGTATTCTCCAGGCTGATTTGCCACAATAAATAAATAAAAATAAGCGAGAAGCATTAAAAAATGAGTTGTACACATGACTGGCACATCATTTCCATTCAAATGGGTTATACCGTAGGTGCGGATGAGATCATAGGCTGCTATTTAAGGAGGAAACCTCTACTTACATAAATGTCTGATTATGCAACTGTCATGGAAACCAGAGATGACAAAGATGTATTAGATTAGCTTGTCCATTCCCTCGCAGAGCAGGATTGTTCCTTGCGGTTTATTTTTTGCTCAAGATTTTCAGAACCGATCGGTGGCTGCTGGATGCCGAGCTTGAGAAGAAATGATTTATAGTATGAGCTGAGCTGTCACTTTCCTAAAGGTGATTTGCTTTGGAAACTCAAGAATAGAAGTGTTTGAAGTCACTGGTGGCACCCAACAATCCCCATACCAGCGTCTAGTTCATCCCTGTACTTATATGCTCAGAGTGTCATGGCTTTCCTTGGTTAAGATACATGCCAGAGTCTTAGAGGACATTTCTCTACCATTCTGCCTGATCTTTCTTTAATTTTCATCCCCTAACTCTGTTGCCTTTCCAAATAATACTCCCTTTTCTCTGGTTTTGCACTCTCCCATCATGTCCCTCACAGTTGTTGCTTAGCCAAGCTATACAAATTTAGCTGCTCCTAATCTTTTCTCATAGGTCAGTCTTTTGAGCCACGCTCATTTTTGCTGCTGCACAGGGAAATCGGTGGAGATTAGTATTTTAATCTTCTTTCCCTGTTTAAAGAAACCCCAGGACACACACTGAAAGGTTTTCCTGTGACTTTAAATTAAAATGTTTAAAAATAAATGTATTTATATCTCTTTTACTCTGCTTTCACCTCTAGTTCCTCTCAGTCATTGATTTGGCTGCTCTTCTGCCTTATTAGAAATGTTTTTTTTTTTTAAACAACTTAAACTTCAGTTTGGTTCCTTATCATGAACAGGGTGACATTGTTATGTCATGAGCTGTATGGTTTAGTCTCTGCTTATTCTGCAGAATTAACCTGAACTGGTTTTAAACCAAACCCTCTGGGCTGTCCAGTCTCACCAGACATGGGATTTGTGAGGCTGCACAGCAACACGAAGACAAAAGGATTAATGCTGCCAGTGATATTTACTCTAATTTTTGTGAACTGGTTCCTCTTTGATTGTGTTTTCTGCTCACAACGTGTTTGGTTGCCTTTGTTTTCCTTGAAGGTGGTCTCCTTGCTCTCTCTTAATCCCAACGGTCAATGAACTCAACTCTTGCTCCCTTCATGTCCAATTCAGATAATTACATGCAATTACAATATGGAGCTTTGATTCCTAATACCTTTTTAGGACCATGTTTAAAGATTTTAAAACAGAAAATGCTTTTTATCTGTAGTTTGACTTTACCCAGGGTCACAGGGCAAATTAAAGTCAGGCTCCATCAGACCGCAGCAAGGAAACAGACTGCAGAGCTGGGCCTTCTCCTCTGATAGGAGCTCTCAGACCCAACTTGTGCCCAACCATTAACCACCAATGCCAACAGAAAAGCTGCCACTGTTGCTGCAGAACGTGGGGAGAAGCTGATACCTGATGAACAGGAACTCAAAACACAAAAGGGCTTCACTCTGAACTGTTGCATCAGGGATATGAGCTAATTCTGGCCTCGCTGAAGTAAAACTCTCCCAGTGTGGGCATGACTCCTGCTGACAGTCCTGCCAAGCACCTCAGTGCTGACCTACACCACCTCCCCTATCTCACCCTGCGGCTCCGGGGCTATTTTAGCCAAGGCCGTCAGTGGAGCCAAATTGTTCCATTATGTGGTGGCTTTGCAATGTGGAAAAGTGTTCAGGAGGGACCGCTCTCCATATGAGAGGAGAGTGACTCAGTCTCCGGGGCCAAGTCAGTCACTGATTTTTTAAAAATTTATTTATTTATTATCTTGTTTTGTTTTTTTTCCTGAGGCAGCTGATACAGGGAGCAGTTACAGTGGTGATTTTTCCATGCTATGGATCCTGATTGACTGTGCCGTGGAGGGACATGTGCTTATCTCACATAAAACCCCACTGCAGGGCAATGCTTTCCAGGTACTGCTGAACTGAGACAGATTTGACCCTGGAGATGGAAACTCGGATTGTCTCACACTGTATATATATCCTTCCATCAGAGAGAAGACAATGAAACATAGTGTTGTGCGATGATTTATAAGACAAAAGCACTCCAACTACTCATCCTAAATCACAGCGATTGCACTACGTGCAGCCAAGCTGACTGGTTTTGGAGCAGGTCAGATGAGTTCCAACCTCCTCTTCAAGTATTTAAGAGAAGTCCTTAACAACAGGAACTTGCTTTGTCGCACTTCTTAAGAGCACAGGTTACCCCAGGGAGAACTTGCTGGGTCCCCTCCCCATTCCTCTGCAGCAGATGCCCATGTTGCTGCTGTCCCCTCTTCCACGAATAGACACGTTTCCGCAGGAATGATCCCTGAATTTCATCTAAGAGCCTTTGAGAGCCTCCTAAATAATTTCAGCATGAGCTATCCTTAGGAAGTTAAAATCAAAGGCACAAGTACCAGCATATTTAATAAGATGGAAATGGCAAAATGAGAACCACATTGAAGGATTTGGGAGTTTCTCCCTGTATGGATTCCGAAAGGGGTCACGGGTTTGCAGTGCTCTGGCAAGCACAGAGATGCTGTGCATTGAGCACAGGCAGTAATTACATCTCCTCTTTCTAAATTATGTTATCAGGAAACATCTATATTGTTTGCATGGGTCTAGATTACGCTCTGAGAATAGAATGTTCCCTGCATAAAGAGCGCGGCTGGAGTAAATCAATGAGGATGCACTCAGAAACATCAATTAAAGGTAATACAAGTCTTTAGTGTGGCATCAGGGAGCGAGCAGAGTTTGAAATTCTGATCTTCCCAACCCTGCCTTCCTCCCTAGGAAAGCAACAAAGCAGAACTACTCAGATATTCATAAGGTTTAAAAATAAAATACTTGTCTCCTCTCATCCTCATCTTTACTCAGTGCTGGTTCCCAGCATAGTAGATGAACGTAATGTTTTTCTTCAGGAGATATCAAACTTCTGCTGGATTAAGGAGATGCCTTTCTGCAAGTGTCACGAGTTGAGTACCTTGGTTTTGAGACATCTGCTTTGGGGGACCTGCAATCTGATTGCCCGAGATGCTGAGAGCTTGCCAGTGATCCACTGGGAGTCAAGGAAAGCAGGTCCTCAGCTCCTTCAGAGCAGCACCTGGAAATTCAGATTTTCAAAGTTAACAGTTATGTCTGAATACAAAAATAAGACAAAATCTGCGATAGAGGTGGAAAACAAAATCTTGACCTTTTGCCTTTCTGGTATGTGGTACCAGGAGCTCATCTGCAGAGGGATGAGTGATCTGGTCACCTTTGGACATCATTACTAAGGGACACGTACATAAACAGCATCAACACATTCTCCCCTGGTCCCAGAGATTTCCTGTTATTGAGGCAAATGGAAAATTAATGTGACTCTTCCTTCAGCCTATTAATTCTGCGTCCCCTTTTGCAGACGTTGATTCAAATGCAAAACCCGAGCCTGGGTTTGAGCCTCCCCTGCGCTCGGCTCAGGGTTCCTGCTCAGGCCCATTTGTCACCTACGTGACACTCATCCATCACTGTGATTGTAACGGTGAGAGGTGGAAAATTTTCTCCCAGCTACTGGGAAGAAAAAGGACCTTACGTAGAATTTATAAGCCTCTTCAGCTGAGCTAATTATTCAGGAAAGGGTATTTTTCACTGCAAGAAGCACAAGGCGAGCAGATTCCATTCATAGCTCGAATACCAAACAGCTTTAGCACCTTTGGTTTTAGTGGCTTATTTTATTAATATTAAGGTGGGGGGGGGTGTGTGTGGATTTTAGTGTTTTGAGTTTTGATTTTTTTTTTTTTTTTAATGCTTTTTCCCTTTGGGCAGAAAGCTGCTCCCTTTTCGTCACAGCCCTGGTAATGAATTGCAGTGTACAAAGCCGGTCATACAATACGCAGCAGAGGCAGCGCGGAGCGAGAATCTTTGGGAAGAGTTTCCATAGAAACATTGACGTCCTCCTGGCGAACAGGACACCGAGTTCCTTCAATGGGAGGTATGGGGTTTTAAAGGAGCAGCGAGGTGGCGGGAAGCCAAGCCAGCAGAGCTATGACTCTGCATCTCCCAGCAGAATAAGGGGTTGGAGCTGGTGGGAGGGAAAAGTGGGGGGGTGAAAAAATAACCCAATTACCCTCACATTATCAAAATGTTGGGTTGGATGGTTGCTGCTTGAGCAGTGCCGTGCAGAGCCTGGTAAATAATTAAACTGCTGACCGCGAAGTGCGCGAGAGCCGGCAGCCAAAAATCATAAATACTCAAGGCTGTGAACTAGCGGCTCCTAAAAAATCTTGTCAGATTTTGTCACAGGCTTCATCCCCAGAAGCCTTAAATTCAGCACAAATCAGCATGACGCAGGCACAAACCTCCCGGGGACGGGCAAGGTTGCACCCGGCGATGCGCACCCTCCCCTTCCCTGCTTGTCTTGGAATGAGACAAGTGTTTTGCTAATGTTCCAGCTCTGTGTTTTAAATAGCCTCGTGTCTACCCAGCTAAATAGTGGCAGAGCAGCCCTGTCTGGAAGAGGCTGTTTCTAGAAGCAAAACAGTCAGAGGAAATGTTTTTGCCAGAAATGTTGGAAATCATACAAAACAAAAAGGGAGCATGCAAAAGAATTCGCCGCCGAGCGCTCCCCGGTGATTTTGTTCAGGCTCACAAAGCGCTTTGTTTCGGAGCAATCCCCAGATAAGATTAATGAAGGTGACAGACGTCCCTTCTGGGAAAGCCTGTGACCCACCCCAAAGCCCTGTCCAACAGCGGGGATGTCGAATGGAGTCTCCCCACTGGCTGTGGGGCTCTGGCTTTGAACATGGGAGCGACAGTGCTCAGCCCTCAGCCCCAGAAAATGAGCAGCCATCCAACCCAACATGGTCCTCTCAGCCTACATGGCTTCCTCTGGCTCTTTGACTCCAGCTAGGTGTCTCTGCACAATTCAGACAAGTCTCTGGTGCATTTGAATACATTTTAGGGTCTTATGTGTATCACCCTCCCAAAGAGTCATAGAATGGTTTGGATGGAGTGGGATTTTAATGCTCATCTAGTCCAATCCCCTGCCAGGGGCAGGGCCACCTTCCACTGTCCCAGGTAGCTCCAAACCCCATCCAACCTGATGTTGTGTCCCTTGGACACTTCCAGGGATGGGGCAGCCACAGCTTCTCTGGGCAACCCATGCCAGGGCCTCACCACCCTCACAGGGAAGAATTTCTTCCTGATATCTAATCGAAACCTGCCCTCTGTCAGCTTTAAAAATACCCAAGCAGCTTTCCAGGACGTCACATGAGGTGAGGAGCGCCCATTGCAGCTCTTCCTCTATTGCTCCCCAGAGCTGATATTTCAGGGATGACTAGTTGTTTGCCCAGCAAACCCCTGTGGTATTTGGTTTGCTTTGTGCAGGTGGGATGGGTGGAGGGTGTGCTCCACTGGGACACTGAGCTCAGCGGGAGCTTTGCTGCAGGTAGGAGCAGGTGATGTGGTCTTGAACCAGCCTTGTCCTCTCTGCAAGCCAGGTTCTGTTATTCAAAAGTATCTTGCAGGTTTCTGTACATCTGTTCCTTGTTAAAATCCCTCCAGAGTGATTAGTGGAAAATACAAAGCATCCACAACCCCATCACAGTTGAGTGGGAGCCTCACACACCCTGTACCTTCCATAGTCTGCTCCAGATAGTCTTCAAAGGCAAACCACTGCAGTGTGGCTGCTGACCTTAATCCCTGTCCTTTACAGTGCTCAGAGACTGTGGCTATTTATACCGCTGCTATTGCAATGCTGAAAACTCTATGCTGAAAGCTGAATTATTTCAAATCTATATGGGTATAGATGCCACATGAAGTTCTGGTTTATAATTTTATAGCTAAGACATCCATTTATTCAGGGGGCTCCAGGTAGGACGTTTGGTACAGGATATGGAATTGATCTATTTGCAGAATGTTTGCATGGAGATCATTTTGGTTCAACCTGTTCAGCAAGATTCACTGTACACACAGAAAGACAGAAAAGTCGGTGAGTCAGAGGATCTCAAAGAAGTCTCTTGAGTTTTAGGGACTTATTCCTATTGTTTCAAAGGATGATGGCAGGAATTGCTTTGAAGAGAGTAGGAACAGAGGGTAAAATAGATGTCCATCTTCCTGAGCTGTCCCTTGCTCTTTTCATCCATTCATCTCAGAGTGTTTACTTTATCCTGTTTTGTGGATGCAGAAGACTTAGAAATAAGGACCCATTTAGAATGAGAGATGTTTTACTTGAGCACTGTGTCCTTACTTACAACTTAGGGGAATTTGAAGGCTCATTATTCTTTCCTGATTAACATCACTTTATAAGGTGTTCAGCTAGCATGGCAATGAACTTGGTTTAAATACCCAGGTAGGCTGGATTTGCATATGCCAGGAAGGCCAGAAGACAAACCAGACCCCCACACCCATCAAGATAAGGCAGCTGGGTCAAGGTGGGGCTGGGGACAATGCCTGGTGCTGGATTTGGAGTGGCAGAGACCAGCCTCTGGCTGACCAGCCCAGAGCACACGGGACTCACGTGCTGGCAGGGACCTATTTGTGCACACGCAGGAAGAGAGTGCTCGATTCTACTGAATTAGGAAGAAACACAGATAAAGAGAGATGTGCTGGTTTCACTGCAGCTGGACCTCCCAAGCACCTTGACATGGTATTTCTGGAAGAGCGAGCAATAAGTGAAATTATCTACGTGACCGATATTAAACCGGCACGCTACAGCAGTCCTGAATTTCTTCTGAACCGAATCTTAGCATGGCATGTCCTCTGCCAGAGGTGCTCTCTCCTCTCTTCTCTTCCAGATGATCCTCAGAGCTCGGTGTGGGGTGCACAGGGGTGAGGTGATTGTAACTGAGGCACAGGCACTGCCCCAGTCCAGCTGCTCACAATCCAGCCGAACAAACCCTCTCTAGAGAGGCTTAACGGAGGAGTTGCACTTCAGTCCTATGAAACCTGGTGGCCCCTGATCACTCTGTTGGAGCAGTGCTGAACTGAGGGGCAAACTCCTCATGGTATAACAAGTAATTCCCTTTAAGGGCAGATTTATCTGCTGCTGGCAGAACCAGGCTCTGCGTGAGGGGCTGCAGCAATGCCTCAGTGAATCTGTACTGGCTCATGCTTCGTGGAGAGTTCCTACAAATGTCTCTGCACACTGCTTAAAACTTGTGTTTGACTTTCAAAAGAAGACAGCCAGTTCCCTTTCCATATCTCGTAGTCAAGAGCTGTCAAACACATGGAGATGTTTATATTCAGGCGTTTCTGTTCAGAGGAACCACCAGTGTCCTGCTCAGTGGCTGAATCAGGGAAGTCTTTCCCTGCACCTGAGCCTGCATGGTCGTTCCCTTTGGGTGGAGCTTCTGGAAAACTGCGGCCACAGGGAACCACAGCCAGCAAACACTTTGCAAATCCACCACCCAGACCCACTCCTGCTCTTGGACTAGAGCCTGTGCAAACAGCAGGGAAATTGTATTCCCTGTGATATATTGTTTGAGTTTTCCTTCCAGCAGATCCTGCTTCTTTTTAACATCAGTTCATCAACTGAATCTAGGATGCAGGAGATGCTCAATCCTGCCTTCTGGGCTCTCGTTCATCAGATTTACAACGTTTTTGTGCCACAACAGTAACCACAAACTGCTTGCATTAAATGCCACGCTATTGGAAAGCCTTTCCAAAGGGCTCCCAGTCTTGGATCATTCCTTGTATTAGCAGAACACAAAGTATTTCTTTCAATAATGGAAGATGAATTTCCACTTTGTCCTTCAAAAAGGTGGTGGCTTCCTGTGCCTCAGATGTGAGGCATTGCATCAGCCCTCTTGAACACCCAAATTTTGTAAAAACAGCTGAAATCTGCAAACTGAGGAGCCCATAAATTCAAACACTGCACCGGAGAATGAGAGCATGTGCTACAGAACAGCAAAAAGGAAGAATACGTTTTGTTGAGGATGGGAATTTGGTACCAAAAATTAAGCATGGCCATAACAATTACAGCCATCTAGTGGGCAAAAGATTTTTTTAAAATAAAAATACTATTGATACTCAATTTCAGCAGTAAAATACTTGTGAAAGAAAGAGGTCCAGCAAATAACCTGGGGAGCAGCTTGCGTTGGTTTTTTTGTTTATTTGGTTGGTTTGTTTTCCTATTCTTCAGGAACAAATAAAATCTCAAATATTTTCCTTCTTGCATTGTAGTCTACAAATATTAGGAAAATTAGATCTCGTTTGGTGCTCCTGTTTTAAGAAGGGACTTGCTGAGAGTATCCAACGAAGTGTGTTATTGCTCACACTGCAGCTGAAGGGACAGGACTGAATTTTTTAACAGAGATTTCCTTTCTCCAACTGGTTCATTAAATTTTAAAGTTAGATATATGACAACACAAGCTTTAAGTTAAGTACTTGGCAACAAATCAACAGGCTTCAGAGAGTGATTAAGGATCTCTTTCTGCAGACGCTTTGTGCACCTTCTTTTGGCTCTTGATGTCATCCATCATCTCAGGAGCTCCTTGGGCTTCACAGGGTATTTCATGTTGATATGATCTCTAGTGAATTTCTACTGAAAAAGCAAATTGGAAAGTAAGCATTTCATCTGAATCTTTGCATATCAAAAGGAAGAAAAAGTACATCCCTTTCTTTATCTTTTATATGGAGCATATGGGCTGAAACGCTGAACTTCAGATCTGAATTCCAAAAACTCCAAAGCATTTTGATTTAGCCCATAATAAAATCTGCAGTGGGATTTCATAACAATGCTTTTTAATCCACCTCCAAGGAGGGATAAGATTCTCTGTGAGAGGGTTTGCTCTGTTAGAAGTTTTTGGGGTTATTTTTTTTTTTAAAAAAACTTAGTCATTTGTATTCAAGATTTTTAAAAACATATTTACAGAACAAACAAACTTTCTCAGAATAATCTCCGCAGGCTTTTGATCGCATGCCTCTGAGTGGAAGAACAGGCTATAGGATCTCTTAACTCTGTGACAAGAAATAACTGGCTGTGAATTTTGGAAATCCTCTTTGGCATGTGTTCAAGCCGGTATTAATGCAAACCACCCCGTGCCGATCTCCTGACTCATCCCAAACGGCAGCTTCTGACACTCATCCCGTCCGTCGCCGGCCTTCCCTAGGAAGAAAACAAAGCAGCTCCTCCCTTCCTTCCTGAAAGCTCACAAGCTCACGTGCCCAAACTGCTGCTGAATGGGGGCATCTTCTGTATTTCCAAGTGTTTAATGTGGGGCCTGACCCTGTGCTGGCGGATCTTGAAGGTGTGTTTGCGGTGGTGTGATTGGTCTCACCTCCCCAGTCCCTGGGCACAGAATGTGCTTTAGATAAGCCCCAGTGGTTCCACGTTCGGGGCACTCTTTCCAGCAAGTATTTCAAAATCTCTTTGTGTCTCTGGTGCAAATCTCTTTGAAGGCAGCTATGTGTCAATTACAGTGTTATGTTGCTTCTAAATCCTATATGTATTTATAGGGCTCGATGGTCCCTTCCAACTCTATGATTCTATGGTGTTTGTGTATTTATGTATTGTTTACATAGGGTATAAATATACAAGTAACCATTATCCAGAGGCAGACAATGTTTTCAAAGGAAAATGCTGTTTAAACTCTGCAGTCCTGTAGAATCTTGTGTATTGGAGGAAATCTAGTCCCACACTTGTTTGTACCAGTTGCAGGAGGTTTCTTTCCTTGTCCCACAGGCAAGAGGTGAGGAGTGAAGGGCAAAGGCTCAGCTGCTCTAACTGTGAATTTCTTGACCTCTGACAGTTTTGGTTTTTCTAATCATAGCCTTTTCTAAGAACAGGCTGTGCAGTATAACTTGCCATATAAAATCCCGAGTAGATACAGAGCTGGATTTGTGATGCAGTTACTGGTATTTCATTAACCTTTATCTTGACAAGTGGAAATAACACGCTGTGATTCAGGGGAAATTTTTCACTTGCAGAGAAAAATGGTGCCAAAAGAAAGCAAATGGGCTACAAATTAATAAATACAAGTCTTGATAGCAGAAATCAACTTCCAGCTGGCCTTGGCCCCCTTGTGCGTGTTTCGGATGCATCGGGTTGTTGGGATGATGCTCTGAGGGGCACGACAGAGCCGCAGCCTGAACACCACTCTGGAGCCCAGGGGTGCCCACAGCCAGTGTTGGGGACAGGGTGATCCCCCTCCAGGCTCCCTCCTCTGTTTTTTTCCACCCAGATAAAGACATGGGCCTCAAGGATTGTCCAACCCCCACCATGGACTGTGGCTTCTCCATGCCGTGTTGTGTCTTCAGCCCTGTGGTTCCACCGGGCTCACCTGCAACAGGATTTTTCTCTGCAAAAAGGCTGCTCATGGCCCTGATGACGTGGATATGCAATCACTGACCCTTCAAAACTCCAGGAAGAACCATTTCTAGGAGGGCCTGAGCTAAATACAGTCTCTGTACGACTGCAGGCTCGCCGGTGGCCGGCAGAGTCCCCCAGAGGAGACGACAGAGCTGGTGAGTAATAACAATAACTGATGTTTTTCCAAGTCAAAACCAGCCTGACTCACCACTATTTTGTTTCTTTTATTGTTATTTGTGTTGCTCTGATGCCAGACAGCAGATCTCAGTTATTGAGCCCAGGGTTTTATCACCATTTAACAGGAGAAAGTGCCCTCTGAAATGCTTCCAAACTAAATCAGTAGGAGGGAAAAAAAGAAAAGGCAAAGCCACTTGCTCTCTGCTGCCCTGTAATTTGGGGCCGAAAACCCTCAATGCTCCGCTCCCCACTAAGCACCTTCACTCACCCATGGTGGCATATTTTCCAGCTGGCCTTGCCTTGCTCTAAGCTGAGGTTTATAAATAGTCAATACCATCTAGTTTTCCAAATGAGAGATCTGCTTAGAGCACATGTTCCAGGACCCCTCGTGCTGTGGGGAGCAATCGCTGCTGGCAGGGGCTGCTCAGATCCACAGCTTTCCATCAAGATACTGATCTGAGGCATCAGGAGGGAAAAATATCCCACCAGAAAATGAGCAGGAGGAAGCAGAACACCACAGGTATGGCAGGGGTCACCTCTGCCCATTCGCTGTGGCCATGCCATCCTCCAGCGAGCAGCTCAGTCCTGTACAATCAGCTCTGGCTCCTCTCTTAGGTGAAGTCAGGATCTATTCTTGGGCAGGGATGCCATGGAAAATGTTTCTCTGGAGCTGGTATCTGCCAGGGATAATGTCTCTCTCAAGCCAGTATCTAGCACAGGGTAAGTTTCCTGCTTGCTGCCTGTGATACACATCAGCCTCTCAAGGCTTTTGCAACACCCCTGGTGCAGGGAGCAGTCATACCCACCACTGGACCTGCCCAGCAGAAGATATCCCAAGGAATTCAATAAAATATCAGGGCCTGGATCAGATACATCAATAGAAGCAGAATAATTCCCAGATCCAGAGAGAGAAGCACAAACAAAGAGAAAAGCAGAATAATTCCCAGATCCAGAGAGAGAAGCACAAACAAAGAGAACTTAGACGTCAAAGAGACAGAAGCTGGCT
>JAWWES010000042.1:5550098-5566488 GCA_035583135.1 Lophotriccus pileatus
AAGCAGAATAATTCCCAGATCCAGAGAGAGAAGCACAAACAAAGAGAACTTAGACGTCAAAGAGACAGAAGCTGGCTGGGAGATCAATGCAGAAAAGCTCCGCGCAAGGTCTGGGGTTTAATGAGAGATGAGTAGGATGGGACTTGGCATAGATAGAAGCTATTAGGAACAGCAGAAAAGAACGGGAGGTGCAGATGGAGAGAGGAGAGAGAGAACAGCTGGAAGAGGAGGCTGGGAGGAAAGCAGGTAGAGAAGGGTAAATTTGAGCTTCTATGCACCAGTGAACCAGATACAACCCTGCAAGACCTGGCCAAACGTGGGAAAAGTGGATGGTTCCAGAGGATCCCTGCAGACAACAAAGCTGCTCCACTGCTCTAGGGGGCAGAAGTGGTGTTGACCCTGAGGACAGGCATCCCTGCTGCTCCAAGGCTGTGTCCTGGCTCAAGTGTTGGAGGCAGCATCTCTGACTTGCATTTTGGGGTTTGTTTTTGTTTTGGTTGTTTTTTTAAAGCAGAGCCCAGATGGGGTCTGCAGTGGCAGCTTTAACTTCTGCCCAAAGCTCCCTGGGCACTCTGAGCACCCCAGCATTAAGTGAGAATGACCTTAAAACCGAACTAAATATGTACCTCTGTGACAGCAGACCCACCAGGGCAGAGGTGCTGGTGAAGCTCTGCTGCTCTGCATCCACCATGGTCAGGGTATCCCAGGCTGGCACCACACCCACCCAGGACTATCCTTCTGCCCACCCAACAGCAGCAAAGTGGGTGGGCAACAGGATGAGGGTTTGTTCAAACTGATCTGAGCTCCCATCTTGGCTTGGGAAGACATGCCTGGAATTTTGGTCAGTGCTGACTGACTCTTTGAATAAATCATCAGCCATTCTGGAGGGCTGTGCCTGCATATTAGGACGATTATTGCTTTCTTCCAGCCTCAGCTGTGTAAAAATGCATTCCTTCTTTTATGAGAATTTCTCATCTCCTTCTGTCAGTCATCTTGTCTCAATGGGGGGAAAAATCCCCAAGCCCTGTCATATCAGAAAATGAGAAAATTATCAATATCTAAAGTGTATGTGAAAAATATGAGCTCTTTCTCCATTTGGGAGAATGAATCTTGGTTGTAGTTGTCTTATAAATGTTAGCAGCTTCTCAGACATTCAAAAATGTTAATGATCCTAAGGTATTAAAATAGCTTGCCATGGAGTTCTCCCTATTAAAAATACTGTCTCGCCCTCTGCAGCCATCTAGAAGACTATCACAGATGAACGGTCCTATACATCAATTTATGCATTCAGAAAGCAGAGGCAGGATTAGTATATTCATGCAAACACAACAGGCTCTGATGATTGCCTGCATATCTGGAGTTAGGATCCAGCTCTGGTGCCTGAGATCAGCTTAATAAATACTATCAGCTTCCGCTGAGCGTAGGAATAGAAAAAAATCTGTCAGTAGCTGTAGCTCTGAATAGGAATCCTTGAGTAAAGTAAATTTCTCTACTTCAGATTTCCGCTGGCCTCGTTACACTGCCCTGGGGGAGAGGAGGGACCGGGGAGGTGACAGCCCCAAACCCCACAGCAGGGGCATGAAGGGATCCCATCAGCCCCAGGAATGACCCTGCTCCCCATCCCAGGGCTGCCTGAGCCATCCTGGGGGGCCTCCTCCCCCTGGGAGCAGCAGCTGACTCCAGGGGAAGGTGGGTGTTCGGGTAAGTGGGCTCAGCCTCCCACCCTCCTCTCCCAGAGCCACGCACAGGTCCCTGTGCTGGCCGAGGGCTTGAGCTGTTGTTGCCTTCAGAAGAGTTGATTTTGGAGTCAGCTCCCTATGGGAAACCTGGGAACAGGTCCTTCCCTCCCTCAGGCTGTGTCAGGCTGCAGCAGAGCTCACAGCTCTGTCCCAGTGCTTTGGGCTGGGACTCAAAACCATGCACCTCCAGATGCTTCAGCACAGCCTGAAGCAGCTGAGGCTGCCACAAGACTGGAGGTCTGAATCACATCCCCAGGCACGCAGAAGAGTGGTTTAATTCAGCACTAAACCTTCCTAAGGCTACCTGGAACCACAGGTTTGAGTCTTGGCTCTGGGGAAGTTGGTTGGGGGCACAAGTGGAAGAAGGTGGCGGAACTTGCTGCTTCTACAGCACTCCTGTGGTAGGACTCACAGGTTTGAATCTGTTCTGCTATTTTCCTTTTCAAATATCTGTCCCTCTTGCTTTTATGAGTCATCAATTATTTTATTTCCCTATCAGATTAGTTTGTTCCTCTCACTGTAGCTTTGGGCTTCTGCAGCTGAATGGGACCCTGGCGACCTGAGCATCGGGGCTGAAGACACGGTAGAACACAAAAAGGGCAGCTGGTGCTCAGCAGACACCACAAACCACTTAGAAAGCCTTTTGTTTATTAGCTATTGTTTGGTTATATATAGTACCTGCAGCTTGAACAATAGGCCGTGGCAGGGTACGTGCTTTGTGCTATTACAGAGCCCGAGGTGAGGCTTCAGTGCGGGAGGCCAGAGGCAGAGAGCAGCAAATTTGCCTAGAAAGCCCTGGTAATGCCCTTCCAGCTGGCCCATTAGCTGAGCTCCCCAGGAGCCCACATAAACGATGTTTATTGCATTTCTGTGAGCCCACAGTGGGGCAGTTTATTTAAACAATTCGGTGCAGGGAAAGGTGGATGTTGGCAGGGCTTTGGGCTCGGAGCTGCGGGCAGATGGAGCTGTGGGAGAGCTGCTCCAGCAGACAGGCCCAGGGCACCCACATGGGCTCCTCTTCCTCCCACGCCACTGGGCCCTGAGGAAAGGCTTCCAAACCTTCTTTGTGTCAGGCAGGTTATTTTTGGGATGCTCCAGCTGGATGCAGATGTCCCACTGCCCAGCTCACAGGTGGATACCCCCAGCCTGCTGGGACCCCAGTCCTCTCCCAGCCGAGCATTGCATTGTGTCCCCTCTGCCCTTCAGAGAGCAGAGAACAAGAAACAGGGTGTTTTCAGACACTTTATCAACAGCTTTCTCAAAACTTGTGGTGGGACACCAAAGGGAGTTACTCTTTGCATGCATCAGGCCAGAGCTTTTTGGATGCACCAAGTGAATGAAATGTGTTTTTTTTTTTTCTCATCAGTTTGCTCTGTTCTGAGGCTGAATCAAGTTTTCTAATCTAATTTTCCCTCCCTTCCCAAAGAAATAGACTGGCTTTGAAAAACTGCACATACTTTTATACACCCAACATCTGTTTTTGGTAAAAATACTGAAACTTTTTAAAGGCTACTTGCAGTCTTGAAGAAAGGAGGGTGATATTTAGTAGATGATCTTTGCCCCTATTTTTTAAGCAAAAATATCCAACCATTAATTCTGCTGCTGGCAATTGAGAGAGCAGTTGGGCTGAACTTTTAAGTGAACAAACACTTATGGATCTATTTATACCTGCCCTGGAGCAGAGTACCAGAGGTGGAAATGCTGTAATTATTTCCTTTCCCTGGTTTCCACTGTCCTGTAAGGATCTCCTGGAGCAGCTTGTTAACAACTTACTGCTCCACATGGTGAAATTAGAATCAAGTCTTTATTAACAACCAAACCAATCTGACTAAAAATGACTAAAACTGGCTGTGGCAAAGGTGAGATGAGCTGCTATGAGACAGCTTTTGCTGCTTAGCCCCATCTATCTAAGAAGGCTGAGAATTACAAATGACAAACATGGCTGGCAGTGAGGGGGGACAGGGACCTGAGCAGCAGCGATGGGGAGATGCGACATCATTTTTCCTGTGTTCCTTTTTCCACCAGTGCATGTTTTCAAGTTAATTCCTCTTCCTAAAGAATCCCTCTCCTTTGTTATCTTCCCACTCTTCTCCCTCCCCCTTCTCCCTGGGTTTCTTTCTCAGAGCAGATGATCTCCTCCGCTCGCCATCCAGGTTAACTCTGGTTTCAGTATCAAAGATCATTTAAGCTGAAAATAGCTTTTACTGAGTCCATGTTACAACCCAGGAGAGTCTGGTCACCAGATAGGATCTCCAGCTGCCTCTCAGGCAGGGTGTTGGGGTTATCTGCGTGCCAGGACTCTCAGTTCTGTGGCCACAAGCCATTACACTTCACCGCAATTCAGGAGGGTCGTGGACTCAATTACAGCTGATTATGGACCAGAGGGGAGGAGCTGAAAAAAACAGGGGAAAAAAAAGCATTAATATTTGTCCAGACAGCCTGTTCTTTAAAGATATATTTAGTATTCATGGAAATGGATAAGGATTTTCTTTTTAAGTTGACATTAAATTTTCATCACTTTATGTTTATTAGGAAATGGCCAGTGGTAACATTTACTGTTGCCTTCTGGGGTACAGAGTCCAAATGACTCAGTTGTGAAAAATAAGCCCCGTACTGTTTAGAAGTATGAAATGTTGCTCTTCAGCTCCAAGCATGAAGTAATGATACTTCAGGAGCAAGAGGATGGATGTGCAATAAATCCCAGTGCTGTGAATTTCTGCCTCCCTTGCAGCACAAGGGAACAGCACCTCTGAGCTGGGAACAGGCTCTGTGTCTGCAGCAGCCTGATTGGAGTCAGGTCTGCTCAGCGTCTTAGTGACCCCCTAAATGTCTAAGGGCATCTTTATTTTGGAAAGATCTTTTTAAAAAGCATCTTTACTTTGTGCAACCTGCTCTGGGTGAAGCAGGGGTTGATGATCCTGAGAGGTCCCTTCCAACCCTTTGTGACGATCGTGCCAGAAGATGTTTAGGTTGGATACTGGGAAAAAATTCTTCACCCAGAGGGCAGTCAGGCATTGGAACAGGCTGCCCAGGGCAGTGGTGGAGTCACAGTCTCTGGAGGTATCTAAAAGACATGTAGATGTGGCAGTTGGGGACATGGTTTAGTGGTGGGCTTGGCAGTGCTGGGTTAATGGTTGGACTCAATGATCTTAGAGGTCTTTTCCAACCTGAACGATCCTGGGATAAGATTACACACACGTGGCAGATTGATGGGAGGAGGGAACAGTGAACTGGCTGTGGGGAGGGCTGCAACGAGTCCCTGAGGAGAGACTCTTAGTAGGGATCTCAAAATCCTCACCGCATTTTAAAAGTAAATGGACTGCCTTGATAGCAGGAGATGCAAACCAGGTACCAAATCAGTGCCATTTTACAGCAATATCCTTTGGAGGATTTGCCAGATGGCTGGCAGCAAGGCTTTTAAACTGACTTTTTTTTCTGAGCCAGCCATATTATCATCCATCAGACAGTCACTTTGGACTGACATTGCAGAGCGTGGCTGTCTCCTTTACGTTTGCCTTGCTCCTGTTTATTTCTAGCTGATTTATTTATATCTGGAACTGATACAAGTGGCACGATTTCTTTGTTTCATTAAAAGATTCCTTGATCTAAGCTTTAAAAGATTTGTCTTCAGAGAGATCAAAGTCAACCAAGTATATGTCTGGCACCCCTGAGCTTTTCTGACATCCCAGTCCTCAGGTAAATCTGGAAAAGATGTTTTGTTGCAGAGTGGTAAACTGTGGTGACTGGGTTAAAGTAGAGCTGGACATGAATTCTTGGGTACTAATACATACCTATCACCCAGGCTTCTTAATTATTATTTTCTAAGAGGTGAAACAATGTTGACAGAGCTTGCACTGTAAAATACAAGTCAAGATAAAACCGAGTGCCAACTGCAAGCATGGAAAATTACATCCCACTGCCCAGCAACTCACAGTCAAGCAAGTAAGATACGATTTGCACAGCTGAGCAGAGGCATTGTCAGGGTGCTAACCTAGGAGCCAAGCACTCCTAAACCCCATCTGTCACGACCTGTTGCTTGCTCCTGGGAAAACTGCATACAGCCAGCTCCCTAAAAGAGGCCATAAATTCCGGGTACCTTATTTATTAATTTTGGGATGTGAATCTCCATGTCCCCTAAATCCTAGGGGATTTAGCTCACTAGACCAGTGGTGCCACTCTGTGAGCAGAACAGAGCCGCCTCATTCCTTCCTGTTGCTGAAGGGACCGTGGAAGCCATTTCTGCCCAGCTTAGCTCAGTTACTCCAAAAATGCACAGGTCCCAGCACACATTTCAAACCCTGTTACCTGCCAGCACCATGGGAAGGACGGTGTTTGCGGGCGCTTTGAAGGAGCGAAGCTGAATAGAATTGCTGAGTGTTATTGTGGACGGTTGAAGTACGTCCTGGATATGAATCATCTTGCTCTTTCTGACCTACTGTCCTAATTGAGAGTCATTTATTCCTCAGACGCTTGTCGCTGCCTGGGTCAAGCCTTTTCACAACGAAGCAGCAGCCTGGAGCTGCAGGTGTTTGCTCCACTGCCTCAGTACGTGACAAACCAGAGATCCAGTAAACAGACATGCTGAATCATGGATCCTCCCCAAACGTGACCCCAAATCCCTGCCCCTTTGTTTTGCTGTTTTCTGTGGCAGGGTCAGGCCAGGACATGGCTTTCCCGTTGGCTATATGAATTTTACCGCTGTGCACGTTCCAGTAAAATCAAAGGCCTTAGAAAAGGGATTCTGTGGAAGCTTTTTTTGTCAGAGCCTTTACACTCATTAGTTATAGTTTGGAGCACAAGCCTCAGGGCAGGACCAGCATTGTTGCTCCTGTTTGACTGTGCAGGCATTTTAGTGCTTCTTCAGGAACCTCCACTGCTTTGTGGATCAGGAATGACTGATGTTTCAGCGTAATTTTTCCAACACACTTAAGAAGTGTACTCTTCCCTGACCATCTTGTATCTTCTTCTATTTATTAAAGGGAGGACTGATTGCCTGCTTCGAGACACCCGTGGTGACAGCCTGCCTGGTCTCATCCCTTTGAAGGATTTCTATCCAAGGGCTTATCTCCACTGCAGAATTAGCTCGAGCTTTCAGCTGAGGGTGCTCTGCCTCCCTGCTCAGCCCATGTCCTCCCAGCAGCCCAACAAGAAATGGCAGCTGAGTGACCCCCCAGCTGCTGTAGATGAAGGGGTTAAATGTTGGAGTCGCTGGCAACATCCCATACACCTCCCCCTGCTGCAAATCCCCTGGTGCCTCCCCCGAGTCTTTCCAGTGATGTTCTTCCTTGTCATGTAGGCATTTCCCTGATCCAGCCAAATTGGGGACATCAACAATTAGTTGTCCCCGTTTGGATGTCACTTGGACAGGCTGCTGTCAAACATTTAGCGAGAACAATCTGGATAGGAATAGTGGGCTCGAACATCTGTTTTTTTCCCCCTTTGAAAACACCCTTCAATATAAGTGAGGGAGAGCTGTCAAGTGCAGCCTGGGCTGGGAGTAACAACCAACCCTAACCCGTCTGGGTTAAATAAAAGCATTGATGCTTTTATGTATTTCACTGTTATCTTTGAAGGGTTCAGACAGTCATTTTTTTTCTCTCAGGATGTGTTGCTGTCTTCACCACTGGATATTGCTATTTTTTTTCATTATGTTTTTTAAATGTGCCTTTATTTTGCAAAGGTACAGCCTTTGTGCAGATCAGCCAGAAGTGATCAGATCCTTAATTCCAGCTGGATTCTGAACCAGCTCTAAATGAGCTCTAAATTTTAGATTGCTTCTCCATACCATATTTATGGTGGGTTTTTTTACAATCAGCTTTATTCTTAGGGTTTCATCTCTGGAAATGTTTTTCAACTGAGTTTCACTTTATCCTGTGGAAGGAAGTACTTGGAGAAAATGTGATCCAACTTGGAAGAGAACTTCCAGGTTGTAGATGTCTGATCTCCTGGTGTGAAGGAGCAATTGCATTATTATCTCTCTGGAGTTGGAGATAAATGAGATTTATCTTCTTTGGGGCAAGAAATTTTCCAAACAACAAAAGTTAAAATTCCTGGTAAGGAACAAGGTTGGGCTGTGTGGTCATAAATTCTTCTGGAGAATGTAAGCCTGATGTGTGTGCTGAAGTTACTGTTAATTTCTGGATTATTACCTGATACGAAACCAGTCCCACATATATAAGAAACAAATTTCAGCCTCTTGGCTACTTGATTTTCAGCAGCTGCTCATGCAATTGTTCAGTCAGCCTCAAAGGAGATGCTCATTGCTATCTGGAAACTAAACCAGGTTCTGTCACTTTCATGACTGGTTTCACTCCCAGATCCTCCAGCTCAGGGCTGACATCTTCTGCAAATCCTCCTAGGTGGGATTGCTGATTAATAACTGCTGTTCTACCCATTATTTAGGTCACAGTCCTTCTTCTGCTCCTTCTTTTCACTACCTGAGTGAGGGTTGAAACAGAGATCACCCAATGCACAAGTGCTGGTTTGACTTATTGCCAGAGTCAGCTAAATCTGAGCTCTCTACGCTGTATCTATGGCTCAGTTCACCTCAGGTCTCTGGCATTGCTTCTTACAATTGCCCTTCTTCCACTTACATTTCAAAGCCCGAAAATCATTCTGGTTTTAAGGACAGTCACACAGTTACACCTCCAAATGGAGATTTGTGATATGAGGCCATTTTCAAGAGAGAAAAAAAAAATTAAAATACTTGGGGCCATGTTTTCTTGCTCATGTTTGCAGGTGCTCTTATTAAAAGTCTGCTCTGAGCAGTGTCATGTGTGTGTGCAGCCTCAGATTAGACTGTGAGAATTTATGGAAAAGCTTTTCGTGAGAAAACATTCGCAGCTATGTAGCCTTAGAAACTAGAGAGTTGGAGTTGGAGCTCGAAGAGTGGCTATGAATATGGAGAGCCAGGAGTTGGAATAATCACAAGGGAGGCAACTGCACCAGCCAGGAAGAAAGATGAGAGTTTCAGCAGAAAATTGATCAAGATAACGAAGCGGGGGGAAGATGCCTTGTGACAGCAGCTGGATTTGTAGCATCTAGCCTCAAATAGGAGCATGAAACACAAGTTTGCTTGGAGGGGAGAAAAATCAATCAGAAGATTGCACATAGGTTTGTGAGGCTATAGAAAGTTCCAAGACGCCCTGGAACGCTGCACCATTTACCCTAATCTGGGGGTGAGTCAGCACTCAATTATGTTCAGGCAATTTTATATTCAGTTTTTAATGCGTTGGCGACAAAGCAATTTAGATAATGTGGTCACATAGCAGAATCACCTTCTTTACAAATCCGAGTTACATTAGCTACAATAAAAAGTATGTCACTCCCAGCGCTCATCTTCCAGTGTGTAAGATTATCATCATGTGGCAACAAGGAGAAATCTCTTCTTCCCATTGCCAAACTCAATGCAATTGTGCAGCATGGCTGTTCTATCCCTTCTTCTGAAGTCCTGAGTTATGGCTACCCTTGAGACCAGACAGATCCACTGCTGTGTGCAGATACTGTCTGAGGCCTTTGCATTAATAATAGCGCATGAGATAACGGCTCCTCCTGGGCTCTGTGTTCAAGAGAAAACATTCTGGTATAATGAAGTGGGTCGTGCATTTGTAGGTACGTGAGGGTTGCTCAGTCTGTGCATCACAGGGTAAGGAGCTGTGACCTGGGAAACAGAAGAATCTGTGTGAAACTGTGTTATTGGCAAGTCCCACGAGTACCGTCCGCGGGGGGTTTCAAGGTGTGGCTTCAGCTTTACCATTTTGCCATCAGTTCAGGAAAGATGTTATGCTAATCTGACCTTTTGCTTAATCTTTTAAGGCACTTATTGTATTATTTTTGGCAATTATACCTTTAGGAATCAGAAGTTGGAGAGGAAATGAGTGATTTACTATATAAACGGAATGATCTTTTCAATGCCAGCGACAGACCGAGTCTTCCATGAACTACTCCTTACATGAACAGGATACATGGACTGTGTTAAAAACAGGATGCACAAACCATGTAAAATCCACTTTGTATGTCTTGGGAGTAAACACACAGCTTGAGTCCTCATTCCCCTCCATTATTCCTGTCTCCATGATTCGATGAACTTGAGTAAGGGCCAGATCTGGAGTGCAGAAGCTCAAAAAGAAATTTCCATTGGCTTTCCCTGTCCCCCCCCACCCCTCCATGGATAATGCCCTTAAATATTCAGGGTCAAACCTTCAGCTGTCATAAGCTGGCATCTTTCCACTCAACTAGTTCTTCGTGTCTGCACAAGTGCAGAGTCACCAAGTTTCTGTTCATCTGAAAAGAAACACCCTTGGCTTTTTATTAACATGAATCACAGAACCATTAACAGAATGTCAAGGGGTTGGAAGGGACCTTAAAGAACATCTAGTCCCACCCCCCCTGCCATGGGCAGGGACACCTTCCACTAGACAAAACTATTTGAGGCCTTAACCAACCTGGCTTTGAACACTGCCAGGGTTGGGGCTTCCACAACCTCCCTGGGCAACCTGTGCCGGTGTCTCAACACCCTCACAGTGAAGAATTTCTTCCTAATATCCAGCCTAAATTTCCCCTCCTTCAATTTGTACACACTACTCCTTGTCCTGCCACTACAGTTCCTGACATAGAGTCCCTGTCCAGCTTCCCTGGAGGCCCCCTTCAGATACTGGAAGGTTGAAGACGGTTTCCAGTGATCTTCCTCTCATGAGAAGGATTTTCAGACTGTATTTATGAAGACATTGACATTTGAACTCATTTTATTTTGAAGGCACCATCACTCACATTGTCACAGTGTGACAGCACAGCAGGTTAATTCAGCACTTCTCAAATCAATGCTCTCAGACCAATATCAACACCTGGCTTTCCTAAAGGTGATATTCTGCATGCAATTAAACTCTCCAACTCCTGAGCAAGTACTGGGCTCGGCATAAAACACCAATTCTAATTGGAATAATATTACAGAAAGGCTTAAGAAACCCAGTCAAGAGCCACACACTCCAGAAAAAACAGACTGTTTATCACCTGAAAGCTTAAAATATGGATGGCTTCTTCCTGAGCTGCACTGCTCTTGGGTGCTTTAAATTCTCAGTCAAGAAAAATGTGAGATCTTGGAGGGATGTTAAAATTATATTTTGTTCTGTGTTTTATTGCAGAAATTGAGGCATGTTCCCTAGCTGATGATAATCAGAATGTCAAAAAATTAGCAGAATTCTGAGTTTACCAGGAAGTTTTGGTAAACAGTCGCTTCTCCTCTGCTCCTTCTTTCAGGTAAACAGACTGAATGGAACTTATTTCTTTATAATCCGTTTCCTCCCATTTATCTCTTTTTTCACATTCAGTATCTCTCTTGAACAAGGCTGAACAGTTTTCCTGGAATTCCTTCCTCAGGAAAAAAAAAAAAGATTTACTTGTTTTCCTGGAAAATGCTAAGCACACAAAATTCTTAAGTAAATTCTTTATGAGACTTTTTCAAGCTACCTTCATCTATCAAAAACTGAAAGGGCAAAAGATCAGCCCTTCATCTTCAGTGCTTATTTTTGATTCCCATAAAAGTCCTTACAGTTTAAAAAGCAGCTTTCTGTCTCTTTAAAACTGTTTATGAATCATTGTTTGGAATGAGCGTAGTAAAGCACTTGAAGCTGATTAACTTAGAAGTTGCATGGCTATCAGCTAGGACAATCCTCACCTCATAATTTTATCTGTTAACAGATACTGCAGAACTAACTGACATTAAACTGGCAGAATCCCAGTGTAAAGGTGAACTCGAGGAAAAAATTATATTGGATTTTAATAAAACTTTCCTCAAAGGTCAACCTCTCTAAGGTATGAAATCAATCTTCCTTCCTCCTTCTTCAGTCCATTTATTCACAGCTATAGAAAATTCTGATACTCATGTTTCCCATTCCCTCCCCCTCTTATTACAGTATCTATCTACCTGTGGCCATTATTTTTCACAGCAATTTTAGATCCTTTCCTCCTCATTTCACTCTTTTTACCTGGTCTTCTTGGAATCTGCACCCCATTCTCAAAATGTCACTTATCAGGCTCCTTTTCAAGAACAGATCCCACCTCATACTATTTTCAGTAAAAAAAAACCCGACAAAAAACCCACCCCATATTTACTTCATCCTTAATGGGGAAACTTTGGGAAGAGCAAAGATTTGGTGCAAAATCTTTATTCCTGTTTTTATTTTTCCTCTTTACCCAGCAGCTGCCTTCCGTGTCTTGCTCAGGACTCCAGCAACTTTTGCCAGGTAAGCTATAACGTTAGAAGAATTCCACTTAAGAGAGAGTGATGTACTTGTGAGCTCTAAGCTCCTTAGATCAGTCTAGGAGGATCAGTCCCCTTGAGTGATGTTGGCCCAGCAAAATAACATGAATATATTATAGATATAGTTTTTTGGTTTTTTTTTTTTAGAAGACTCACTAATATCTAAGAAAGTACCAGCTTAGGAGGTTTTTTTTCAGCTGCACGAAGCTGGAGATACTCAGATCTGGAAACTGCTTTTCAATCCATGGCATACAAGCTCCAGCTCTTGATGGCCAAGTTTCTAAAATCTTGGCATCACTGGAGCCACTAACATCACACGCTGCAACAGCAGAGCAATTTCTGTTGCTGGTGTTTGGATTTGCCTGCCCAGCTGATCTGTAGGGCAGGCCAGACCCAGAGCATCCCATGGGAATTGGTGCTGGGGCTTTCAGGGCTCCCAGGATCGGACAAACGACGCAGGGCTGTTCTCACGGTCACAGCCCATCACTGCTGTACCCTCTGTCGTCTGTTCTCCCCCTTTTACTGCAATACTTCCCTCCCTGCACTTCAAGGGCTATTCCTCCCTCTCTGCCAAGATTAACTGTCCCTCTGTCCAGACTGACAGACATTTACCCAGCCGCCAGGTCCTCCTTCCCCCATCCCTTACCTGCACAGCTCCCAGGACACTAATTCCACTCCCCAGCCCCCTGAGCTACAGAGGCACAAGCCTGGGCACAGAGTCTCTGACTGTGGCTGTTTGCCCCGGGGGCAGGAATCTGCACACCGGAGTTATCCCACACATCCTGCCTTGTGCACTCACTCGGCAGCCCAAGCTGTGGCAGCAGCCCCTGCGCTCCAGCTGCTCTCCCTCCAGGGAATTATGTGCCCCTTCACAGGATCAGAGACGAGTTGGGGCTCTCCTAGAAAATGACCTGGCTGTTCTGGCTGAATTCTGTTCTTGGTTATTCTTTACTCCATCAAAACAACATTACTTGCAAGGTAATTTCGTGGCTTCCCACCTCAAAAAACCTTTGTGGTCAGAAAGCTCCTGATCCCGGGCAACACCTGATGTGTGCAGACACCCTCTATAATCTGCATTTATGGAAAAACCACTGCTTAAGCTGCTAAAGTGAAATGTAAGAGAATCTACACTACATTTCAAACTCACTGCTAAGATATATGCTGGAGAGCAGCCAGGCCTGGTTGCTCACACTGATGTATGGTGGGGAAAAGGAACACGCGTTAAAATCAGCGAACAGATAAAACTGGGCTAGAGAGGGATGAATACAATGGGGAAAGCTTTCCATTTTTCAAAATCAAAGCCCAGACTCCCACGCTAAAGGGAGAATTGTGTTCCCAAATAGGAAAATGTTAAAAAAGAGACTGTACTATTCTCGGGAATGTATGATACAAAGCTTCATGTCCACCGTCAGGATAAATCTTATATATTCTGTACAGCAACATTCATTTAGCAGAGAAGAGGATTCTATGAAAAGGACAAAGATGGGTAGTGAAAATTCTGAGCCTTTCTTCCTACTGCTCTTAAATTCTTGTCCTCGTTGACATAATTAGCAAAAATTGTTCTGAGATATTTTTAATTTCTTTTAACAGCTTTTGAGATTATCAAACTATTTTGGTTTCAGATACTGTGTTGATCAATAAATAATGCTGATTTAGATTTTTAAAGAGCAATAGCAATTATTTGAGATTTGGATTAGAAATTTAGATTTCTTTAGTAGAAAAAAAGGTCCCTTTGTTGAGACTATGTAGTCTCTGCAAGGTCTTGTGGTAAGCAGTTTTACAATGCAGAGATTTTGGCTCTAGAGATTATTCTGCAGGGACCCAGACCACGGAAATTCTAGTTCAGTTGCTGTCTGCTGGCCAGCATTGCAGGATCTGGCTATGAACAGGGCATGGGATCAAACCCTTCTCATTTAATATAGATTAAGAAAGTCTTCTTACTTCTAATCTCACTCCTGCCTCCTGCCCTGCTCTGAAATACTTGTGCTGATTTGCTCTGCTGGGGAGAAAACTTGTCAAGGTCTGTCAGGAAAGAGGCGAATATATATTTTTTCTTTTCTTTTAAGATTAATCTTCCAGTTGAATAGAATTGGCAACATGAGAAAATTTTGCTGCTGGAGTTATTTTGTATTGATTGCATTTTTAAAGATTTTTCTAGCAGGGAGAGGCAGGCATTTTGTTATTGCTGTGTATTAATCAAAAAGACTGAAAAATACTGCAGGCCCTACTCTGACCCTTGTGGATCAAAAAGGCAGTTGAGGTTTTAAGAATACAAATTATCCCGGATTAAACTCTGGGTTTAGGTGTTAATAATTTAACACTACTACACTTCGGCCACCTACTTGTGATGTGCTATATGTGGATCACTGCAGTTTTAAAGCCATTTTTTTTCCAGACAAACAAGGATAAATTGAAACTATGAGTGGGACACTAGAAGCGGGCTTGATTCTTGCAGACCTGAAGAGGTTATTTTTACAGTAATTACCTGTCTAACATTTAGAATTATAGAATGGTTCGAGGTGGAAGGGACCCTAAAGATGATCTAGTTCCATTTAATATCGGATTCCTTCGATAGCGTGGACTGCATGAGAAGCTTCTTTTCCTTAAGCCACAGAAAAGCCACTATTTTTTTTACAGCTTTAAAGGATCCCACGGCTGCCTTGATTACCAATGCCTTGGCTCTGTACGTTTAATTCAGCTCCTAATGTTTCTCGTGTAGTGCTAAATCCATTTAAAAGAAAAGTCTCTGCTTTTACAACCCCGCTTTTTTTAGCAGCTCAGCAGCAGTTACCGGGTTTGTAAAGCTCCTTACGGAATCTCACCTGAAAACACTGATCTGTGGCGCTGTGCAGTTTTTCCCCACTTCAAAGGGAAATCTGCTGCTGCCACCCCAGAACTGAGCACAGCGAGACACCGAACTGTCACCGGGGGCTGATGTCACCTCCCAAGGTGTGTTTGTTGTACCAGGAAGACTTCTGAGCGCTAATGTCAGAAAAAACAAAACAAAACAACCACCTCTATTTGTCTTTTCGCCTTCTCTGTTTAGGGAGTTGTTTCACGTTGTCTCTTTTTGTTCAAAACAAATACCCGGGGCTCTCACTCAGATTCCCAGGGATGCTACAGCAGTTCCCAGTAATCTCCCAGTTGTTAATGCTTGTAATTTTACAATGTTCATACTTTATTTTCCATTCGGGGTGCACAGTGATGACAGGTGACCCAATTTTCACTGAAGGCATGTGCAACCCCTTATGGTTAAAAATGGGTGAGAAATGGGGGAGGGAATTGTAAATATTTTTAGTCTTAATCTAAGATTTTCAAACTGTTTGCAAGACTGCAATCCCAGTAACAGCAACGTTGATACGTCTGAATAAAAACTATGTGTTTTACAATGAACTAAACCTTCTAGTAGAAAATTTGAGATGTGGAAAATCCTAAATGCTATCCTTTTCTTTCCCTTGGTATTTCAGTTTTTGGGCTCCTGCCTCCCAGTCTCATCTATATTCTCAGCTCCAAAGGGTTAAAAGTCCTGGCATTTCTTCCGACTGGCATTTCCAAATCTCTCCCGGGGCCCATGCAGCGTTTATGCCAAAATGGTTTATTATTATACAAACAGAGCAAGAGGCGGAGAGAGAGAGAAAAAAAAAAAACACACGAAAAAAGCACCCCCTTCACAGTTTGTCCTCCAGAATCAGGTCCTGCTGGTGGCGTGAGGGAAACCGCCCCAGCCGCAACCCTGAACACGCCGGAGAGTGTTTAAAGAGGAACTCCGTGGATGTTTTAAGGAACACAGGGGTGGGCCGCACCCCGCGGCCCGTGGGGACCCTCGACCTCCCTGCCCGGGCTCTGAGGGGCGGCCACGCCCCCCTTGTCCCCCCACCCCCGTGTCTGACTCCGCCCCCCCGACCGCGCTGGCCAATCAGCGGCGGCCCCTCGGGCATGCAGCCAATCGGCGGGCGTTGCTACCTGTGGGGAGTATTTTTAGCCGGCGGGCCGGGGGGAGGGGGGGGTCTGTGCGGGGCCGCCCCGCGCCCCCTCCCGGGCGGTCCCGCGGGGGGATCACCCCAGAGCGGATGGGCGGGCGGCCCGCGCTGCCTCCACTGTGCGGGCGTAGCTCGCCGTCGCCCAGGCCCCCACGGGCGATGGCGGTCATGGGAGATGTAGTTCAGCGCTCCACCATCCCTCCCCTTCGCATCCTATCGCTTCCCCGCGGGGCCGAGGGGCGCCAGGGCAGGGTTTGACGTCGGTGGTGACGCAACGGGGCTGCGAGGCGAGGAGCGCGCTGACGTCAGAGCGGCCCCTCGCGCGCCGCGCCGGGGAAAGGGGCGGCAGCGCCGGGCCCGGCGCGGGGGGGGGGGCCGGGGGCGGGGGCGGGGCCGGGGGGGGGTGGGGGGGG
>JAWWES010000042.1:5568353-5642942 GCA_035583135.1 Lophotriccus pileatus
CCGGCGCGCGGAGAGGGGGGTGGGGGGCTGCGCCGCCCCCCCCCCCCCCCCCACCGCCGCCACACACACACACGCCCTCACACCCCCGCCGGGACTGTTTGCACTACCGCCCGCACACCCCCGGGTGAGTACCGGCCGTGAGGCGCGGGGAGTGCGCGGGGAACCTGGGGCGGAGGGGCTGGGGCAGCGCCGGCCGCTGAGAGGGGGGGGCGCCGGGACGGTCACGACCCCACCGTGACGGGGCGGCCGTGAGGGAGCCGGCGGGTGTGGGGGCTCCTCATGGAAGGGGCTGGGGGTGAGGGCACGGCCCGGCTGCGAGAGGTCGCTCCCCTCTCGGGTAAAAGGGAGGGAGGGAGCGGTGCCGGCTGAGTAATCGCCGCTGGGCCGCTCCGGGAGCGCCGGCAGCGCCCTGCGGGACCTGCGCTGCCAGAGGGGCCCCGCAGCCCCCACCCCTGCGCCGGCATCCCCCCGGCCTCTCTTCCATCCTCTTTATTACGAGCTCAGAAAACGCTCCTCTTCCTCCTCCTCCTCCTCCTGCCGCCGGAGCTCCGGGGCTGTGAGCAGAAATCTAATGAGACCCGACTGCCTGGTTATGTAACTCCCGCTGCTTAAGGCTCCTGCCAGGGCGCTGCTGCCGGGCCGCCGGTGGGGCTCGGACCCCCCCTCCCCGAAACGCTGTCCGCTCCCCGTAAATACATTAAAGGAAAAAAAAAAAACCGAAACAGGTTAGAAATGATTAGGCTGATTTGTTTGATCAGCTGCTTTTTTGCGCCCGCGGATCGGTTTTCGCTTAGGAAAAAAAAATTCACAGCGTCAGCCCCGGTGCGCCTTGAAAGGATCGTTTCTTTCTTAAAGGACGTGGGGGGAAGGGGAAAAAACAGATGGATTAATAAATCATTTTTAAATGCCCCGTTTAACCGCCCAATCAGCTTTTCTGTACTGATTGTGCCCCTTTTGTAAATATCTTCTGTTTGCCCTTGATCTTTTCCTTATCCCCACCCGGTGCTGATCCAGCAAACGTTTAAAGGTCGCCTTATCGTACAGGCTTTCAAACTATTCCCATACCATGTTGGGGAGAACACGAGTGGCTTGGAAATAGGGTTCCAGACTTTAAAAGGAGATTATTCAGAGCAGGAAATAAAAAAGCAGTATAGCCTCATTGTTAAAGGATTTTGATATCGACTTTGATTTCTCTAATCTTTAATGACAGCTATGCTAAATTTTGTTCCTGGTGATGCACTGCAGGCAAATCCACTGTTAATTGAAATTCTGTTTGGGGCTTTTAACTTGAGAAAAAGGAAAAAAACAAACATACAAACAAAAAAAAAACAACCAACATATTTTGTTTCATTGGAACTTTTTCCCAAAGGTGTGTGCTTTAGATGAGTACTTTTATACCAAGGTACTGCAGGATTTGTGTTAGCAGTTCATGTGTTAATACCTGATTCTTGTCCCTTCTCTAACTTTAGACAGCTAATTTCTCTTTTGTCCTCTGTGAAGGAGTGGCAACCATATCTTACATTAAATATAAAATGGAGTCATGGAGAAAGAGAAAGGCAATCGTGTTTGAGGCTGTCAAAAGCCCTGCTAGCTCTGCAACTTTTCAAAATCTGAACTATAGACAGTGCAATATAACAATTGAGTACATATTGTACCTCACATCTTAAAATACAGGATAATTTTTATTTACAAATTGTGAATTAATTTATCGTAATAACTCGGTGGTCATGGCCACCCTTATGACAGACCATACATGCATCTATTCTTGTACGTGCTGACTGCATTTCAGTTCGAGCAGTTGGAGGAAGAACTGTTGGATGTGCACAGCGGACATTTTCTCCTCAGTTTGCATCATTTCGCCCGTGCACGGTTTATGCGGAAGATTTGCTTGGACTTAAAATAAGTGCTGCATAATTTTAGTTATTTGTGTGAAATCTTCTAAGGCAGTTGTTAGCATTTTTATATTTCTGCAGCCTATAGTGCAGTCAACATGCTTGCAAACTTTAAATTGATAAATGACCCCTGGACTAAGACCTCTCAGGGTAAATTAATAGTCTGGTGCTAAATTTTGCAGCTGAGTACTATAAATCATCCAAATAAGGGTTGGTAATTGAACCCTTGACAGGCTGGGCTGTGATATCTTAAAAATTATCCTTGCTGCTTTGTGAATAACCAAACAACCAGCTCATGTGATTTGGAAGTGCCCCATGCTGTATATGTAAACACAGGCCCATCTTCTGCAGTGTTGTTTGTAAGTCGGGCTGAATGGAGCTGACATCCTCACCTTCCGCAGGCAGGAACTAAAATGGTTTGATGCACATTTCTGGATTTGAAAAGTAACCTATTTTATGCAGAAAGTGAAGCTGAAAGAATAGGCCTCGGAGCTTTATCTTACTCTTTCCTTATTTGGATGTGTTTGCTTTTGTTTTTTCTTAAAGGAACAAGAGCACTCAAGGTGAAGGATAATAATCAACTCGAATCAGCACTTTGAATGAAACTTTGTTTCCCTGTGGCGTCTTGAACACTTTCTTCTTCGGGGTTTTGAAACAGACTTATAACTCTGTGGCATAGCAGCTATGCAGCTTGAAATCCAAGTAGCACTCAATTTTATTATTTCATATTTGTACAATAAGCTTCCCAGACGACGTGTCAACATTTTTGGTGAAGAGCTTGAAAGACTTCTTAAGAAGAAATATGAAGGGCACTGGTATCCAGAAAAGCCATACAAAGGATCAGGGTTTAGATGTATTCATATAGGGGAGAAAGTGGACCCAGTCATAGAACAAGCATCCAAAGAGAGTGGTTTGGACATTGATGATGTTCGTGGCAACTTGCCTCAGGATCTTAGTGTTTGGATTGACCCGTTTGAGGTTTCATACCAAATCGGTGAAAAGGGACCAGTGAAAGTGCTTTATGTGGATGATAATGAAAACGGATGTGAGTTGGATAAGGAAATCAAGAACAGCTTTAACCCAGAGGCCCAGGTGTTCATGCCAATTAGTGACCCAGCATCTTCAGTGTCTAGTTCTCCTTCTCCTCCCTTTGGTCACTCAGCTGCTGTGAGCCCAACTTTCATGCCCCGCTCCACTCAGCCTTTAACCTTCACCACTGCCACATTTGCTGCCACCAAGTTTGGCTCGACCAAAATGAAGAACAGCGGCCGTGGCAACAAGGTCGCCCGCACCTCTCCCACCAACCTTGGCTTGAATGTCAATGACCTGTTGAAGCAGAAAGCCCTCTCCTCCTCCATGCACTCTCTCTACGGGCTTGGCCTAGGCAGCCAGCAGCAGCAACAGCAACAGCAGAAGACTTCTGCCCTGTCTCCTAACGCAAAGGAGTTCATTTTCCCCAACATGCAGGGTCAAGGTAGTACCAGTAGCATCTTTCCTGGTGACAGCCCCCTTAACCTCAGTCCTCTCCAGTACAGTAATGCCTTTGATATGTTTGCAGCCTATGGAGGTCTAAATGAGAAGTCTTTTGTGGATGGCTTGAATTTTAGTTTAAACAACATGCAGTATTCTAACCAGCAATTCCAGCCAGTTATGGCTAACTAAAAATAAACCGAAAGTGAAATCCAAGTAAATACTATTGTACAAGTTAAAATGCACGTACCCAAGGGTGTATCTTTTTTTCCACCTCTTGAGATTTTTTTTAAGGCTTGTAGTATGAATACATTCAGGCTTGGTTAGATAAATACAACATGCATCATTTTTTTCATTTGCCAACCAAGCACAAAATTATTTTATACTGACTGTACATTACAAAAATATACTCTCAAAATATGGCCTCTTACAGTATTTAAGATATAGCAAGGACGTGGCTAATTTTTTTCATGTGTATATATATATATGTGCACAGACATATATGTATATATATTAAAAAAATTGGCACTAATAGGTGGGTTTATTGGTCTTTTTCTAATTGTATAATTTAATTTAGTACAAAGTTTGTAAAATATCAGAGTATATATATTGTTTCTACAACATGGTATTGCATTTATATCTTTTTACTACAGTGATCTGTGACAGCTGCAGCAGCTTCATGTTGTATTTTTTTTACTGAAATTGTAAGATATCCATCTTAAAGACATCAATTCTAAAAAAAAAAAAGTAAAAAAGTTGTGTACAGAATATTCCTTAGTGGTGGAATTAAAATGTACGAAATATTTGCTTTTTTCAAAAGAAACACAAATTGTATTTTCTGTTAAAAGTTTAAAGATTTTTGCTATATATTATGGAAGAAAATGTAATCGTAAATATTAATTTTGTACCTACATTGTGCAATACTTGAAAAAAGGTATAAAAGTATTTTGAGTCAGTGTCTTACATGTTAAGAGGGACTGAAATAGTTTATATTAAGTTTGTATTAAAATTCTTTAAAATTACTTGGCTGTGGTGGTGTGTGTTTTTCGTGTCCCGCTGAGCATCCGAGCGCTGCCGTTCCTTGTGCTGTCAGTGCTGAGGATGCACCAAAGTCTGACTCAGAGGAGCAGTGGAAGGGTGGCTGCATTGCTGCACCACACGGGGCTCTTTACCCAAAACACCACTGACAGAGCACAGAACCCAATTAAGGACTTGCCTTCAATTATTTGAGCAAAATTCCACTTGTTTTCCGTAACTGCTGCTCACTGAAGCCAGAAGGGAATTTTGTTCTTTTTCCTTGATAATTAAGACTGTAAGCTCTGTGAACGTTGAGTTATGGGGTGAGGGTGTGCCAAGCAGGGACTCAGGTGATTCAATGAAATTCCCTTTCCATGTCACTGGGATTATTTGAACTATTATCTCCAGAGGTCCTAGACCAGCACATCAGCGTTCTGCCTCTGTATTAGGGATTAATAGCTCAGAAACAAAACTGAATAAAAGTGCTGATTTACAGCTTACTAAACTCATTGTAAACTCACATTTTATATGCTCTATTAAAAGGAGAAATGTAATGCAACTGCATTGTGACATTCTAAGGTTTTTATTTTAGTGGATTTTGCCAATTTTAATTTAATAGATTCTCAAAATCGAATGTGTGTGGGAGGAGAAAGAATTCAGAGGCTGACAGAACAACTCAGCTTTTCCAGGGCTATTTTGAAGTTGCCTCCCTTATTCTTTTCCGTCTGCTTGGCAAACAGTGTTCCTTGCTAATGGACATTGTCAAGGGGAAGAGAAACTGCTTTAATGTGTAAATCTGACAAACGTCAGCTTATGTTCCATGGCAGCTCCAGTCGTACAGAGCTCCAGTGCTAAGTGGATAGTCCTTGGCTCTTGGCAGTGGATTGTAAGCCACAGACGGAGCACAGGATTAAAATGGTTTGAACTTTAGCATTCTCAAACTGGAATTTGAGACTGAAGGTCGGTCTTTTCCTGTTGGGTGCACTCGATGTGACAAGAGGTGTGACTTCCACGCACGCACCCCTGTTTGGTGGGAGCGGTGCTGGGAGAGGGTGTTTTTTCACACCGGCGTGAGCTCGGTGCTTTGGACAGAGGCTGGGAAGAGCAGGCCGGGTGGGGGTGGGAGGCTGACTGTGGTATCCATTCCTAGTGCCATGACAACCAGTTCAAAAGCAATAATGGAGCAAAGGGGTTTTTTTAGGCGTTCATCTGTCTCTGTTTAACTGGCTCCTCTTTATTGAGTTTGCCATCTGGTTTATCTTTCCACTAACGGCACATCCACGGACAGAACGGTCCTTAAAAGCGCATCATTTGGTACCTAAATTTAAGTGGGTAATTTTGCTTTTAAGAGGAATTAGAAAAATACTGGATCGATTACTGGAAAACGGAGAACGTTAGCTCTGTGTATTATTTCTATTTGTGTGCCTAGACTTTAAGACTTACAATTTTACTATTTACAGCACAATACTGATACCTAAACTGCCTAGGAGGCTGAGCAACTCTGACAGTGGAGACTCTTCCATGTGTTCCGTAATATTTCTATTCCTGTGATTTAAACTGAGATCATTTGTCTTAAAGGTCATTGAGCTTATCCTCTTCCCAGGCTGATTTGTTCCACTGTAACGAGCTCTGCATCTGAAGGGCCGCTGTGCTTTGCAGCAAGGAAAAAATCTCTGGAAGCAAGACTGTTTTTTTGCAGCACCTTTTAATATATAGATTTGACAAACGGGGTTTGCTTCTGGTGCTTCGCAAGGAGACGAGTCTTTAGAAGAGCTTCCAGTTTTCTCAACGCAAATGTGAAGATTTTCACGTTTTTAATTCCCTCCTTATAGAAATGAGAGGCGCCTGCTTTTTGTTCAGTCTCCTTCACCCAGTTATTTATCTTTTGCTGAAGTTTGGTGCTGAATTTCTAAGATCAAACATTAACATTGCAACGTTCTGTTCTCACCGAGTCAATCGCCGGGGTCATTTGCACACCTCCAGCATTCAGCTGTCAGGTAGGGGCAGTTGCTTTGATAGAAAGGGCATAAAAAAGAGTGAAGGGGGAAAAAAGGAAGCGTTTGCTCAGTTGTGCAAGTTCTTTTGTGTTTTCTCATGTGAACATGCAATTTACTTCCTTAAAATTGCCAGTGTAAGTTAAGCCTCGTAAATTTCTCTTTAATTTAAAGTGAAGGAAAGGGTAGAGCTGTAAGTACCTGACCCCCTCAGTACTGCCTAGTGCATCCTGTCACTTCACCCCAAGTCCCCACCCGAGCACAAGTTCAAAGCACTTTGGTCTGTAGGTCTCACTCAATTGAGCACAAATTGATAACTTCTGAAAATTGCAGTCTGAGATCTGTGAACCTGCTCAGAGGCACCGGCGTGGCAGGGCAGAGGTTCAGTGCACAGCTACAGTCTCTGCTGGCTTGGCTGTGTGGGTAGAGGACAGACCCCACTCTTGATCAGAAGTCTGGTATCAGCCACCAAAATTAAAGGGATCTGGTTATTTGTGCAAGGGGAAGCCAGCTCAGGGGTGGAGTTCACAGCGCTCCAGTGCGGCACCGCGTTCTCAAGGGTCCCTGCCACAGGGGTGAGTCAGAGGGCACAGGCTGGCCTGGGTACCAGTTTTGCAGTTCCCAACTTCAGCTCAACTGTGGAAATCTTTACAAACTGAGGACAAGGCTCTGAGCCACCTGATACAGTTGAAGATGTCTCTGCCCGTTGCAGAGGAGTTGGACTGTGTGAGTTATCAATGTCCCTTCCAACCCAAACAATTCTGGGATTCTATAAGCCACACGAGGATCATCCCTCCTTTATGATGCAAAACGGGACACCTGCTGAACACTGCTTACACTGCTTGCAATCTCTTGCTACACAGTCTGCACTCTCTGCTCCCCCCACATCGCAGCATGCAAAAGCTTGGTGGCAGCAAACAGCCCAGTTGCATTCTGAACTATCAAGTAACCAAACAACTAGTTGTTAAATCAGCTCTTTGGACCGACATGGGATCAAAGCAGAGTTCATGTACTGATCTGATGCCCCAGACTGTTCTATTAACGTTTCAGGAATAAATACCTCAGGGTTTGTGTTGGTAGTTTTGGAGCAGATGAAGCAAACCGGTGGTTCAGCACTCTTTTTTATATCATCAGCAAGTTGATTTAAATTGAGTGTACAGAGTTGGCTGCATTCCTCTCATGAGTTGCATAAAAAGTTTGCTAAATCGAAGTGCCAAAGCTGTAAAATCCTGCTGAAGGGACTGTTTCCAAAGATCAGCGAGAGGAACAGTTAAACTGTGACCGTGGCAGTGCATGTGTGACTTTTGTCCTCTTGGCTTTATTTTAGTGACAGTAGTAAGGAGTTTTGCCTTACAGAAGGGAAAAAGCATTAAGACTCAGGAACATAAACCACATTCCCTTTGGCACTATGAGTTCTCTCTACCTCATAGACAAAATATGATCAGAGTGCAGAACAAATGGCAGGTGTAAAATATTTTTAGAAAAACCTTGGCGTGCAGCGCAGACATCCCTCAACCCCCATCCTTTATTCTGTCAACTTTTGTTTGTTAGGAACAATCTGTAGTATCAAGGGCTGCAGTTCTGGTGGAACTTGCTGTGGTTTTCATTTGTAATTTAGCACTTCAGAGGCCTGAAATCAGAGCTCCTCTCCTCCGAGCTCTGAGACTCTGCTACATTTGAACAGTCTGTCAGCCACGGAGCTCATTGCACTGCTTTCCCCTGTCCCCTTGGCTTCAAGATTGCCCACAGTATAAAACAAAAGAGGACTCTGGGAATGTAGAGCCTTAATTATTTTTTAGTGCCCCTGTGAGCTTCTCTGAGAATTTTATATCAAACGGCTCATGAAGTTAAAACCAGCCCTGGAAACCCACCTTCTTTCCTTGGCAGAATATAGTCATTCCCTGCTACACCCAATAACCCTTTCCCATGTCTCTTCTGCCTCCCACAGCACCCTCAGAAGGACCGACTAATGCGTTGCTCCCTTTGTTCACCCCTCTTTTTACTTGCTCAGCTGCACCAGGCTTTCGTGCTGCTCTTCTTTTCACCCAGACTCCACTTCTGTCTGACCTCAGCTCTGAATTGCACTGGGAAGTGCTGGGAATTGCTGTGCCATGGGAGACTCAGCACATGAGGCTCCAGCCCCCAAGAGCCCTCTCCCTCCGCCCCATGGGCTAAGCCTGGCTTGATTTCACTTTAAAGACATCGTGTGGAGAAGTCCTGAATGTCAGAACATGGGGAAGGGCTGCCTCAGGTGCTCCCAGTGCCACAGACCCGGGTGAATTTGCTGTTTGGGCAGCCTTGGCCAGGAATACAACCGCCCAGGAGTTTTCAGTCACACTGATGGAAACAAGAGGTGACAGGTTAGAGAAGAACTTGGTATCAGGGATGACAACTCAGGCACCCCAGATCTGACTCTGGGCAAGGCACTGCCCTTCTCTGTGTTGTTTCCTCCTGTGTCTCCAATGAAACCCACTGTTAGCAAGTGTCAGACATTAGCTGGCTATCACTGCTGTTTGCTGTTAATAAGGAGTTCATCCAGTTCCTTTGTGCCACAGGAACATCCTCAGAGCTTGACCTGCCATTCCCTCCTTTTATTGCCTTTAGTCTCTGTGGCCTCGGAGCATCTTCTCCATGGTACAGCTCAACGTGGATTAGGTGACCTTTACATTTTGAAATAAGGCATGCATAGAAAAGTGAGGCACTGGATCCTCATTGTCCATGGTACATGGAGTCTGATTCATCCACCAGCGGAGCAGAAGGCCTCTGGAGCAGCGAGATCTCACATACTGACTATTGTGATTCTCTAAAAGAATGTCTGTGGGTGTTTCTATAGATATGGAAGTATATATTCCTCCAGTACAAATCATGTGAAAATTTTGCACCAGCCCACTCTCACTGAAGTTGCTGCTGGTCAAAATTAGATTTGCAGACAGATTTTACAAACTAAAACAAATTCCCCTTGGATTTTTGTTAGACCCTAACACTGAGCATCCCATGTGCCAGCACAGAGGCAGGGCTGCTGGGCTGTGAACTGTGGATCTTCCACAGATTGCTTCAGCCTGGCCCAGAGTAGTTTTGATGGTTTTAATCCCATACTTGAGCCTTGTAACTTCCTGCTGAGTCCCAGATGTTGTAGATAACTGCAATGTACTTTTGAAGCACGAGGGGTTTGGTTTGTCTGTGTCTCTCGGGGTTAGCTGGGTACATACAGCACCTCTGTTTGCAATTTAGTGGAAGAGTGCAAAATTCCCAACTCCTGTGGAAGATATTAACACCTGGGCCAATTACCTACCTTGCAGGTATTTGAGTACTGCATATTGAATCTCATATTTATTAGCTGCTTTGAGACATAGCTTATATTTTAGTTGAGAACAGTTGCTATTTCATTTTTGAGTAACGAATATGGATGTTCTCCACTTGTGCCTTTAGACTGTTACAGTGCTGTCCTTAAAGACTCATTTCAGTATTGCCAAACCAAATCACTCGAGAAATTGTGATTCAGTCTTCCAAGAATATTTTAGAAATGATGAGGTAATCACAAATAATAATCCACCTCCCACCACATTAATTTATCTTCTGGGTGTAGAGTTAAACAGATTTTAGAATTTTCTAGCTTTTCTCCACAAGTCCACTAAGAAACTTAAATTTATGTGAAAATTTAGGTCCTTATTAAATCACAGTTCCCCTGGAACTGTCACTTCCCAGGAAACAATATTGAAGGGATAGTAATGAGCTCAGAAGTGCTGGCAATTAACCACAGCTGCTTAATGGAATCTGATTTCTAAGTGACACAGAAGGACCAAGACCTACCAGTGCCCTCCTGCACGTGCCCTTTGCATGACAGATTTGACAGGCTGGAGGCAACAACTGCAGGCAACACCTCAAATTAACTTGTGCAAACTATAAGGGGCAGAAACACTCAGCAAGAAATCATCCACTGCATCTCTGACCTCTCACTCCTGGCCTGCAAGGGAGGTCTCCGAAAGTGCTTCAAAAGGCAATCAGAGTATTAAAATTCCTGACTCGAGGACAGCAAATCACACAGCTATTGATTGCATATTACATTATGATTTTTGCTACCACCAGACATCCCTAGGCAATAATTATTCCTGTCTCTCTCACCCTCTCTTTGTGCCATAAATGACATTATCAGCTGTCCTCTGGCGAGCATCCACCCTTTGATCAACAGGAACCAATCACCCTTTCTCTCAAATTGCCTAATTCATTAATATAATGAAGTTTAACTCAGAACAATTATTCTCAACCTGTATTTAGCTCTAAGGTTATTGCTTCTATTTCAGACCCAAGGCAGCCCAATGTGCCTGAAAGCATGTGTAGCTTTTCCAAGTGCTCCAGCTGACCTAATAAACGGTGTCCCCTCTCCCTGCCCTTGCCTCACTTACATCTTGCACCGTCCTCTCTCCGACGCCTCTGCTGCACCACTGTGCTTGTTCCTGCTCTGCTGAGCCCACAAACGAAGGCACAGCCTCGAGGAGCTGCTGTGGGAGGTGCTCCACTGGCCCAGTTTGGAGGGGGAAAGCACAGACATCGTGTGGTGGAGCTGCTCCGTCTCTAAACCATCCATCCCACCTCGCCTCTGCCGCGTGGCAGGGGCTGGTGGGAGGTAAGTGAAGCTACTGGTGACACTGGAGAGCAGGGAGCAAGGCTGACCTGATGATCATCTCGTTAGATGGCACGCACTTTTGGAGGTCAGTAAAGTTGTCTTTCATTTTTTTATTGGTGTCTTTGTGGTTTTAAGATTTCAGTATTTGAAGTCATTTACCTGCCCAAAATCAGAAGACCTGGTTAAATTGGGCATTTGCATCCCATCTCCACAAATCAGTCCTTTTTCCAGTGTTCTGCTGTACAACCTCTAAACCTTGTTAGTCCTTGAAATTCCTAGGTTTCCTCCTCCTGATTTCTCTTCAAGGTCTTCCTTAAAACTCGCTTTTCTTAGTTTCCTTCCCAAACCAGGCTGTTCTCCCCCTCCTGCTTGTCTGAGGTCTGTGCCTCACCATGTATAATTTGCAGTGTATTATCTGATGGAAACTGTAATCTCTCCAGGGCAGGGCTGTGTCCTGCTCCGGACTCACAGTTGCCTGTTTTACTCTACAGGGCTGAATAAGAAGGACAGAAATAGAAGAGTACACAGACGCTCCCAAATAAACTGTGTTTTGTGATCTGTGTTCCAGAAACAAATGCAGGAACAATTGTTGTTAGTGGCATGGTTTATGCTGTACCACTGGAGGCTTGGGAAGCAGTAGATCCTTTAGGCAAAGAAACTTCTTTTACAAAGCATTTGTGAAACGTATCTATCTAAAAATACATGTACATATGGTAGAGAAAAATGTTTCTGTGCTGATCTATAGTTAATTATCAATGGCAACACAGGACTAAAATCTTGTAAGCAGTCATGGTGTAGTAATATCACAACTTCATCTCTTTTTACTTCTCTACAGCATCCCAAAGCCCTTCCCAGGCTGATTTCCTTGGCCTCTGCTGCTGCTGTTGGAAGAGTCCTGCTCACTCAGCTCTCCTACCATGCCCATCAAACCTCAGAAAAGGAGGATGGACAGGAAGGAGGATCACTCTGCTCACGTACAACAGAGGTAAAGGTGGGGAGGGAAACCTTAACCAAGCAGGAGAGACTTCTGCCTTTAGTGACCACTGAAACTTCCATCTGTGCGTGTGCTGGGGGTAGTGCACAGCTAATAATGCATTTTAAAATACATTTTGGTCTGAGATGTCCAATGAGCTTGGCTTTTTGATGCCTGCACAAATGGACTCCGTGTACTTAAAACATCTCCCTGACGGAATTAGACAGCGAGTGCTGTGTAAGCGGAGACGAGGATCGTCTGCGAGACTGACTTTGAGGTGCCTCTCTCCAAAAGCCAGAGTGGTGAGAGCTGGGATTTTGACTTTGCCTCTTTTTCCAGAGAGACCTGGGGCCGTCCAGCCGGACCCTGCTGCCAGGAGCATCGCTGCAGGGCGGCAACTGGCCCGTTCCCTCTCCTGACATTTGCATTTGCTCGAACAAAAGGCCCATTCTGGCAGGAGCTGTGGCTGGGCTCTCGCCCCATCCAGCTCCCAGTTGCTTTTTGGAAAGAGCTGTGCTGGAGTGCCCAGTTTGAGCACTCCTGTGGGGCACTGTCAGCTTGGGTATTTTGGTCTTTTGTCATATATAAAAAGATGTCTGTGTTATTTGCAAGCACTTAGTCATCTGCTAGCCAGAATGGGCTTGTTTCCCTTCAGGATGTTTAGGATCACACAACTCTTACAGACAGAGGAGAAAATGTCTGAAGATGTTGGGAATAATCATATAACTGCTGCAGTTATCTTCATCCAGAGCCTTATCTTCCACTGCCCGTTAGAGCTCCTGAACTTGAGGGCTGTATCTGATCTCCAGCCTTTCCCATATTGACATTTATCCAGGCAGGCTGGAAAACAAAGGGGAGCCCAGGCAGTGGAACTTCCAGCCAGTTATTTCTTTCTTTACTTATTTTCGTTGTGTTTTCCTTCAAAACCACTTGATAAATCGTCCTGTGGAGAGCTGGGAATGGAAGCATATGAGCTGCTCACCTGGCCATGGGTTCCAGCAGTGGCTCTGGGTTCTCTGGGGCTCCATTCCCTGTCAGCACGAGGTGTAACCCCATTTCTGTGCCTTGCAGAGGAGTGTGAGCTCCTTCTTGCTTGAGAGCTCTGGGTGACCCCAGGGTACAACATCACTGCTGTTCTAAAGCACCTCCTAGTCATCCACAGACTTCTATCCTTAGAAAATCTCCCTGTCATATTGCTTTCCCCAGCAATAAGATGAGAATGGAGCAGAGGAGAGGCAGAGGAGCCACCAGCCAGGGATGAAGTGAGCCATGGACTTTGGCACCATGAAGGCTGGCCTTATCCTCCTGTGAAATGCACCACCGCTTCCACAGCACAGGAGAAGAGAAAGTTTTATTTGCTTTCCATCCCTTCAGTGTCCTGAGCTTGGTCAGAATGTGCTTAAACTGGGGACAGCTGCTTTATGGGATGTTTTTAAGGGATCTGATGTTGAGTGGGACTAAGCAGCAGTGACTGGCACTTACTGTAGGCAGGGGCACAAATCCTTTCTGCTAGGGATGGCCTGGGCTGTGCAGTGCCCACAGTGAAGATGTTAATCAATGTACAACACTCAACAGTATTATCCCAGCAGTGCAGGGACAAGCCAGTGGAGACAAAATGAAGGAAAATTGGAAACTGGTCGCTATTATTTGTAATTCTTCGAGGTGCTCTTAGAAACAGATCCCAAAGGCCCACCAAAACCCACTGGAATTACCCTGATGGTCCCTTTGCAGTGCAGTCAGCCCAGGGTGAGAGGTCTGTGCAGGCCCTTCCCTGCTCTAAGTGTTGTTTGCACTTACAGAGGTCAGGTGCTGGGAGGCCACTTGCAGAGCCTTTGCTGTGCACCTTGTCCCCGTGAACTGGAAGAACCTGAAGGACTGGTGAAATGGGGACCTGCAGCCAGCTCCTGCCAGGATTCACTTGGGGGGGTTGTTCTTTCCTCTGTCCTTCCAGAAATGAAGGAACATTTGCTGGGAGATGCCTCTCCCCTTGGCAATTGGCCCACGAGGCTGTGCTGGGTCTAGAATGCCCTAAAAATATCTGTGACAAGTGTAAACATTGGCTTTTGCCAGGGTGGGAGTGTGTCTGCCCAGAAGAGCCAGCGCAGTGTCAGTGGCACCGGGTTCTCTGGTGGCACAACAGAGGGGGGCACACGGTGTCTTCCTCCGGGTTGTTGTTTTAAAAGCAATTATTTAAAATTGTAACAGCTTCACACATTAAAATTGCGCCTTTTCCCTCATTGTGGTAGCCACGTTTCAACAGGTGGAGGAAGGGGCTGGAAAAGGGGGAGATAAGGAAATGAAAAAACAGGAAGGACCAATCGAGGGGGAAATGCCTCCATCCCCTCCCTGCTCCGCCGGGCTCTTTTCTTTGTTTCATTTTCTTTTTAAGGCATAAAAGCGGGCATAAAAATCCGGGGGGAGTCATCCCGAGCCCCTGCGAGTGGCAGAAGGCCCGGCACGGGGGACAGGACAAGGTGACACGGCGGGTGCCACGTCAGCGGCTCCTGCCGGGGCTGCCAACAGAGGTGGCCACTGAGGGCGACCGTGTGCGACTGCTGGGGCTGGAACACCGGCGGCTGATGAGCCACGTGAGCATCTCCTCCTCCTCCTCCTCCTCCTCCTCCTCCTCTCCAGCAGAAGGTCTCCGGGGTGTCTGGGCAGCTGCGGGAACTGGCCCGTGTCGGAAAAGGGCTCCCCCAGGTGAATGAGCAACACCCACCCCAACACCCACAAAGCAAACAAAACGTGCTTTTCCCCAGCCCATTCACTTTTTTTTAAAATTTATTTTTTTCTGGTCAGCTGAGAACGTGGCAGCAGAATAAGGGAAAACAGCTTTTTTATTTCCTCTCCCTTGCTGATTCCAGCCAGCTCCGGGAGGAATGAATAAAACTGTTTTGTTTCAAGGCACTTCTGCTCCCAGAGCGTAAAGTTAGTCAGCGTTTACAGGACCAGGTCACTGGAGATATTTTTATTCTGTGTCTATTTTGCTCTGCCTCAGAGCTTCCAATTAACAGTGCCTGAATGTAAACAATGCTTTGCTCCTATTTACAAATCAAAAGAGATATTTTTTTTTCCCCAGTTATGTTTGCTAAACTGTATTCACGTTCTGATTGCCTTTAGGCAGAAATGAAAGCACCTGAACTCCAAGGCAGGGAGGGTTTGGTGAGCACAGGGTGTAGGAGCCTGGCTGCACCAATGTTATATAAACAAACTGGTGGTTTTGAAAGCAGACCTAGAGGAGTTTGAAATGCATTTATTTAAGCAAGGAACCCATCTGCTCCTACCAGTAATGGATTCGTGGAGCAATCGTGTGTTTGCTCAGCTCACAGGCCACTGGGTTTTACATATGTTACATGATTTGCACCAATCAACACATAACAGACACATCTGGAACACAGGAGCCAGGAAGGCAGAGATTGAATAGTGACCTTGTTAACACCTTGGATCTTCAAGGTAAAAAGTAAATCTTTTTGGTGTGTGTCAGTGTAGCACAGCTGGATTGAGGATCTGCCCCTGCTCACAGCACTGCCAAGGACACAGTGGTGCATTTTAATTCTGGCTATGGAAGTAGGGAAAAGAAGGTTTTATCCAGCCCTACATATGGGAAGTATGTAATGGAAGCAACCCCCCCAAGGCTCTGCCTAGAAATACCTCTCTGATCCCTTCAGGGTGTCCCTGATCTCTGTTTCTGGTTACCTGTCCAGCTTTCACAGCTTCCCCCTGTGGTGGCACCTGAGGCTCCAGAAATGCCCCATCTTCCCAGAAAGAGTTCTAGCAGCAGCACTTTTCCCATCACGATGGGGAGCACTTGCAGAACTCAGTCTTTGCCCTGGAGTCTGATTTAAAGAGCTGTGCTCACCCAGCAAAACCCAGGGGCTGGTTGGGTGATACGCTCCCTTGAGCAGGCTGGTGAGAAAAGTGGAGGCCAGGAACTTCAATTTTATGACCTTGTAATGCCCAGAGGCTCAAACCCGTGACAAAAATCTTGCTGGTCAAGGCAATCACTAAAAAAAAAGGGGAAAGGAAAAAAAAAAGAAACCCAGCCAAACCTTGAGCTGCAATAATTCTGCAAAGATGCTCTCAGGAGTGTTTTTTACTGTGAAAGTTGTCATAAATAATAATACAGAAATGCATCTGCGTGTACTGTACAAAGCAAGGAAAAAATTTCTTCCTCTTCGAGCCCGTGGTCTGTGAATAATTTGTGAGCAAGAGGAGCAGCTCCATCTATCTTACACGGTGTTTGTTACAAATCATTTGCTTGTGTGTAAATCTTCCTGCCAGGGTAGGAGCAGCAAATCCTCCTTCAATTTTCGTCCACTGAAAAACTTCTGTAGCTAAACATGAAAAATGGGATCGATAAGTAACAGGTGCAGAGGTGCATTTTGGGATGAATGTGTTCCTGGATCCTTTGGTGGAGGGGCTGGGACAGCCTTTATGAGGCAGCTGCTGGCAGGATTTCTGGCTGGCACACAGTGCTGGGCAACAAGGGCTGACAGTTTCGCGGGGAAACAAAAGCCAAGATAAAAAGACCATCTCCAAAACCCTCTTCCCTCCCTGGACACCTACAGGGAACAGGCAAACAGCCACAACCCCAGAAAAACGCGTCAGAGCATCCCAGCTTGGAGAAAACTCTTTGAGAGCTCTCGGGAGTCCCTAGGTGGCAACACTGCTCCTCTGGACCCTCCCGGGAGCCTTGTCCTGGCTGAGAGATCGCTGAAAGCTCCTGCTTTGGAAGTCCCGTGGCTGAGACCTTAAACTTCCATTCACAAATAAAAGTGAAAGAAAGAGTATTTGTTTAATGCTGGTGGTGGCAAAGGGAAGTGTAAACCTGTGATTGCTGCGAGGCTCTGCCATCCGAAGGCAAACCAAAAGAACAACCAAAAACACCTGGGAATTTGTTTATTTAAAAGAAACAACAAGATTTTGAAGCCAGTTTTTGTCGGGAGGTGTGACTCATGATCCCTAAATGCTTTGGGTTGCCGCACTTGGATATTTCTGTAACCCAAAGAACAGCAAGTAACAACTGCTGAAAGGTGGGTAAATAATCCCAACCACAGATGTGGGCTGGCCAGGTGAGGACAAAATGCCCACTCACCCTGCTCCTGGTGTTTCAGGGGAAAAGCACCATCAGAGACCCAATAGATGAGGAGATTTTGGTGTAAGTCCTGCTGATGAGGTGACCTTTGGAGCTGGCTGGCCCAGTAAAAATTGGGGACTGCAAATATTATAATCAAATACACAATTTGAGTTTCATCCCGAGTTATTTACCTGAGTCGTACACATCTGTTAGCGACAATAAATTACAGCAGAAACAGAGAATTTGATTGCAATATTACTGTAAGATTCACTTTTTGGATGATCTGCAGGTCAAGTATTATCCACTGAAGTAATTAATGAATAATTTTGACTAACTGGACCAATATATTTAGAAACTGTGCAATCTGCAAAAAGGGAGAAAGAAACCCTCAAATAAATTATACATTGTGGCTTTTCCCTGCAGCTCTGAAAATGGATTTGATTGCCTTATCACACTCCCTACTAGATCTTTTTTTCCCCCGATAAACCTAAAATCTCTTCTCCTGTTTTACTAAACAAGAAAAGGGCGAAATCAGCGAAACAGCTTGGCGGGGAGTTGTTGCTTCCTACTTAGAAAAAAATAATAATTTTATTCATAAACAATATAAATTATGCAGCCGAGTGTCTGTGAAACGGTTAAACGAACCGGGGCGAGGCCAGCCCAGCCGCAGCGGGAGGATGCTCGTCTTTAAGACGCGGGTGCGGTGCCTGCGTGCGGGTCCCCACGGCGGTGCCGATGTCGTGATGCCAAACGCCACCTCGTGTCGGGCTCCGGGAGCGGCTGGAGCCTCCTGTCCCCATTTCCAGCCGTCTGACGTCACCTCAGCGCTGAGGGACAGGGTTTTGGGTTGGTTTTTTTTTTTTCCTTTCGTACTCCAAATATTGCCAAAATAGGAAGCTGGGACTGTGTGAGGAAGACCTTGGGTCACGCTGGGGCCGCGGTGTGTGACACCATTGAGTGCCAGAGCTGGCTGTGGCTCGTGTGGTTAAATTGTGCTGGGTACTTCTGGATGGAGAACCTGCCTTTGTACCGTGAGATTGGTGAGGCACCAGCACAGGCTGCCCAGGGAGGTGGTGGGTGTTCCATGCCTGGAAACATTCAAGGCCAGGTTGGATGGGGCTTGGAGCAACCTGGTGTAGTGGGAGGTGTCCCTGCCTTTAAAGGTCCCTTCCTATAGCAAGTAGCATTATCTTAGCAAGGCAGTAACCAGTCCAGCCTGAGCATGTGTCAGTGCTGCTGGGATTTTAAGGTGTCCACAGGTTTTTGGGCTTGTTAATGGGACTGTTGCAAGTTGACTGTTGCTGGTGCTGTTTTGAGAGGTGAAATGTGGATGATCCTGATCAGGGGCTGCCTGCACACCAGGGGCAGGCTGGACCAGCCACCCTGCTCAGACCTATGTGTGGATCATCCAGGCCTGGAATGGGAATGGCTTGTTTACAGCCAGGACTCACTTTCCCCTCATGTATATTAATCCATATCACATTTCATCTGCTTTTTTATCATCCTTGGTCACTTGGTATTACTGTGCCCTCCTGCAGCTCCTCACAGTCAGCTCATGTTTTTGCAGCCCTAAATAACTTGATCTCAACAGCAATCTTCATAACCTACCTCTCCCATCCCTCTTCCAGATCATCTCCACCTTGCACAGGTCCCCTGGGACGCTGCCGATGACTTCCCTTCATTCCGAACACTGACCTTTCGGTCTCACCCTTCTTTCCGATGTTTAAACCAGTGTGTTGGCTCAGGAGGCTCCTGCACCTCTCCCTGCAGGACAGCTAAATGACTTTAAAGGCCTTGGGTGAGGAAGTTAGAGCTCTAAGGCCTTGATCCAAGACAACTCTATCAGCTGTGCCATCTCTGTCCTCGTGATTGCTTCAAAGAAAGTGTTACAGAGCACCAGATCCCTCTGTTGAAGTCCACAGACTCTCTCCTTACATCCTATTTACCACTTAGCTGTGAATTTTATCCTCTCTTACAGTTTCTACCAGACTCTCTGAGTTTTCATACCCAGCCCTTGGGAACCCTCCTCTAAAATTAGCCCTGTGTTTGCCACCTTCTGTGCTCTGCTCCTGCCTCGGACTGAAGCAAAGGTTATCTGCTGCAGTTAATGGTTAAGCAATGTTTTATGTAAGTACTTTTACCCTTGGGTGAAAACCTTCTGATCCTGGAGATTTATTACTGTTTTTCTGTTTATTGCAAGCAGTAGAGGAAGCCATGTCCTTTACACATGTTACAACCCCCCCTTGGTTCAAGGGCGTGAGGAGCAGAGTGGAGGAGGAAGAAAAGGCACAAACCCTTTATGGTAGTTCCTTTTTATGCCAGTCAATCCAGTCCAACTACCGTGTTGTAATACCAGTTTAAGGTAAAAAAATGCTCACCCTCCCTCCTCTAGATGAATCTTTTCCTCTTTCTCTTTTCTCCAGCCTTTTCCTTCCCTCCTGCATGTCTAACCATTGCTGGGACACATGAGAAGGGGTAGGAATTGTCAGGTGGGACAAGAGCTCGTCCTTGGCATGTGCAGGTCCTGAGGTTTGAAGACCCCCAACACCTGCTGTCTGGGCTGGCACCAGGAAAAACTGGCTGAAAGGAAAGGTGGATAAAGGGATGGGCACAAAGAAAAACAGCAGAGTTGGAGAGTTTTCTGTCTGGAAACTGAGCCATCTACCAGCCTTTGGAAGACTATCCATTTGCCTTCTAAGCTCTCAGGCCCGAATATCATATCATTTGCCCAGCCATAAATAGCTGTGAATTAAACAAACTGTGCTGCTTTTTTGGCTATCAGATAATGTCCTCTAGTGCTGCAGCCTTATCTTCATATCCCACTGTGTTTGCTTTGGAGATCAGGAGCTCAAGCTGATTTTTTTTTTTCCCCCCAAGATTTAAGGAGCTGGCAGAACATTCATTCAGTTGTGCAACCTCCATTCAGAGAGGTTCTCAGATCCTGGGCATGGGGCTCATTTTTTGCCCTTTGACAGCTGCTGTAAATCAATACAGCAGGTGGAGGTCACTTGGAGTCAATCAGTAACCAGCACGGGTCTGAAAACAGGCTCTAAACTGGAAGTTCTTGCTCAGGTGACATTTTCACAGCCATGCCTTTGGAAACCTGGCTCCATCCAGCCTTGGGGGAGGTACCCAGCCTGGCCATGATCCTTTCCTGGTAATTATCCAGTTTCCCAGCACGTGCACGCAAACGAATTACAGCAAACCAGGGCACGAGGTGCTTCAGGTGGAGGAAGTGGGTCTTGTGGTGCAAGGTGCTCATTTGGTGCCAGCTGGATTACTCCTCCTTTTTGCAGGAAATCATTAAGTGTTGGCTGAAGCCATGGATGACCTTCATCACAACCACCCCCCTCAGGAGCTGAGACCCATGGCCAGGGGGTAATTCTTGCAGGGGTCCCTAATCCCCTTTAAAACAACTGGGAACAAAGCTCTTAAATACCTTTGCTGTCTGAATCACACTGCACTGGCATCATCACCTCTGTTTGCTCCTCGTTCTGGAGCCGGTTGCCCATTAAAACTTCTGCCTGACCTCATCTCGAGCCCCTGCAATGGGAACACGCTCAATTTCCTCCTTCCTTTGACCTCGGCTGCTCCGGGCTCTGCGGATGTGCCTCTGAGCAATCGCCCAGCCGGCTCCCCGTGCGTGCAGCTCCCGTGCCCTCCTGCCCTGCCCCGTCAGCTCTCCCACAGCCCTGGTGCAACCTGGACATGCTCCTGCAGGCCCCGTGCTGCAGCCACACGCTGGCACCTTTCTGCTCTGGTGGTTAACACAGCGGGCACAGGTGGTTAACACCCGGCACTCCTGCTCCGATCCCTGTGCTGGGAGGTGCCCGCGGGATTCGCAGATCCTCGTGTCGCACTTTCCACCCTCGCTCCAGACCGGGAGGTGGGCACGTTGTGCCAGGTGTCCCTCGGATCCGTCCCAGCGCCCTTGGGGGCTCCTGAAGGTCTCAGACCCAGCTAATGTGGGTCTGCTTGCCTTGATGCAACGTTGCCTGTTGGGCTCGATGATCTCGGAGGTATTTTCCAACCTTAGGTTCTGTGATTCTGTGTTGCTTCCCTGGCTGGTGTCTGTGGGAAATGCTGCTTTTCTGGTGTCCACACGCAGAGGAAAGGTTTGACATCAGCCACTGGCCATGGCCACGGGGCTTTGCAGGTGGCATCCTTCCTCCAGCTCTTCCCTTGAGCCTCACACAGTCACTGGTGCTCCTTTCCAGTCTGCTGGCATGCAGGGAAAGGAATCAAGCAGACTTTTCTCTTTCTCTCCTGACATACATTTTATACAAATTTTCAATACCAGCACTTCCAGCTTTCTGACAGCCTGAGAGAGGGATGCCAGTGAGCAGGATGGAACCTCAGCTTCTGAGCAACACAAAAGGGATTTTCTGACCAGGAGCCACATGCATGTGCCCATTATCCCAGTGAAGGTTGGAGCAACATCCTCCAGTGCCAGTCCCGTGCACTGGCATCCCTGGGCTGCCAGACTGGTCAGACTTGAATTTTAGGCTTCTTAAGGGTTTAATAAGAGGCTGAACTAAAAGACTAGCTGTGAGTGGAGAGCTGAATTCTTCAAGGTCAGAAGGTGGAGAAGGTGGGGTTAAGGTCAGTGCCGTGCCACGGGGAGGTGCAGTGCTCCCAGCATGGCCAGGGATGGTTTTTCTTTCCCCAGCGAGCAGGCAAGGGATGCTCGTGGCACTGCTCCTTCTGCCTCAGGGAGCTGTGGTGGAGCACAGCCCCGTGCACCCCGAGGGGCTCACAGGATGGAATGTCCCCCCAGAGTGTCCCCTTGGGCAGGTAAGCCCTCGCTCTCTAGGCCTGCATGCCCAAAGGGGGCTGGCAGACATGCTGTGCCTTGTTCAACTCTGGGTCTCAGCGCCTCAGACCACTTGCACGCTCACTGTTTTAAGTGCCTGCTGCCTTCCTGGGGGATTCACCAGGAGTGAAAGCCAAAAGGGCACTTTAGAGGCCAGGCTTCAGCACTGCACTGCGCTGACTGGAGCAGCAATGAACCCTCTGCTTTCAGCTCCCAGCTACGTTTGCATCCCAGCTCTTCTGGAACAAACGGCTACATGTCTCCCGAGTCATTTTAACACTCCCACGCTTGCAAAGTCCTTTAGCTTTTTTTTTGGGGGGGAAAGAGCCATATAAACCCTGTATCTATTAAACCTTCATCCTCTGAAGCCTCGGTGTTAGTATGGCAGGAATGTGCCACTTCCTACAGCTTGCTTGGAAAATGACATGGGAGCAGCAGTGCCTGCCACAGCCCAGGATGAGCTGGAGGAGGTGTTGGCTGCTCTGGAGGGCAGCAGGGCCAGCACCTCCCATCTGCAGGAAATGGTCTTCACAAGAACATACACAAACATTAGGGACCTTTAATTGGAGTGTTGGGGTTTTTTTTCACATACACTTAGGAAAGGTACAACAAAAGGTATTTTCTTGGTCAGCAAACGTGATCCAGACTCCTCTGCCTCCCACTCTGCTTCTTCTGGAATTACACAAAGAACTGGAGATTCGGATGCATTCCTGGTGTGGGAACATTTCGGACATAACCCAAGCCCAGACCACTGGGAGAGGATCCCAGTTCTCCATCCTGCTGTGGTCTCTGTCCGTGGCTTAGCTGCAGGTGCAGGGCATGGAAAACCTTCATGGCAACCAGAGCCGGACTCACGTTCGACGCCGTTTCCCTCACTGTTAGTTTTCCTCCCTGCAACAACCAAACACCCAAGGTGTGCAGGCTTTGGGGGCTCTAGAGCCTTGCACACCATGCTGAAGCCCAGCATCTGCCTGTTTTATCTCCCTTCCCCAGCCCTTACCATACCCAGCCCCAACATGCTGCAAAGGCCATTGCCAGGCACCAGCCTCGGCCACCCTGCAGCGATCCCGTTAGATGGCACCACGGGGCAGCGTTGGCTACACCTTCTTTCCTTCCTTCCTCTCCCCCAGACGTGTCTTGACACTGCTCCAGCCCTGAACTGGCCCTTTGTGCAGGGCAGCAAGCTCTGAGCTCTGCCGTGTTCACTTGGCTGAGCCTGAGGAGCGAGGACAAGGCTCGCCACGCTCGCCCCTCTCCCCTGCAATCACAGTCCTTAGCGAGGCAGGATGTTTCCAGGATCAGCCTTTTCTTTATTTAAGGATTTTTGCATAGGCAAATGTTACATTTTTTGGGGGCACACAAAGGTTAAAATGATCGATCCTATGTGTATGCACTCGCTCCCACCCCACAGCCCATGCTGGCTCTCCCCAGGGAATTTATCCACACATGTATATACACTGGTCTGGTAGAAAGTGTTTTCTGAGGTTTTGAAACACTCTAAAAAGGCTCTTTTTAGGGTAACACTGATAAAAGCCTTTAAAGAGTGTCCGCTCTGTCAGCCTGTGTCTGTGCAGTTCGGATTCAGCAGCTTTGTGTCTGCCTAATGCAGTTTGCAGGCTGTGTATTGCACTTTCCTGGGCTGAATTTTGTTATGACTCCTCTTGCTTTGCTCTCTCATCTATAAAAGCAGGATTTCTACTGAAAACAAGCAATAAATTGCTGTGTATGCTCAGGTGGAAAGCATTTTCAAAAGCAAGACAGCTAGCAACACACTGCTGTCCTTCTGCCTTGGACTTTTTGTGATAGACAATAAATTGATTGAAACTAAAATAGGGAATGAGGGTGTTTGCTGACCTTGTTCTCGTGACAGAAAAGTCATTTCAGGGTGAGACTGTGCCTTGAGCTTCTACAGGGACCTGTTGTCCTGGGCATAGGATCAAGGGAGCTTTTCTTCCAGAAAGGATTGCAAGATAGGTAGTAGTTGCCATTTAAAAACGAGGTTTTTAAAAAGGAAAATTTCAATTAAAAGAAGCAAACTCATAACGCATAGGTTGGTTAAATGTTCACAATTGTAAATACAGACAATAATTTACAGGCTTTTCTCTTGAAATATTAGTGCTGCTATAAGGAGCCAAGCATGTGACTTACTTACAACAACATTCCATCGCATTTCCAGACTGAAAATGAGGCAGATTAAATTGGCATTATATATTACTTAGCTGTGTACCAACTAGCCAAACAAACGCTATGAATTCCGTCATTTATGATGGAAGCTACATAAAAATTGCATAATTACTGCGGTGAGTCACCTATTTAAATGGCACTCCTATATGGACGAACTGATTTCAATGCAAGATTAATAGCCTTTTGCTGCTGGTTTACGTGCTTGCCAAAGACCAAACTACGTTGTTGCTAAGCATCATTAATGGATTAAAATAGGGGTTCTGCATAATTCCTACGGTGTGCCTTCAAACAGCACGCTTAGTTTGTGCACTAGCCTAGCTCTCGTTAAGCCCTACGTAACACACACGGGGCGGGGGCGGCTGGCCCGTGTTGGGGGGGGTGTTAATGCAATCCCAGGAACTCTTTCAAAAGCTCACAGGTTTTCTTGTGGATGACTTCGCGGAGCTTGCGCACGCGCCGGATGCTGGAGGTCCCCACAAAGCTGTCTGGCTGCAGCACGGCCATGCCGTTGTGGACGTCCCCCATGATGATGAGCTGGCCATCCACCGTGGTCATGTTGGGACACGGGCAGCTCCAGTCCATGTTCAAGAGCGTGATTTCCAGGGGTTCCCTCCCCAGGAATTTTAATCCCATTTTTTCGTCCTTGAGAATCTCCTCCACCGTCACCAGGGCGTGTCCCGAGTCTTGGTCTTCGGTGAGCTCCGTGATGCGGCCCAGGATGACGAAGTCGCTTTTGCAGAAGCTCGTCACCAGCTTCTGGCGGGGTTTGCAGGCTTTGCAGTGCGTGTTCTTCGGGAAGGGGCACATCTCCTCGCAGGCCTCCCGGCTCTCAAAGTTGTTCTCGTTGCCCCCGCACCCGCCGTAGATGAAGGACTGGCACTGCTTTGTCAGGCTGTTGTAGGCCCACCTGGGCTCGTAGGCCTTGCAGTGGCCTTGGAGGGCTGGCAGGTTGCAGATGTTGATGGGGCCATTCATGCACGTTAACATGCAGCTCTCGTAGGTCTCAAAGTGGTTGAGGTTGCTGTTACAGTTCCCGTAGATGAAAGTAAAGCAGTTGTTTTTCTTTGCATCATAGTACCACCTGGTCTGCTCCTCCCCGCAGTCTTCGCTGTCCGGTTGCTTCAGGCACTCGTCGGTTGGAAAGTGCGTTTTGTTTTGGGAAGCTTCTTTGGATGTGGGTTCTCCTTTGATGACTGACAGGGGGAAGTCGGCCCTGAGGAGGCCGCCGCTGTTCTGGGCGGTGCAGGTGTAGATTCCCGCGTCCTGCAGCTGCGTGTTGTAAATGACCAGCTGGGCGATGTTGGTGACCACGACGTTCCCTCTGACGTGATTTGGCTTCATGATGACTTTGTCTTTCCCGTCGACCTGCTTCTCCCACGTGATCTCCGGCTTGGGTCTGCCCGTAACGTCACAGAGGAAGCTGACGGTCTCTCCCACGTAGACGGACTGATGGACGGGGTTGTTCACCAGCGTGGGTGGCACGATGTCGACGACCGTTGTCTCGGAGTAGGCAGTAGTCGGGCGAGCCGTTGTTTCTGGTGGGATAGGGCTGGTGTTTGGCCAGGTGAGATGGTACCTGCAGGTGACCACGTTCAGTGTGATGCCTTTGATGCAAGCTTCTGCGTCCATGTAACACTTGTTGTAGTAGGTGAGCCCGTCGGAGGCGCAGGTGAAGCTCGGCTCCTTCTCGCACCTGTCCTTGCACTTGCAGACGGGCTGCCCGTCCCAGATGTCGCACTCTGAGCCTTGCTGGATGCACATGAAGCGGTCACAGGTTGCCTCCTTGGGCATTCCCACCGGCCCTTTTTTCCCCTTAACATCCATGTACCGAGCAGCCACACAACTCTTTGTTCCACAGACATTGGGGCAGCACTTCTCGAAGGTCTCGCACTCCTGCGGGGGAGGAAAACAACCCAATCGTTACTGGGGACAAAATAAAGGCCTTTTTGGAGACCCAGCAAGCAGACCTGGGGGACCTGGTCTGCCACAGATACCTGTGGTCTGAAAACTCAGTGTCCCCACAGGCAACGAATAAAAACATCTCCTCAGCATCTCCCAGGAGGTGTCTAAACACACTGGGTGTTCTGAAGTGCTTCAGGAGGAAACTCTCTGGAAGGAAAATGTAATTCTGTTTCTTAAACACAAACCTCATCCTGAGTCTTTACCCCAGAGTCACATGGACTGCTTGGCTACCGAACCAACCACCCCCCTTCCGTGCTCTCCCAAATGCCTGAGGACAAGTCCTGAGAAACAAGAGCGGATGGAAAGTCTTATCATATGGCTGTAGGCAGTAATCCTTCTTATTTTCCACAGAAGTATGTAAAGTATTATTTGAATTCCCTGAGACTAACAGCCTGCTCTGGGAGGTGAAACTGCCAAGGATTTGTAATTGTTCACATTGTAGAGGAAATAATAGAATATCTCAAAAGTAAGGTAATTCTTGCTCCAAAAATAATTTTTCTATGGTATTTAGAAAAACAAACCCCAAACAGCTCATTATGGCTTCTCTGTCCTATTTTAGTCCTATTTTCAAATGCAGCATCGCTCTTCTAGTGATTTATTACACCCCGCCTCGGCTACAGTCAGCTCTAAATTGTGGTTAATTTTAGCAGAATTTTCATCTTCTGTGCAGAAAAGGTATTTGATACATGTGATCATGGCTGCTGGGTTGTTCTGGATTACTTTAAGGGACCATGATCACTGTTACCATGTGCCCAACAGGTCAAACTTCCACCCTGTGTTAAACCTCTACGAGCCCCCTGAAATCCGTCAGCTATCTCTGGAAGTGAGGACAACATGGTTTTTAAGCTACCAAACCAAAGAGCTTCCCCTGAGTCCAGTATCCTTTCCTTATTGGGAAAAAGATGACCTAATACCAGAACTCTTTCCCCATTTCCAGCTGCACATTACTAGGTTTCAGAAGCAAAGCTAGAAACCAGGATGGGTGAGGTTTTCAGCTGGGGTTAAGGAGTGTGGCTTGGCAGAGTCCTTGACTGCCTGCAGACCACTCACTCCATCCAAGGTGCCAGGACTCTGTGCTGCCACAAAGTGAGTATTTGTAGCCAGTGGCTTCTGGCTTTCAGTTTTTGACCAGTAAATTATTAAAACATTGTCGTCTGCTGCTGGGGTTTTGCAAGTGTTTTAGTATTCATTGCTGCACCTGGTAGTTGGAACAGAGGAGGCTTATTTGAGAATGGCAGAAGTAAAAAGAGCACCTTCATTCCTAACACATGGGATCCATCTGAGCAAATGTCTTTGTTTACTTATGACCAGCATTTTTGTCTGTTTTTTCACCCTTTTTAGCATTGCAGAAACAACCTGGCTACACAGCACAAACCCAAACACTTTTCCTCAGCACAGTACGTGTTCCTGTCAGCCAGGTTTGGGCTGCAGGAGCTTTGTTGTGGGACATGATGTAAGAGGCAGGACAAGCAGGTATTTTCAGATGCCAGCTTGAGCTGGCAGTGCTGACAGGTTGAAAAATGAATTTTGGGGTTGTAAGCTAAACACATTTTGAGCTGGGAGCATCCCACAGAACATCTGCCTGGTCATTTTAGCCGTGCCCTGTTCTGCACCCCAAGCACCCTTTGTGCTTCGAGTGCAGCAAAGGCTGATGATTTACATGTTAAATCAAACAATTTCATACAGGATTCCTCCCAGGAATATAAAACATTGATGATGGCCACCAACAACAAAGAGCACGGTGACACTGCTAAAATACCACAGACTGGCCCCAGTGCATGCTGAGTGCTGGAGTATCAAATTCAGATGGTTCTTTTGACATGAAAGCAAGGAAAAGGATCAAACAGAGCGAGCCCTGTGCCCACATCAGCATAAGTGACAACTGCCACACACCTCCCTGCTTAACAACAACTCATCAAACCTCTTCTATTTTATGTAGGTCACAGGTCAGTTAAATACATGCACTGTCTGCACCGAGTCCTGCACGGTGCCAGAGCCCTTCTGGTGGGACAGACAGAAACAAGCCCCCAGCCAAGCCCCCTCGCCGCCCGTGACGCAGAGACACGAAGATGCGCATCACTCACCAGGTCAGCGTCGCACTCTCGCTTGCAAGTGCTCTGCGCGTCGACCCACAGGTTGGGGTTCATGTCATTGGGGCATATCCCAGCGTGGGAGTACCGGATTGGGGGCAGAGCTCTCCCTTTCAGAGAGACCTCCAGAAGCAAGAGGACACTGCTCTTCCCCAGCAAGATCCACATCCACCGAGTGAGCAGCACCAACAACATCTCAGAACTTCTCCAGGGCAGTGGCAGTGTCCAAGCTGGAAGTAGTTCTTGCTTGCTTGGGGTTGCTTTTTTTTTTGGCAAGCCTTAAATTTTTGAGGAACCCAGATGCACCTGACCTCGGTAAAAGCTTCAGCGAGCTCCTCTGCTGCCTCTGTCGATAGTGCAGTTTGGTCTGGACCTCATTGGATTAAAGGTCCTAGGAAGTTATCCCCTTATTTTAAGAGAAACGCTACTAGTCTGAGCAGAGTTAGCTCTATTTATACCCTGCCTCTGTTAACAAGTCAGAAAAAGTAAACTTGATTTCTTTGACAGGCACACGCTTCCTATGTCCTGGTGGCAGTCAGACAGATTTGTTGCAAGAAAAAAAAGCTGGAAAGAGTTCAAAAGGCTGGAACTGGCATGGTGGGACCCCTGCATGTTTCTGAATGCAGGGAGGCCTTCTTAACCCCTTTAGACCTAAAGTACTTCCCTATGCTAAGAATGGCATTTACTTCTGAAAGGGGACTTGTCTAAATAACACGGACCCGCGGTCAGGGGATTTCCCCACGGCGAGGGGCTGCACAATCACTTGCTAAAAGGAACAAGTAATAGGATTGAAGCAATTAAAGCCAAAATATCATATTTTAACAGAGGAAGTAGGGGAAGAAATAACTTATTTAAACGTAGGATTGACAAAGCAGAATGTCTTCGTAACTTCTCCCGGGGCTCCTCCGGGCTTTTTTCTTCTTTGGTGGGGAGATTTCCAGGATGCCGGGTTTAATGCTGCCCTCCAGCCCCACCAGGAAGATGTTAAAAGTGTCCCTGAATTGCTCTACGTTTCCTGACAGCCAGATCCCATTGTACAGTGCATTGCTGACCCCTTTAACAGCAACAACAAAAAAATAGTAGAAGTTCAACACTATGGAAACCTGCATAAAGGAATGTACAGCATTTTTGCATTGGGGGGTGGGAGGGAAACTCAGTCAAGCTGAGTTCCTCATTCCCTGATTATTACAGCAAGGGGCTGATCCTGCTCCTGCTGAACATGTGCCAAAATCCAGAGATGAGTGGCAGAAGTCCGAGTTGCTCAGCACCTTCCAGGATTAGAGCCCCTGGGCTGAGTTCTGGGCCAGCCTGGGTGGACCCTGCGCGTTGCTAAGAGCCTCCTGGGAGGATCAGGTAAGTTTGCATCCCACGTGGGGGTTCTGCAGGGCTGGAGCAGCAGCGCTGTGCCTGGGGAGGAGGGAAGGGTGTGAACCCACCCTGTGCCCAGCGCTGGGCGCTGCAAAGGTGACAGAGCAAGGCGCAGTCAGCCCTTACTTTCCTCCCCTGGGTGTATTAAACCAGGGCTGGTTTTCATGGCTGAGTTTGGACCTAATTCTCCCCGGGTGATGATCCTGCCAGCCAATACAACCAGCAGTGAACTGGGCCACTGTGGGGCTCCTGCTCCTCCCTTGGGGCCAGGCAGCAGAGCTCAGTGGCCTGCTGGTGTTTCCCAGGATCGCCTCTGGAAGAAAGGGAGGGCAGCCTGGAGCTGACCTGCCCTTGGCTGTGGCATTTCTGTGGCAACCCTGGGCTTATAAAAGGGGCTGTTGCTGTTCTGATTTGTGTGCCTGCATTAACGATATGCACAGTATTTGAATTTCATGGGACGTGCAGGGCGAAGTTGTCCAAATTAGCTATTTATAAGGAGCGAAGGCAACTGCCAGGCAGCAGTTTGCAGTTGATTTATTCTCCCTGAAACTTTAGAAACCTGCATGACACTTGTACAAAGTGCGGCTGTGTGCTAAATGTTTTATTCAGTACTTGTTTACAAAGACAAACGCAGCACCCTGTGATGCCTAAAAAAGCCAACCAAAAATGACACATTCCCAAGAGGTACTTAAAATTCTTACAGCTCTATTAACAACAAAATCACATGTATTAGTGGTTCTGTTGGCTAAACAAAGACACTTTATATTGTAAAACTCACTACAGATAAGCTTTGAAACGAGCTGTATGTGGGTCTTGGGGAGTGCAGGTATCCTGGGTGCTGGGTAAGCTGCTGTGATGACCTCAAATGCCATTGTAGGTCCAGGGAATTTTCCTTTGATCCGTGGTATTGCCATGGATGTGATTTTTCCCTGCCCTCTTGAGCCTTGTGGGGCTGTTTTACCCCCTTACCTGCTGGGCCAGAGGTGGGTCTTGCAGCCTCCATCTCCTCTCCCGGTGCCAGAAAGCCACCTCCTTGCTAGCTTTGGCCATGTTGAGTGAGAGACCCGTCAGTGGGGATCCACCATTCCAAGGAGGAAAAAAAAATAACACTATTTTATTTATTTTCCTTGCCAGACCAAGGATCCCTTGCCCAGAGGCACATTTCAGCTGTGGGGGAGCAGAGTGGGGCTCTGAAGAATTAGACACTGGTTTGCATCAGACAGGCAGAGCTACATACTCCTCCATCCACAGGGATATTCTCCAGGGACAGGCAAGTCCCACTGCAGCTTTCTGCTTTCAGCTCCTAGGTATCATGTTCCTGGATCACTCCCTCGGCCACTTGAACCCAGCCAGGAGAGAGGAAAACACTGCCATAAATCTCCCTGTGAATGCAGGCAGGCAGCTCCTGAGGGCAGAGGAGGCAGTGAGGGCTCTGAGCAACCCTTGACAGCTGTCCTGTCCCTGCCAGGACATCCCAGACATGCTGTTACCCAACCTGAGGAGCACATCCAGGAGGGACACCACAGGCTACCCTGGGCTGGCTCAGGGACAGCGAGGACTCTGGTTGTCCCAGCATGGACAGCCAAGCTCTGCCTGATGAAACTGTCTCCTCAGTTTCACTGAGGGCTGTTTGCTTGCCTGGTGTAACTCAGTTGAACTCCACTGACCTCAGTGGATCTGACTGGGGACTCCAGAACACCACCAGCTAATGCCAGCTGTGAACCAGGGTCTCTGTCAAGGTCCCTGGGCACAGTTTTTCTGTTCCTCCTTGTTTATAAAGCACTGTGCATTTTTTCTTTACTATAAGCAATAAAGTAACCCTCATTCTCCATTTCTATGAGCAAATCTGTTATGAAAACCAAATTTATGGCTTATCTTCTCTCATCCATGTCAGATACTGATGTGATAAAGATCTACCCAAATGAGATCCAGCCTTAGAAGGAACCCCACTACTACCCCCAAATCCCCCTTTCTGATCAAGATGTTGAACTGAGTCTGCTGGATGAGGAGCTGGGATGAGCTTCTCTGGACCTCAGATGGACAAACCTGAACCCTGATGGCACAAAGACTGAGCTCTTATGGCACAAAGGCAACATCCTGGGTCTGCTCCCAGCAGTGGGGACGTGCAATCTCTGAGCAGCCTGTGCTCCACAGATGTCCATCCACCACTACACACCAGTCCTGAAAAGCCCTCCTAGGGTGCTCAGGGTCCTAATTGTTGTTGAGGTTTTTTGTAATCATAATTTCTTTGCCTTTTTTCTTACTCTTGCCAAGCTTCTGTGGGTTGTCCCTGCCCTGCTCTGCTGTGCCAAGTATTGACCCAGTGTTTGGTGTGACCCCTTTTAATTGAGGAGGGAAACGGGATTCTCTGCTGCACAGAAAACTATCATTGCATTCGTTGCCTTTTTTTTCTTTCCCTTAAGCCACTGTTAAATGAGCAGCAAACTGTTGATCACATTTACTAGCAATCCTCATCTGCAGTCACTCGGCGGATGGCGGATTGATTTGCTGGTTTTATTGTGGAAGGCTCTTGGCAGGAACCGCCGCCCTGCGATGTTAAACCTCCCTTTTCCCATTGATCTCTGCCTCGGCACAGGGGCCCTCCCAGCCTCAGCCTCTCGTGCTCCCTGGGCCCGCCGCCACTCGCCGCTGGTTTTGCCAACACAAACACGAGCCACCCCCTCTCCAGGCAGGCTCTGACTCATCGCTGCCGGTGGCACTTTTGCTGCCTGTGGCATCCAGACCCTCCAGGAGGGCTCTGGGCTGGAGTGGGCACTTGTCTGTGCTGCGGTGGAAGGGGTGCCCCCAGCACCCGCCAGAGAGGTGAAGGTTGGATGCGGGACACCTTCTGCCTTTGAGCTTAGCCTGAAGCACAGATTCTGCTCCTGGAGGCCACCCTCCTCCTCCTCCCACAGGCCAGCAGGGCTTGGTACCGACTCCCTGCACTGTCCACAGCAACAATCAGCCCCTTCCTCCAAACCCTTCTCACCAAAACCTGCCCTGCCTGCAGGGACCCTGATCACGCAGGGAGGCCCAAGGACACGCTCTTCTTCAGCCCCATCATCATTCACCCTCCATAGATGGCTTCTTGTCCATGCAATGCCTGAACAGAAAAGTGCTTTAAAAAGCCCCTATCTCATTTAGCCAGTAATGATGTTCCAGGCTGTATGTAAAGCTTATTGCTCTTAAAGCTGATAGCCAGACATTTGAGAGGGAATGTCACTGCCAGATCCCTTTCAGAGCACAGCTTGTCTCAAGCAGGAGTGTTGCTTCCAAACCCACAGAGAAATACAGACAATGCCTTGGGAACTCAGCTTCAGCTTGGTTTGGACTGCAAAGGGTCAAACCTTCCCCTCTGAGCGATGCCCCTTTCCACGAACCTCTGTAGGACCTGATCAAGGGATGGCCAGGAATCCCAGCTCGGGTGCCTTTGCGCAGCTCTCAGAAAAGCACACAGCTCACACTGGCTGGATGGTTGGCCAAGAGAGAAGGATTTCTGGCAGCACGAGATGCACCTCCAAACATCAAAGCACAGGCAACAGCTGCTGTGCTGGCCACATCCTTTTGGAGCACACACATGGGCAGGGCAGATTTGGCTGAAGGTTTGCAACAGGAACAGAGTGCCTGGGTCCTGTTTCAGGGCTCTTCATCTGCACAATTAGCAGTGGAGGCACATTTCAGTTTTCCCCAAGTAAAGATAGAAATCTCCCTGGAAGTGCCCAGAGCTAACAAATGCTGGTTTTGACTTCTGAAATAACCCATCTGAGCAGATCCCAGCGAGCAGGGACAGGCTCAGGGGGCACATTCAGCACGGTGATTGCTCACCCAAACGAGCTGCTGTTTATGTGCTGGCTGCCTCACGTGCAGCTGCTCAGTAAGCAGAAGTTAATGTAGTTAGACAAAAGGGCTCAGTTTGGGGGGAGGAAATCAATAATGTCAGGGAGTTTATTACAGGGTTATGGGCCACCTGCTAGAACTCAGCATTAGGCCTGTGCTGCGCTGTGTTTCGGGCAGAGCTGATGGCCCTGCGCTCAGACAGGGCTAGCGCCAGAATTATTATTTTATGCCTCGGCAGATGGCTCCTGCTCGGGGGTTTTATCTTTGAGTGCAGACATACGACTAATCATCATTTGCTTTCTCTTTCCCTGCTAACGTAAGCTGGGCAGGAAGCAATTGCCAGTTTGATGATGGTTCATTATTGTTCGGTTTATTCTGTCTGAAACAGCACAGCAAGAGGCACCGAGGGCACAAAGGAAGATAATCAAGCCGTTATCAGTGAGATATGGGGAAAAGCTGAGCTCAGAACCTTGTCTCTTACCAGCCCATCTTTCTGTCTCTCTGTCAGAGGCAAAACCTTAGGTATCCCACAGATAATCTGGGGAAGCCATGGCAACAGCGTCTTTGGATTGTCAAGACTGGGAAGGTGAAATGTTGGCAATCCTGGCATAGAGCAGCAAAGTCTGTGTCACCTCCCAGAGTCCCTTCCAGCCCTGTTCTCTGTCACCCCCAATGCTGAGTGAGACCTGCTCCATCACTTAAGCTTTAAGCTTTGAGTTAGGGAAATCTGAGATCTGTAATGCAGCCTAGAATGCCAATAAACAGGAATCACAGCCACAGTGGCACCAGTGCAGAGCCAGCACTGCCCATGTTCGGCCCTCTCAGCCACCTGCTTCCATGGTGAACAGGCTGGACAGGTACTGCCATGGGAAACACGGACACCACGCACACACGGCTGCAGCAGAGAGGCCTGAGCACCTTGCACCTTGTTGCAGGTTTTGGGAACTAGTGATCAGTCTCGTGGTGAGCTTGAGTAACAGCACTTTAGGAAACTGGCACTAAATCCGTGGTGTGCAACTGGAGGTGTTCCCATGGCTTGCAGCACTGCTGTGGCTGTATAAGCCATGGCATGAAAACCTCAGGGCTGAGCTGGTACATTTGTTGTTGCTCTTTATGATTTTCATTTTTTTCTGCTTGGTTCCAGCCCGATTTGAATAAAAGCTCAGAATAAAAGTGAGGTACAGGCCTGACACATGCTGAGGCTCAGTGCTCAGCACATCTCTCACCAGAGCTGGTGGTGTTTCTCCAGGAACATGAGTTAATTTAGTTCCCCAAGTAGGAGGCTAATGAATAGTATTGAACCCATTGCACAGGTTCACTTGAGTCTGCAAATGACCCTAATTTAACCTCCTGTATGTACTTTTAGGAATTTAAAGCTGGGAGGAAATCACTTGATGAGTATCACACAGCAACAGCCATGAAAGGCTGGAGTCCTGAGACCCTGCTTCCAACCCCACGGGCACCATTTCCTTCTCAGAAAGCAGGTTCAGTTCAGAAGAGTCGCCTTGCTTTTGTCTGTGATGTGACTCAACTTAAACAGTAAGGTTTTAACCTACTGTGCTAATTTAATTTAACTCCCTCCAGTTCTTTTTTCCTTGAAAACCCGTAGTTTGTCCTGGTTTGTACTGCAAGCCTTAATTCCCTGTGACTTCAACATGAAGTAACCATCTCACCATCACTCAGGGCTAATCTTTTTTAGAAAGGTTATGAACCTTTCAGTGGAGGAGGGTTTGTGAGATGAGGTTAAACTGCTGCAGATTTGCTTGGTTTTGTGTTTTGTTGTGAGACTTTACCAAGCCACTGATCCCATCGAAGTTTGGAACCCTCATTGTGGCTGGGAGCCTCTCCAGGAGATGCAGAGCAGCTCCCAGCAACTGGGCTTTTCATCAGGCAACGAGTGTTGGCTCCTTCAGACAACCTGGAAGTCCCAGAGCTCCTCCGCGGGTTTGGTATCCAAAACTTCACTGTAAACAAGTTAATTTTCACAAAATGGAACTATTTCCATTTCTGCAAATACCGTGAAATCCTTTTAGCGTCAATTCCGTCTTCTTGGAATTTAAATCTAAATTAGGGCAAAATTCTTTTTGACTGCAGAGTTATTGCCCTCGTTTGGCTTTGCTGGCTGTCAGCAGTCCTGGCTGTCACACAGCACATCCTCTGCCCGTGCTCAGAGGGTGACCTCTGCCAGGGCAGTCCCTGCCTCGTAAGTTGGACACATTAAGAGTCTTTCCAAAAGGTGAACTATTTTGTTTTAGTGTGCCCTGTGTACTCTTTTACCCTTTTCTAGATGCAAGGCATCACAGTCTGCACTGCTCAGACCCAGATGATGGCCAACAGAAGGAGTTAGAACAGCTCTTCCGGGCCACTTACTCGACAACCTTACTTGAAATGCCCAAAGGAGCTGACGTGCAAATCTGGTACGTAAATGTGCTCCTTTCCTGGCATTCATTCACCAGCAGATCTGAACACAGGCTGGAGGTGTGAGTGATGTCTGCAAGCCAGTGATGATCCGCTTCCATTGATCTTCAGAGGAGCAAGCCCATCCTTCCTGCCCTGGCAACAGGATGTTCGTCTGCATTTAACGGCTTTTTTTCATTGTTGCTCTTTCTGATTCCACCTAATTCCAGATCCATTTTTATTCTGATCTTTTATTGTTTGCAGCATGAAGAGGCCACCTGCAGCCTACACTGTAGCAGGGTTTGCTGAGACACAGCACTTTCCTTTCCATGGCAGTTCTGAAGGTGCCTGGCCCGTGCCTGCCTGACGCGATGGTGGCCGGTGGCGTGATCGCAGGTAACGTTTAGGAGATTCACGTGGTTTAATCATTATAATTTCCCTGTGCCCACAGGGCCAGCACACTGGGCTCATGGTGCTGTCTAACCAATTGCTGGGATGGTGTTTAATCACAGACACAGCAGACAGCCTTTGAGCTGGGAGGTACAAAGGAACTGGAGCATCGTTTCAAACACTGCACCGGCCTGATTTTTCTCCAGTTGAAATCGATGTAAATATTCTGCTGACTTCAAAGGGGAACAGGGTGAGGTTACAGCCAAGTACTCTTGGAAATCCCACCCAGTGCTTGATTTTTCTTGACCTGAAGGCCAGTTCAGTCAGCTCTGCTTCCACAAAGGAGCTTTCAGGAGCCCTGGAAAAGCCGCCGGAGTGCTTTCAGCCCTGGCTTCACATGGTAGCAGCATGTGAACTGCGGCGAATCTAGAGGACGAGTCAGCCCTCCCAAGTTCTGATTCCACTTCTGCAGATGTCTGGCTGGCATCGCTCTTGCTCTCTCCTGTGGGAGAGCTCTTGACTGTGGGAGAGTTTAGGGCAATGGGATTCCCACTGAGGTACTTCACTTTGAGGGGTGAACTCCTGCAGCGGGACAGCAGATTTGGGGTACCTTCACAAGACCTCTGACTTTGCTGTGCATCAGCCAGGAGAACAAGCTGGTCTATGTGCCTGGAAAATCTTTACATCATCTCTGCAGCCCATGGCATGAGCTTGGCTTAGTCTCTTCCCAGCAGAGGGAAGAATTTTTTTTTTTTTTGGGGTGTTTCTTCTTTCGTATTTTACACGTTTTCTCTTGTGTTTCTGTAACACCATGGTTACAAAGCTCTACACGGGGTGGAAAATGAGACTTTTCTATACATTTCCAAACATTTCCATAAACTAATTTCCTTTTGAAGTCAATCAGATTTGTCAGTATGGAATTGTTATCTCCACAGAACCCGTTCACATCCCTGCCTCTGGCTTACTCCATGAGCCCAGGCCACTCACTCCCTCTGTGCCACAGCTTCCACCTTCCTGAAGGGGACTATAGAGCTCACAAGTGGGTCAAGTGACATCAGTTTATCTTCCAAATCCCAGACTCTTGCCATTCCCGCAGAGCCATGTGTGAGTGTGAGGTGTGAATTGCTGCAACTGCAAAACTGTCAGCGAAAAATGAGGAACACAATAATTGTATCTCCAGCCATTTGTTCACATTCAGCTTGAGCTGCAGCTTAAGCACAGCCCTTTCTACCTCACACACACACATACTTTTTTTTGTTAAACTTTGCCATGGCCAGAAACCTAATACTGTAACTGTCTCAGAACATAAACTTTTTCTGCTCCTTTTTGATTAGTTTGAGGAATCTGGAGTACCCACGGCCATAGAAAACCAGGTTAGTGCACAGTAGAGGCTTTCATGGCCCCTAATCTTGATGACAAAATTATTTGAACAAACACTTCTTGTGTCACCGATATATATTATGTAAAACCTTGTGACTTTGATTATGTGTCTATAATACAGATTAGTCTGTTTGGGTGTTTGGTGCTGACCTCCAATAAGCTCCTAAAGTATTAGCAAGAATTTGCAAGTGACAGGCAGGCAGAGGTGCTATTCTGCCTAATCCCATTCTCAAAACTCTGGCTATATATGTCTGAACAGTTTCTGCTGCTTTCTTTGAGGCACCAACCAGGTTATTTCTTTCTCAGCCCCCTCCCAACCGCCTTTGTCATTCTCTCCACTGCTCTGATGTGTCACAAATGTTGGAAGACTTCACTAACCTTATGGACTAGAGCCAGGGAGACAGTGAGAACAAATTTAGAATAGGAGGCAGAGAATGTACCAGCTGGGAGGTGATGCTGTCGATCTCCATGGAGACCTCTTTAGTTACAGCTTTGCTAATTACTCTGATGAATTGTATAGTGCCTGGTTGAAAGCCCAGCCAGGTCAGTGGAGTGTTCCAAACTGACTGGCCGTGCCTCAGGACCACGAGGGGTGCACAGGGCACAGCCCCTCAGTTATGGTTTGCATTTGTGGCTTTCTCCCTGATGGCCAAAACACAGCCTAAGGAGAATGCAAACACCTTGATCTGGTCTCCTGCACAGGCCCAGCTTCTTCTAAAGCAAAAATCCCTGTGGAAATAAATACAGGCCTTGTCTTGGCAAAACAATTTTTTTCTTAGACATGCAGGTAAACCATCCCCATCATCTTGTGAACTTTACACAGGAGTCCTGCGGGAGATAAACTGGGGCAAGATCCAAAGAAGCCTTTTGACTCCAAACGCCTAAATAGGACATGGCTTTGTGCAGGAGTCAGGCAACTACACATATCTGCCCCTTATCCCCAGGATGAGCCTGTTTCATGGATTAGGAGAGCAAAGGGAGGGACTACAGGCAGAGAGGAATGCAGCCAGGTGTCTGGAGAGAAAGCAAAGACAGCTCCTTGTCTGCTCTGGTTTCTGGGTTAGGGTTTCTCTGAGCTCAGAGGGAACCAGGGTCACACCTGGGGGCCCTGCTGCAACCCCAACACCAGCAACAACCACCCTCAGGGGAGACATTTGGATCCCCAGCACTGCAGCTCAGGCTTGTCATTACTTGAAGCCAAACTGGCTTTAGACTCTAATCCACTGAACAATTTTCAGTTGTTATCAAAATCTATTGGACTTCTTAACCATGATTCCCTGAGCTGATGTACCACTCCCCTCAGGTTCCAGTTCCCTGACTTGTTTGTTCAGAAATTATTTATTTGTTCTACAAATAGGAACAATGTTAAATTAAGAACTGAGAAAAAAACAGCCAGACACTATGCCTGATTTCTAAAGGGATTTGTCTGCCTGAGCAGATCATTCCTCTGGAGATCACCATTCCCCCAAATATCAATGCCATTTTCCAACACCTCCCCATCAAGTTTCACTCCATGCTTCAGGCATGTGCATCTGTGTGAATGTGAGTGTGCTCACACTGGCTAAAAAGTCTCTTTTTTAGGCCCTCTGCTGCCCTTAAGCCCCTGCAGGATGCTCAGCGGGGCTGAAAACCCACGAGAGAGCTGGTTGCACTGCAATTCAGGGATGTTCCAGGGTGCTAAGACCTGTCCTAAATTCCAGCCCTCTGTACCACTATCCGTGTTGAGATTCCTGCCTGGTGATTTGGTGAAAAAGCTGTAATTTATGGTCAAAGCAAAGATGATGTTTGAGTTCCCTGAAACTCTGGAACTCACTGGAATGATTTATTTATCTCAACAAGAATAGAGGAACTATTCTTGAGTTGTGTAGAGCCCCAGCCACCCTTCCTTATGTGCTCATCTTGCCTGGCACTAGGCAGCTGGAAATTATCGGGTTCAAACCTCATTCCCTTCGGATCCTTTGACAGCAGGTAGAACACAAGAGGCATCTCCAGAGGATGATTTGGCTGTGCTATTTTAGACTCCTGTCCCAGAATGAGATGAATCAGCCTTTGTGCTGTGTGTTTCTTCCCATGGGCATGAAGTGAGCGTGGGGTGACACAGGCTCAGGCTTGACAATGTGGAGTTTTCAATTTAACCTAATTCACCCACATATTCTCACACAGGGACTTCCATGGGGCCAGCACAAAAACTGGTATAATCTAAACTGCTTCTCACACGTGACTTTAACCTCCTCCTCTGAAATCATCTCCTCTGCCTTCAAACACCCACTGAAAGGCCCAAAGTGGGCAGCATAAATTAGTGTAAATCTAGGTGAATATTTATGCTTGACTTTTAATTCCTTCCACCTTTATTCTCCACCAGTCCTCCCATCTCCCTGAGCCTTAATCCCATAATGGCTTTAAATATCTCTCTCTCTGTGTTAAGTATAATATTTGAGGTTTCTGACTATCCTTAAATCTTATTTCTAACAAGTGCACAAGTGCTGTGTTGGTTTAAATTGCCAGAAACATTATTTTGGTGGATTGGGTGGGGATTGGGTGTTTCAAATATGATCGTACAGCTGTCAGTATCACTGTGTAACTGGGAATTAAGCCCTTAAAAACATGTTTAATCATAACTTTCAATAACTGAGAAGTTGGTTAAATGGGGAGGAATGGAGTTATTTGGGGAATGAAACCTGAAATGCAAAGGGAATGAAAAACTGTCAAAGCCTTGAAAAAAACAGGAGCAAACAGCAAACAGACAGACCATGGTTTCTCCAAAAAAGGAGAAAAGAACCAACCCAGAGATTCGGGCACAGTCGGAAGCTTGCAAAAAGACAGATATTAAAACTTAACCAACAAAATCTGGAAAACCCGCTCTGAGGACAAAGAATGGCCCGAGCCTCCCCTGCGGTTATTGCAAGTCTGTCAGAGGGAAGAGCTGGCTCTGCAGAGCTGGGCGAGCACAGCGCTCCCGGCAGTGCCGCAGGCTCAGGGCCGGCGGACACGGCTCCCCTCGGGTGGGGAACACACAGGGAGCACCTGGAAATCACAGCGGAACAAAATATCACTGACCCGGGCCATGCACACACACACACTCGCTGTGGCTCAGAGCTCAGCGTGTTCCCACCGAAGGCCAAGAGCATTTAGCATTTGGAGGGAAAAGTGGCTGCTCAAGCCATGAGCGCACAGCACCACGTGTGGTTCCCAGCAGATTCCAAAGGGGATGGAATGGATCAGCTGGCACCTGCCCCGGTGCATCCGGATCCACGCAGGATCTGCTCTCGGCAGGGAGGTTGTGCACGTGTGCCCTGCACAGGTACAGCATCGTGGGGGCCTGGCGAGCACGGGCACGGACAGACCCAGCTGCCATATGGGAAAGGAGCAGGGAAAGGACAAGTTCTGGGCTCTGCTGGGATTCGGTGTGTGCAATAAGCGGGGAGGGGGCGACACGTGTGGGGCACGAGCAGGAGGGCTCATGGCGGCACTGGGGAGTTCTGAGTCAAGTGAACTCGCTGCTAATCCTCTTCCACACAGTCTTCCTTGCAGGAGGAGATCTCATGACTCTGGGGAGAAGTACATTGTGTAACTAAGCAATGGTGAGCCCGAGCTGCATTTAACAGGGCTTGGCACAGGCACGGCGGAGTAGGATACTCATCCCAAGAGAGCGTGAGAGAGAGCATCTCAGTGCATCACCCGCCGGCTTCGAGTCCTTAAAAGCCCTGTGTGGCCTTGAGAGAGGAGATCAAGTAGAGGAAAAAAAAAAAAAAAAAAGAGAAAAAGCCCATAACCCCCCAGAAACCAGCTCCCTGCACCGGCTCCCCTGCGCCTGTGTGGAAACGTTGCATAATGTCCCTTTGCACCACACGGAGCTTTGAAATCTGCAGGATCAAAGCTGTATGGAGACACTATGGATGTGCCGAGACAAATTTAAAGGCATTTTACGGTTATAACAAGAAGCACAAAGCCACACTCAGGGCTCCTCTCGCTGTTCCACTGTGACATCTAGTGGCGTTCCTGGTTTTGGGCCTATTCCTGCACTCGCCACCCAAACAGCTTTTCCCCACCCATCTGAGTTGTCTTGTATGACTTTGGAAAAGACACTTTTGCCACTTTATCCTATTGGATTTATCCAGATGTAACAAATTGGGATTGAAAGCTTTCACAGCATGCAAGAGAGTGTCCTACTTCCTATAATGTATCTCCAGGTCTCTGCTTTTGTGTCTTGGTTTTACAGCCTTATGCCACAGATGCTGAAAACAGACAAAAGGAACTGTGGGTTAAGAAGTGATCATTTAAGATGTTTTTACTGAAAAAGGAAGCAAGTTAAAACTAAAATATTCAGGTAACAGCAGTGTCCAGTTGAAGGTTGGTCTTCTAGGTCTCTGAGGTCAAAATTCAAGGCTGTTGCTGGGTAAATGTTGTTTGCAAAACATTCTCTAAATCCAGTTGTTTCTCATACAGTTGGTTGAGTCTTATGGTATGAGCTGGGCAAATTTTTTGCCCAGTGTGTTGCAGCCTGTTGCATGGGATGAAGAGCATGTGATGTGGTGTGAAAAACTTACCACTGAGTCACCGTGTAACCTTTGCCATGGGAGCTAAAAATGTCACCACTGGCTTGCCCCTCCTGCCTTCACGAGGGCAGTTTGCAGGGATGCTTCTCAGAGAAACAGGAATGCCTGGCCTGTGGGCCTCCGTCTCTCCTGACTGATTAAAAGGAAGATGATTGTTTGTGTTTTGAAGCTTCATTTATATGGATAGATATTTGGGAACTGTTTGGATGGTAATGCTGCGAGCATTACCACCACCTAATTGCCACAACTGCCAGACCAGGAACAGCAGATGAAAGGAACAGCAACCCAAGTCCAAAATTAAACGGTAGGTTAAAAATAATATCACTAATAAGAAAATTAAGCAATGAAAGAGAGGCAATGAAATAAAAAGACCAAACAGCTTAGTGCAAATTTCTCCTTGGTGGCAGACACTGATACCAAAACAGAAAAGCCTGGAGTTAAATGAGCTCCCCAACACAGGTTGTAGTGATTTAATTAAGAGTGTGAGCAATGTGCTGGTGAGGAAAGGGCTGGGAATTGGAGATGCCAGGGCTAGAAATGTTAGGGGAAACACCTGGTGGTTTTCCCTCCTGGTCCACAGATTTGAACCCATCCTTGTGGTACCTTCCTGGCCCCAACCCATGGCAGCCTCACAGCTTGAAGGCAGGAGCCAGGCTGCCAGTTAAAAACGCCCTGAAATGGGCAAGGCCAGTGTGATGGATGAATGGTTGGAGTTGATGATCTTACAGATCTTTTCCAACCTGAATAACTGTGATGTGCCTTTGACGAGCAGGCAGTTTTGACCCACAGCTTTTTCCCTTTCCCCATGATGTTTCTCCCCTCAAGCCTCCACACAGGGCTCAGGGTGGTGAGCAAGGCTGGGATGAGCCTGTCAGAGGAAATGCTCCAGTCTGGGGCTTTTCACCCTGTCCAGGATCCCACCCCAGCGGCCGGAGGGGTCACACAGGATCGCAGAATCATTTGGGTTGGAAGGGAACACTGGAGATCATCCAGTCCAACCCCCTGCCCAGGCAGGGTCACCTGGAGCAGGTGACACAGGAACGCATCCAGGTGGGTTTGGGATGTCTCCAGAGGGGGAGACTCCACACCCTCCCTGGGCAGCTGTTCCAGTGCTCTGCCACCTTCCATGGAAAGAAGTTCATCTTCATGCTGAGGTGAAACTTCTTGCGTTTTAGTTCATGGCCGTTGCTTCTCGTCCTGCCACTGAGCACACCGCTCCCCCGGGCCGGCACAAGATGGCGGCGGGCGGCAGGGCCGGGCCCGGCGGGGCAGCGGCGCGGAGGAACCGCCCGACCCCTCCCGACGGGCTCCGGAGCGGCGGGGAGGGGCCGAGGGGCGCCCAGCCCGGCGTGCCCGGCCGCGGCCCCGGCCATGAGCGGCGCGGCGGAGGCGCGGGAGCTGGAGGAGCGGCTGCGGGAGGCGGCGGCGCTGGGGGACGTGGCGGAGGTGCGGCGGCTGCTGGGCGCGGGGGCGGACATCGACTCCCGCAACGAGATCAACGGCTGGTGAGGGGCTGCGGGGGGCGCGGGGCGGGCCGGGGTCGCGGCCGGGCTCGGCTCCTCTCCCGCTGCCGTTCCCTGCGGGCTGCTGGCGGTGGTTGGGCTCGGGGCGCCCCGCACGGCACTCGGGTGCCCATCCACGAGGCGCGGGGTGGGGGGAGCGTCTTGGGGGGGTCGCGGCTCTTCTGTTTCTTAGTTTCCTTATTAAAGAAAAAGGAAAAGCTAATCTCGGGAGGCGCGGAGATTTACTGCTAAAGAGGATCACGATAAAAGCAGGCCGCCCTCCTTCCACCTGTCACTGCGTGTTTGCCCAAGGACTTCTTCCAGTCGCTGCTGCCAACACGGGACAGCGGTGGGAGTCACTCTGTGCTTGAGGAAACCGAAGGAAGGTCCTGCCCCGCACAACTTACAGTAGATTCAGAACTTTAAAAAGCGGTGCAATGAAGGAAACTTTATTCCCAGTTATCCTCACTTTACGCACAGCTCAGGTGAAGTGGGACTTGCTTGCTACGGATCCCAACTGCTCTGCTTTCCTTCCCGCAGGACCTGCCTGCACTGGGCCTGTAAGCGGAACCATGCTCAGGTGGTGTCGTGCCTGCTGGAGGCTGGGGCGGATAAGCAGATCCTCACTGCCAAAGGGGAGCTGGCTGCACAGTTAACGTCAAAACCAGACATCAGGAAGATTTTGGGAGGTACCGTTCCTGTCTTAGAAGTCGTCTAGAATTCTTGGTCTGAACACTAAAGCGTTTTTAGTGCTTTTATCTGAGGTGGTAGATGGGCAAAACTTTGGCTGGGACCATTGTATCTCAGATAAGTAATTTTTAACTCAGATAAGTAAATTTTATTGGGCAAATAGACATGGGGCTTTCAGGTAGGAAGGCCGTGTATTCTGAGCTGTGTCACCAAGGGATGGAAGAGCTGTATGCGTTGGGAAATGTGCTGCTGCAGTCCTGTTTGCTGTCACTAAGAAGCAGCTAACATGCAGGAGGCTTTCACAATTGTACAGTTTGCCTGTTGTCTGACCATAATGTAAAATTACAAATCCTTTCAGAAGAACTGCATCATTCCAGAAGTTATGGCTTCTGAGCATGTTGTTATACTGTGACTTGCAGCATGATTAATTTTTGCCCCATAATTCTGCCATCTACACTTTCATATGCAGAACAACCCCAGTTAGATGTGTGTGACACTCCTGAACGGCGCCAGTGCCTGTTGCCAGTCAGAATTTAGGTACTGTGCTCCAGATGAACAGTTTTAAGTGCTTCACCTTTGGAAATGCTGATGTTCTGTCTTCAGCTAATTGCACTTAAATTGCTCTCTACAGTGATCTGCTCTTACATCAACAGTGCAGGGTTATCTTAAATGAAGTTGCAGCTAAATCGTGACTCAGGTTCTGACAGTCACCACTGAAGGAATTACATGCTCTTTGTATTATACCTTTATTTTCTTTTGGGAAAAGTGCTCATCTCTTGGGCTTAGTTTGTGGCAAACGACTCACATTGTTTTTACTATCTAAACTGTCAAGCACGTGAGGATGAACCCTGTTCAGAGCTGTCTGTTAAGCTTTCACATATTTCCTAGGGAATAAACACATATCACTTAAATTCTCCTAGTTTTTATTCTGGGAGTGTGGTGCTATTAAGCTGATCTTTCTAAACTGCTTTGACATTACTATTAATGTCCTGTAATCCTCAGCCAGGCAGGAATGCCACTTACTGCAGTGCTTTTAAGCAAGAGAAGGGTTTGTTTGGGTATTACAGCAAGTAGTCACTTGCCTGAAGAAATATTGTGTTGAATTTGCTGGCCTGGGTCATAGTGAACTATTTACAGCAGTGCTGTTAAAAGCATTGTAAAATGAGATTTAATAAAGAACTACTGGTCATACAATTCCTTTGAAAGCGCTGGAATAACACTTCTAGAAATGACGCGTCTTTCAGTGGTTCTTTTTTCCCCCACTTTGTTTTTAAAACACAGGATATACTGTAGACATTTATAGTTTTTTTCTTTCACTTTATAGCTATTTGCCTCCCAGGTATTTCATGCTTATGGTACATTACTATCATCCTTTGATGACCTCGGAATGCGATGTAGTTTTAAGACACAACAGGAAAACTTCAAAATGAGAAAGATCTGTCCAGTAACATGATGGTTTGTTTTCTCTCCCCATCCCCTACTTCCCATTTTCGAACTTCATTAGTAGAGGAAGAAACTGAATGCCAAGGAGTGAAGGATTTAAATTTGCCAATTGTTGCAAACTACTTGGCCAACCCACCATTCCCTTACGTTTACATCGAAGAAAGCATTCCAGGCAGCTTGGCAGAATCCCAGAATGAAAGTGCTTCCATCTCTTCTGCTTCCCAGTGTGAAACCAGCCCTTGTCCATCAGCAACTCAGGTCGACAGCACACCCTCGCCATGCAGCAGCCCAGAGGATTCCCCCGTGCTGGACGCCGCGGCCCCGCCGCCCCCCGTGCCCAGCGCCGGCACAGCCGCAGCACCCACCAGGCCAGCGCTGCCCAACGGCCCCGTGTGCCCCCCGGCCATGCCCCCCGGCACGGGGCTCTGCTCCCCAGGAGCACCCGGCCCGGCTGGGCCTCTGCAGCCCCACACCTCAGTGACCAGCCCCACCCCGGCCTTCCAGCCCTTCTTCTTCACTGGGACCTTCCCCTACAGCATGCAAGGTAACGAGGGGCCATTTACTGCCCTTCTGTCCCAGTGTGTGCCGTGGTTTTGTTACTGGGTGAATAGTGAGGTTAAAGAGTCATTCCGCTTCAGACTCAAGTAGAACAGAGGCAGAGATGTTGAGTTCTGCGGACAAAAGTACCCTGAATTTTTTCTCCTGCTCTGCTGCTTTGATGCCTGTATTTTAACCATGCTAATACTCTGCAAACTGATGGAAAGATCAGTCCAAGTAACATCAAAAATTAGATTCTGCACTGTATTATATAGTCAAATGCAGCTCTGGTAGTTTGGTTAACAACTTGACTTTGTGACTGGATGGGTCAGAGTTTAACAGTGTAAACATGGTTCCCCCTGTGTATTTTTGCTGGAAGCTTCTATTAACTCACAGTGTTTCTCAGTGAGATCACAGGGATTGTATTATAAAACTTGAATTCAGAAGATAATGGTAAATTCCTGTAGTGTTAGGTTTGGGTTGGTTGCCCTTTGTAGTTGGCTTTTTGTGGCTTGTTTTTTTTTTAAAAAAAAACCACCTTTTAATACTTTCTGTCAGAACTTGTGCTTAAGGTGAGAGTCCAGAATCTCAGAGACAATGACTTCATTGAGATTGAACTGGACAGACAAGAACTGACCTACCGAGATCTGCTCAGAGTGAGCTGCTGTGAACTGGGCATTAATCCAGAACAAGTAGAGAAGATCAGAAAGCTCCCCAATACATTAGTAAGAAAGGTAAGAATTGAATTCACAGATTAACTTGACTTTGCGCTTTGCAGACATCAGAGAAGGTATTTTTCTAAAAAGATTGGGTAATGTTACCTTTGTTAAAAATCAAAAAACTGACTTCAGCACACAAATGCAAAAGGATGTTGGGCTTTTCTTAAAATCTCATCGTAACTTAAAAATATTCTTGTCAAAATACGCAGAGTATCCCAGCTCCTAAAGCACATGGAACTATTACAGACTTTTAAAATTTATCAGAAGCAGTGCATTAGGGTGCTTTTAACATAATTGCCATGTACTCCTCAGCCTCTGCCTGCCTAAAAAGAACAAACAGTAAGGGGAAAAAACCTCTACAAATTGGCATATGAATAATTTAAAGATATGCTGTTAACAAATGAACATGCTCTTCTGCTCCAAAAATATCCATTCGGGAGGCCTGTAAAGGAGCTTGATCACAACTCTCAGGTGAGTGACACAAACACTGGCAGATCATAATGACGTTTGAGAAGAAAATGTACATTTTAAGGAGAAAAACCAAACAAGTCTTCTTTGAAAGAAAGAAGATATGCTGGTAGAATTTTTCCCCCCCTCTCATTATTTATTCCTATCATTGGATGTGAAATTTTAGTTTTTACTTTAGCTATTTTATAAATAACAACCACCAGCTATTTTTAGGAGTAACGTGTCATTCTCTCTGTTCTTTAAAAGGACAAGGATGTTGCCAGACTCCAGGACTTCCAAGAGCTGGAATTAGTTCTTGTGAAAAGTGAGAGCTCTCCTTTCCGAAACGCTGCAGCCGCTCTGACAGAGAGGCCGTGCTACAACAGCAGAGCATCCAAGCTGACTTACTGACTCTTGGAGCTGCATCTGGAATGTGAACACCTGGTAACGACAGGGTGCTGCCTTTGGAAGGCAGTGAGTTGAGCGTGTGTAAAACCTTAAGTTATTGTTAGGGTTACTATTTTAACTAATAGTTTATATTTTATATTTAATATCCCCTTTGCTTTTATTTTTTTACTTGATACTGTATTCAGCTAAGGGATACCTCATTTGTTTACTAAAAATCACATGCTTCCAACGTATTTCAAGGAAGTTTATTGGTTGTATTTGGCAGCAGAGGGCAGGAAAGACAGAATTACTGATACAAAAAGTATGTTGAGTACACCCACTCTGACCAAGTAAGAGTCAGGGAAAGGAGATTCAGGAAATTATGTGTCTGTGTGTGTATAAATACATTTTAAAGTTCCTGATTAAGTTAAATGTCAGAGGGTTCTAGCAGACAATGAACAGTTGCTCCCTAAAAATGTAAAAGGTGCAAGTCCTTAATCTCTTGCCCCTTCCCAAAGACTCACCCAGATGGGTTATCTAGAGATCTTAATGCTCCGAAGTGATAGGAGAAATACTTTCACTGGGCTGAAAATAAATGGGAGTGTGTCCACATTTCTTTCCCATGTGAGAATACTGTACCTTAAGTGATGGCATCCCTCCACCAGATAATACAGAAGCCTCTCTTAAATGCTCCTTAATTAAATCACAAAACAAGCTGAAGTGCCCTTTCAAGGGAAAGCCCTTATGCTTCAGGAGATAGGGAGGGGACCCCCAGTCTGTGTCTGTGGTTTTATTTGTTTACTTTCCAACCGCTGTGAGCCAGTGCACTGCTCACACCAGGTGTCAGTCCTGTGCAGTCAGGTAAGCTGTTTGTGGCCCACCCTCACGCAGCAGTTACAGGGTGTGGTGGTTTCTGCTGTTTGAGGAGCAGTGGAAGCGCAAGTGTCCCTGTGAGGGATCACGGCTGGAGGAAGCAAACCACGCTCTTATGAGCCAGACTGAGTGGGAAACACAGCACAAGCAAGTAACTAACCTTAGCTTTACACAACGTACAGTCTCTTGTTGCTTTTTGTCAGTTAACATCCATCTGTGGGTTGAACAACGTATTTAAGTCGCAGCATTGCTGGAGCATAAACAGGCTGGAGCTTTCCCTGTTAACATGGCAGCCTGCAAAGCTACACTTTTGGAGGCTTTCTGTTTCCTTTTGTACCAAATACTATGATGCTGACCTTTGCACCAAAAACCTTAATTGGGTCCTGAAGTGGGTGGACAGGCAAGGGACTTTTTCTGCATGAGCTGATTTGTCTTCCCCCCTGCCCCCCAGTTGTATTGATTTTCTTTCCCTCTCTGCTTTATGAAGCTGCATTAGAGCAGAGCTTCTGCACAGCTGGTGCTGTGTTTGTTGTAGTTGATCTGCACTGCAGTGCAGTGCAGATGACTGTTGACAGTCAGACTATAAATAGTACCAGCACTGTGTTTTGGTAGGAGCAGCATGGCTAGACCCTGCCCGTGTCCTGCTTTACCCCCGAGGAGCTCCCCCAAGCCTGGTCTATAAGTCTTCTGCATGCCAGGAGAACAGAGAAACCCTTTTTGCCAGCAGAGACTGTGGGTTCAGGATTTCCTTAAGTTACTTAGGCTTAAAATTCCTTACTGTATTCAAAATAATTATCATCCTCTGCCCCACATGCCCATATACATCTTGTCACCTCAACCCTGCTCTCTACTCTCAATCCTGGCCCTTCTCCAGCCAGGAGCTGAGCTACTTTAATGCCAGATTCAACTCCTGGGAAGCTCAAGACTGTGACACAGTATGAAGTAAAATTTCCTAACTAGGGCTCCACTTTGTTCTTCTTGTAGGACAGGAAAGGAGGTTTTAACAATTGTGTATTTATTTATCTTTCCGGCATAGCTTGGAGGTAGCTCAGAGATTATGTGCAATAACTGTTTGAAAAACAGTAGGTTAAATGGTTCTAAATCAATAAGAGTATCTAATTTCCAGTTCCTTTGTTTAGGAAGTCAATGTAAGGACTGTCTCCACTAACTACTGAACATTCTGCTATAGGAGCAGCTGGTTTAAAAAAAGCTTTATTTGCTCTAGTTTCCACCAAGAATAACTGTTAATGTGTTAAGACTTAAATTTTAATCACAATCTGACTGTAATAACAACAGTAATAAGTCTATGCATTCAGAGAAATATTTTTGTATGTTTTATGCAGTTTGATAAACTCTAAGGCACACTAATTATGTTAACTGGTTTTTGTTGGGTCTTTTTCTTTGAACAATAACTGTTGGTATGACAACTGAGACTAAGTTTACAAAACTTACCGTTCTTCCAAGGACTACTTTTGTTTGCACTACAAACTTGTACTGAACTGACATTGCTACTCTTCACTTATAATAAATTATCAGTTGTTTCAAGTACTTCAATCTCTTCCTTTTTCAGAGTGGGGGTCACTTTATAGAGTGGACAAGACACTCTCAACACAACTTTGAAAAATTGAGGCCAGTACATTTTTAACACCCAATAAAAGACTATCAGGCTGTCAAAAAACAGAACAGAAAAAGCACATTAAGAGGTGCTTACTTTTAAATGAGCTACTTGCATTTTGCTTAGCATTCCTAGAAAATCTGGGATGGTATTTATCCTGGGCTTAAGCTTTGAAGATACTTCTCACAAAGAAGAACTTCTGATGGAGATGTTTGTACAGTCAAATCTGGAGGTAGTTACTAGAAAGGCACTGGGTTTCCTATCCTCTGCAAAACAGAATTTTCCTGCATCTTCAAAGCACTGAAGACTCCACTATCAGACATGTCAGAATCTGAATCCCAGCCTAATTTATTACAAGGTACCGCATTTTATCATTTTTACTTCTACAAAATAAGGGGACATGTAAGTCCTGTAACAAACATGTGCAGTAGGAGGTGCAAGACAACCATTTTTGCCACTGAAAGAAGTGGTTGAATCTTGCATGACAAGTTTCAAGAGGAAGATGTCTGCAATTGGAACTTGGTTATAGTTTTACTTGCTCCCACTTTCATTATTTTTTCCAAAACCCCCACCACACCCAGTCTCGCTGCCCTGTGCCCCTCCATGTGTACCTGGTTTAGAACAAAAGTCAAAAATGGATCATGGCTGTCAGCAAGTGGTATCCTCCCCTTATCCAAACCCCAGCACTACTCACCAGAGGGCCCAACACGCAGATTCTGAGTGCACTTGCACACACACAGGCCAGACAAGGCACACCACAATCAGCACAAGCAAGTCACAATGGTGCTCTGTCCGTGTCTGACTTCGGTTACATGTCCTGAATACTAATGGGAAGGATAATGCGTTTTGAAGAATGTAAACTCAATGCCTTGCAGCCACAGCACTGACTAGTACAGGTTGCACTACAGCTTCACACAGATAAGGCACATCTCCTTCCCCTGTATCTGTTCTGACACTCGACTGTGCTTACCAACTACATATGGTTGTTAATTAATATCCCAAGTGGATACTGCAATGGAAATATGGGGCAGTCTCATGGCCAGTCCCAGCACTGGCATCTTCCTGATACGGCTTTCAAAGTTGAACTGCTTTATGAAGACTTAATACCTACACTTTTATTGCAAGATTTTTGTAATTTAACCAACTGCAGCATAAACCACACTTAAGGGACACTGAACCCAACAGCAACCAATTGCTGAAAAAGCGACCTTGAAATTAAATACTGATGGCACCAAAAAATTCCAAACCCACAAACAGCACAGAATAACTAAGCATCCAAATTAATGGACTAAGCTTGAAGACATGAGTAGATTTATTAGGAAAGAAACTTATTTAATATTAAACGTTCAATGACAGAGACAATCAAATTTGTAACAGAAATTCAAAGATACTTTATTTCCATTTCTGGTATATCAAGAAGCTAGGAATAGCTTAGTTGTAAAAATGGGATTCATTTTAGTTCGATTCACACAAATACTAAACATTTATTCCTGTGTTTTAAAGTCCAAGAATGAAAACTTGCAATTAAACACTGAGCAAGCCATGTGTTCAGGTTATGTTGGTTTCTTATCTTAAAAAGTCTTAAAGAAAAAAAAAAGTATACAGGACTTATATTCTCAGTAGCATATGTGCTATTATCAACACATCTTTCTGAACTCTGGGAGGAAACACCAGTCCTGAATTAAATTTTATAAAAAAAAAATTCTAACTCAACTTTATATTTTTCTACGCCACTACAGCTTTCTTTCACCTCATTTTAAAGCAGATCTTCAGTTTAAGCTGTCTTCCGCTGTCTTCGCAGACTCTTCACGTAGTAGTCCTATAATGCAAAATTTTGGGAGAACAGACGATTAGACAGCATTAAGAGCATTTTGTTTACCATTCCTATACATTGGCCCAGTTGTTAGCTGTCATCTTAACTCTACAAAAACATCACCATTGACCATGACTGGCTTTAGAAGCAATGATGTAGCATTAATGGTTTAATTATCAACATTAAGTGTTTAAGAGTTCCTAGCATACATAATACAACTACAGTAACAAATTATGTTGCAAGAAGCTCGTTTATCAGCTGAACTCTCCACTGTTAGTTCCTTACTTCAGGAATACAACTAAAGACCTTCTGTAAGAAAGCTATGTCAAGCATGGGGAAAAAACTTCCAGTTTTCCTTTTAATACAGTATTGTATTGCCTATTGTTTAGCTGCTTCATTTCCCACAAATAGTTTCCAGCATACATTCCTGCCATCAACACTGTAATCATTTGGTGGCATCTGTCTCTGCATTTACATCTGCCTTACAAGCCTGTTACCAGCCATTCCACTGCTCTGTGCTATGGCTGACTGCAAATTCTCCTACACAGTAGGAAATATTAAGCACATACCTCTTAAAGACTTGAATTGCATTGAAAGTAACAAGGCGATTATTATGTAGTGTTTATTGCATTTTAAACTCTTTAAAGATATCTAATTCTGGGCAGCACTGCATCCCTACACACAGTTGAAAGAAAATTCCATTCTGTTAACATCAGATTTACAGTATTCACACAATACACAAAAAAGTCCTTTGCACTATCTTCAAAATCAAAAACACAACAGTAAGCTTAAAGATTACAGGCAACAGCATTCAAACATGGATGTGGGTAGAGAAAGGAGTACCTGGCATGAGTACCTGCTTAGTTTGACTGAATCCTTGATTTTTAATTTGGCTTTTCATGGGCCGCTCACAACACCAACGCTGTGTGAGGTATGGTAGTCAGCTGCAATAATTCATAAACCCTACACTTCCATCAATCCAATGCTACTGGCTCTCGAGTTACAGAACAAACTGCATTAGAATGCAAGGCAATAAAGCAAAAAAACTAGAAACATCCTTGACAAAGAAATACTAGCAGTTTATATGAAAACAAAGTAGTCCAACATGTGCCTCAAATATTAAGTATTAAAGCAAAAGTTTCTGCTGATGTACCAACACAATATGGACTTAAATACAAAAACAGTTCAACTTTTTTTTTTTTTTTTAAAAACGATAACAAAATCCCTAAAAATTAAAAAAAGAATAATTAATTTTTCTATGATGACTATATTACAAATATGTCCCAAAGAGGCACACTAATGGGGGCACGAGTCTGCTACAAAATAGCTGAGACAAAACAATGTACCTCAAAATGTTTTGCAGGACTACACTGTCTTTTCCTTCAGAAGGTGCTTTAGTTTGTCTTCTTACTTGACTTAGTTCCATCTTCATCTGTGCATACTTACGCTGCACTGTTAAACAGTAACAAAAAGCCCTAATCAAAGTTTGAAATAATGCACTTACCTCTGTCTGATCTGAGGTCATATCAGATCAGTTTTAATTGGACTGAGTGTCACCTTCAGATTTAATGTCTTCACTGGTCCCATTGACCTCATTCTTAGTCTCACTCTCCTTCGAGTCTGTATTTGTGTCTTCACTCTGTTTTTCTCGACTACTGGACTTCATACTACTTTTTTTATCATCAGATCCCCTCTTTTCTGCCATGAAAGAAGACATTGACCATGGATTTCAAAGTAAAAACAAACATTGCACATGTGAGATACATACTGCATACAAAATGGGACAATTACTTTTATAGCAATAACAGTAGTACTCATAAAGTTACAGAAATAGGCTTCAGACTACCATGCTGGAATGGAGAGGGGACAAAATAAAGGTAAAAGGGGACAGCAGAGGGTGGGGGAAAAGGAGAAAGGTCAGACCTCCTAACAGACAGAGGCAGCTACTCAGCTCTCTGTCAAAATATACAAATTGGGGGTTAAAGAGGTAAGGCAAATGTGTAATTACGGTGCGTGGCTTCCTTACTTATTTTGGGACTCTTTTGGTTCCCAAGTTTTAATTTCTGGTGTGCATGGCCTTCTTTGGTGTACAATTCTCATTAAGTATGGTTCTTGAAAGAGAATCAGAAAAGAGTGGTGGGACAATGCACTGGTGCATTATCAAATAAATCGATGCTTGCCAATTAAAAAAGCAGCAATCCCAAACTATCAAATACTTGGGGAAACAAACAATATTTAGCACAGCCAGCTTTGAAGGTGGGAATCACACTGACAATCAAAATTAATTTTGAAGCTGCCATGTTTGTCAGCATTATTTTATACATTTTATAAAAACATCAGTCATTTATAAACCACTCATTAAAAAGGCTTGGGGAGACAATTTGGAAGATATATAAAAGCCATTTTTTTCCAAAGGCAGAGTAACAGCAAGATGGGAAGGACCCCACAATTTCATCATGAATTGGAAAGCTGATTGAAGCATTTGCAACACTGCTGAAAAAACCATCTTTTCCTCAATAATCTTCAAAGAAGGAAGGAAGCCAGAAGTAAAAATATTTCCATGGGAAGAAAAACATTCAGTATTAGAGCTGCGTGCCTCATCTGTAAATTCAGTATTTGCAAATTTAATAAAAATATAAATTCTTTCTGTATTATTTCAAACCATAACATTCAACCCTTGACCAGTAAAAGACACTTTGGAGAGAAAAAAATAATCCAAAAAAACCAACCTCTCAGATGTCATCATACAGAACAACATTCATGCTCTTTTTTTCTGATTATTCCCTGCTATCCGGGCAATTAAAATAAATAGTATAGATATATAAATCCCCAACACTGGAGCCCACAGATCGAACACTCTGAAAAAGCTATTTTAAATAACGTTATCACCTAGACTTGCAATAACACACTTTTCGTATTCCAGAAGACAAAGCAAGAAATTAAGCTTTTAAAAGAGCAGCAACATCCCACCTTTTTTGTTTTAAACCAGACCACCAAAGGGAGGGGTAAGGCCCCCACGCAGAAATGAGGGCAACTGCCTAATGACCACCAGCACTGAGGATTCACCTGCAGCAGCACATCCAGTGCAGGGTGCTTGGAGAAAGCACACGGCAACGTCACACGGCTCACTGAAGGACTAAGTCATTTTGGATCTGTCTGCCCTCGGGTTTGCAACTCCGCAGGTAGATTGCACTCTAACTAACCTTGTTAAAAAGTCTTCGTTTTGTGTCTTATAGGTATCTCCGGAGCACACGTAGATCCACTGAGGAATAGTAGTCTTGTTTCCCCGCAGAGGACTAGTAGTCAGTCCAATAATCTTATCTTCTGTCCTATGTAGATATGGTAGATCTTAATAGCCCTATGGATGTGCAGTGTGCAGGGTTTTGTTCTGTCTTGTTTGTTTTCTTGAATTTGGTCATGAAGGATAATTTGGTTTAAGGTTAAAAAAACTACTATTAAACTGTGGTATGAAAGATGAAACTCTTCTAAAAAATTTTAGTAATAAAACAGGTTTACCAGAGCAAACCTCCAGCTTGCCAATCAGAACTGAAAAAGTGTATTCAACAAATAGTCCAATAACTGAACTTTTCAACTTCTGGAATATCTGCAAGAAATTAAGTTCCTCCACTGTATTTTTTTAATCAGTAAGACTTCTCTCTTTAAAAGCACATACAGTTAGTTTTCTGTTGAAACTGTATTATTTCAGCTGTGATCTATTAAGTATAATCACATAATACTGACTTTGCTTCCTGATTCAACACATGCACATTTTTCTGATTGAGTTCGTGTGGGCAACTGAGATGTACTTTGTGAGAATTCTTACCATGACAAAGTGAATGGTTTTACTGTTCAGAGAATGCAAAAAAACGGTCAAACATAATATCCAGTATCACTGAGGGTTTGGGTGTTCTGGCACTGTTTGCTGAGGTTTAATCACTAATACAAAAACACAATCACAATTATTTTTATATAAGTATCAGAATCCAGATTAAGGAAGGTAAAAAGCCAAGCTACAGTGGTCTGGAAGCCCATTCTAGTATTAACCCTTCATAAAACAAAGGTACTTGGAGAACAGTTTTCCTTTTCTTATTAAAACCCCCTATTTATTCCATCTACTCTTGTTAGTTTACTTGAACAGTAGCTGTGTTTTGCTGGTTTACATTAAGCTAATGCTCAGATGGTGTTTGTGGCTGGTGGCTCCCTCCTTTAGCAAATGTATCCCTGTCCCTGGAAGCTGAGTCACAAATTAAGTGCCTCCCTTTTAACATGGTTTTTTTTCTTACAACCTTGGTTGCTGTTTTCTACAGTATTTTAGTGAACAAGAAGCCAGGACTTCTGAATTTTTAAAGTGTGGCACTAATTTAAAGTGTAATGGTAGGCAAGTCTTGGGCAACTATGCCTTGGTTTTTTGGTGTTAAGAGTCCTGTTTATAAAGCAGCCTGAGATTTCCAGATGACAGGCACTACATGAGCAGTTACAGCCAGGCCTTTGCCGCTTACTTTTGTAACTGTAGATCAGTGGTGGCTATAAAGACAACCAGATTATGAAGCCAATATTTCCAGTGGAGCATCAAATGTAGTAAGTGAAACTTAACTTCTATGTTACTACTTTTTGTGCAAAGAGTAGAACAGGAAGCCACATGCTTCAAATATATGAATCTCTGAAGCTCTCCACTGAACTACCTATCTACAGTGCCACATTGCAAACATGAGGATGTAATGCTTACAGAAATTCAATGGTTGCTTAGTAACTACTACTGCTTTGGTTTTCCCCCACCCCCCACCTTTTTGGTATTTTTTTCTGTTAAAGATTTTCCCAACAAAGGGAAAATCACAAACTTCTTCAGCATTACAGTCCTGCTCTAAGGCCTATTTGTGTTTCTACAAAAGTTAGGATTGTGCAGTCAAACAAAGTAATTGATTTTCCCAGGTGGAATTTCCATCACAGCTCATAGCATCACCTCACTGTTCTCATTTCTGGAGGAAGAAAGTAGCAAGCAGCAAATAAAACAGCCAGCAAGGAAATCAATCAAGTTAAAACTAAAAATAGTGAGATGCTGAAGAAAGTTCACTACCTCCTCTGTTTATGGGGAGATAAAGGAAAGAACTGAAAAGCTCAAAACCAGAGCAAATTTGAATAAATAAGAAAACAGTTATTTATATGCACAGATACACACATTCAGAAGAACAGGACATTCTTGACCCAGTACCAGAAAGCTGTTCATAAAGCAGGCAGAAAGGGCACAGTATCAGGTAGGAATAGAGTAACAAATGGACAGATATAGGCTACAACACTGAGTCTGAGCTTAAAGCCTGCAATCAGTTCCACTGCCAACGGGCAAGCAGCTAAAACCACTTGCCTATAAGGCAAAGGAAAGTGAGAGGAGAATCAGTACTAAAGATGCCCCATAGTATAAACCAGAAAAATTACAACAGTCCAAGGAAGTCAGGCAAGAGAAATACATGAAGCATTACCAATATTTTGGCAACTAACCCGCTGGATAAATATGGAGAAGTAAGGGTCGGGCAGACAGGCCTATGGAATCCAGAAACATGCACAGAGCACCTTTCATTCCAGAGAACCTCAAAAGTACCTTAGAAACATAAAAGAATAGTTTCATCCATTACTGATGATCAGCCCATGGAGTGGGGTGGCTGTTTCAGACTGGCATTAGTCAGCTCCCCAGAGCCAGTGGTTTAAGCCAGAAGTACTACATTCCTCCAGAAGTTTCAAGAGACTTTTAAAGGGGGACATTTAGCAATAACAGTTAATTAGCATCTTCGCACAAAATGGGAATCTGTAGTGTTCTCTCTGTAGCTCTTTTTAATTCTACTTAAAGTTTCCGAGCACCAGCCCCTGGTGAAGCAGTGAGTCCCCATCAATGCTGTGGTACGTGGCATGTACAGCTATAAAAGCGTTGCAAGGACTAACACAGCTTTCTGTTGAGACTCACCTGAATACTGACAAAGCAAAACTCACTTCATTTAAACAACGAACAAAAACCCAGAACAAAAAACAAAGGAGAAGGGTTGGGGGAAGAGCAGGAGACTGGGGAGAAGGCATGAATTGTCATTTACAACGTTACAGAAATTCTGCAAGATTTATCCTGGACTGCATTCATAGATTGGAAAAAAACAAACAAACCTTAAAAGTACTGTTAAAGGATAAGAAAGGAAACATGATAGTGTTGAGAAGTAATAGATGGTACAGTGAAAAGCCAGGTACCAATCTCCCATAAAACATGTACCTGCAAAGGGTAACATCAGAAAAATCTGCTAACAGGGGGAATATAAGACACTCACTCTTAGAACATGATGATTACAGGTTTATGCTTTCCTAAAGGTAAACAGGTCTTAAAATATATAAAAATCCTTGCACACTTCATTTGCAGACAAAGTGCAACAGGTAAGAGAGGGGTGTACGTATGCACACACGTGCAGTAACAGTAACTGAAAAAAAATGCTCCAAATTGGTTAAAAGCAACATACACAGCTTATAAAACCAGATCTGATTTGATGCTAAGAGCTTTCAGTCACTCATTCAAAGACTAGGAGCTTTTGAGACCCTAAGGGAAGATTAATTTCAGAACTTGCTATGAACTCAGTCTTTACACAAACATACCTTTTTCTTTTGACTTCCTGTCTTGTTCTCTCTCTCTGCTTTTGCTTCTGTGCTTGTAGGATTTCCGATCCCGGCTTTTTGACCGCCTCCTGTCCCTGCTGCGAGACCTATGTTTCCTTTCTGACCTGTCATGACTTCTGCTCCTTCTTCGGTCACGACTCCTGAACATTCAGAGAAAGTTTCAAAAATGTCAATCTCAGCCGCTGTTTTCTAACTCAGAATATAAAACAGTGAAACAGAAGCACTTTCTAGCACATTGGTTATTTGCAGAAAACAAATCTTAACATATTGTATATAAATAATTCTCAAATATAATAAATATGTTAGACTTCGCTTCATATTGCCCTCTTCATTTACTCCAACATGTAACTAGACAGTTTAAAAATATCTACCACCAAGAAATAAAGGCCAACTCAAGTAAGAAATGAGACCCTATTCTTTGGGAGCATTTTTATGAGCTCCCTCATAAAACCACTTCCACCACAATGGTGTCATTTACTTCCAAAAATGGAGAAAAGACAGTGAACATGCAGCAAAGACTTGCTTATCCTTAGAACCAGTGAAGTGTGTCTTTGCTTAAGAGATAAGAAAGTTAAACCAGTGATGTGACCCAGGCTGACAGATCAAGATTTTTATCTTTCGGGAAGTTACATGAACATACATGAGACACACACACACACACATACCTGCTTCGCCTCCTCTCCCTGCTTCTTGACCTTTTGTGGTCTCGTGAACGGCTGCACCTTCTGTCAGATGTTCTGCTCGAGTGTCTGCTCCGGGAGCGACTCCTTTTACGCCTCTCTCTATCACGAGCCCTCTCCTTTTCCTTTTCTTCCTCTTCACGCCGTCTCTTCCTTTCCCGCTCTTCTCTTTCCCGTTCCCTCTCTTTCTCTCTCTCCTCTCGTTCTAGTTTCTCTTTTTTCAACCTTTCATCACGGTCAGGTTCTTCTGTTCTTTTTCGTAACTTTTCCTTAAAAAACAAGTTCACAGGAAGAAATGAAGGTTAGTCAAGCTAAATCATTGAATATACTTGGTTTATAGATTCTGAGGATGTAGAAGCTTAAGCTTTTAAAATATTTCAGTGTTATCTTCTACACAAAGGACAGCACTTCCTAAAAATCCCTTTGTCTTGCAAAACTTATTTTGCTTGTCATTCTCTCAGGAACAAAGGCTACACTACAGTTTTTTATAAAGGCCATAAAAATTCCCACCTGAATTTACATCTTTGCTTGTACCTGATGTAATCACATACAACAAAGCAAGTCAAGTCAAGCACAGTTCTAAATGTGCAGTGCAGGATTCCATTCCTTGGGAGCGTTTCATCCTCTTGAGGAAGTCCTCTGGACAGCCTTTTATGTACCATAGGAAGCCTCCAAGCAATTTTATCATGTTCAATAACTGGAGGAAATACTTACTTTTAAATCTTCTACAGTAGCTTTTATTTTGGCATAACCCATGTGCTGCTTTCCCATCAAGTGGTCATCTACCCTGGACTGTGCATCTCCTACAATTAAAAAGGCTCCACAAACTTCACAAACTTCCATTTGTTTTTCTTGGGCTGCAAAGCTCTCAATTGTCTGCAGAAAGAAAAACATTTGATAAGGCAAAAGAAAAAAAAAGTTTTAGCTAGAAGCCAATGAAGAGTTTTAGAACTTTATTGTTACTGCTGTCAAATCCCAGTCACTAACGAAAGCTGAAAATTGTATCTGCCTGCTTTGTCTTTAGGGCACTGCACCTACTATGGTGAACAGGGCAAAAACAGGATATCTACACCCATTCCATGTGAGCCACAAGGAAGGAGTCCATTAGAAACAGAATTATTTCTCACTGCATTAATATGTAGTATTTGCAGCTTCCTTGCAATCTCAGAAGAACAAAATTCTAAGTTTTTCTTTTACAGCTTTCCTTTTCAGTTTTAAGATGATTTCTTTTGCATCAACTGAGATGTCAGGAGCTGCACAATAACCATGGAATATGTCTCAAGGAATCAAAAGGCTAGAATATCCCATGAAGAAATAAAAAAAGGAATGCTGAGCTTCTCTTTAAAAGGACGACAGTCAAATTGATTCAAAAGACACATGAGAAATACACTGAAATTTCAACATAAACCCAAGTGTCATTACTGCTGTACAATGGTCATGAATCATACACTGTGGACATAAACACACTGCCTCTGCAACATTTAAGAACTTCTTAAAAAATAAGACTCTCAATTTGAGCATTTCATTGAACACCAAAATATAATGTTTAAACTTAAACTCCTTTTTACTGACAGGAATTTGCTACTTCACACATTCCCTCTGGCTTCTGTGACTCTCAGAGCCTGACAGTAGTCACAGCCCTGACACAAGGGCTTTCTGTAACAGTCACACTGGTAATTCAGTAAAATTATATTGCAGAGGCTACAGGACAAAGTTCAGCTGAGACGAGAACTAGAGTAAGGTGCAAGCTCACCCCCAGGACTGCTGGGTGAATAATTTCACAATTTGTGTGCAGGACACCCACTCTCAAGGTGGTATGCAAAAGAGCACATTGGACTAACATGTTTAAATGTCCCATTATTATCTAATCAATTCTGCACAGACCTTGCATGCCTTCAGTGGAAGGACAAGGTTATTCAGAATGTACTGCTGCACCAAATTTTGAAATGCCTGACAGAAAACAAACACATTACTTACTGAAGTTGTAGATCTCAGCAATTCTCTCTCTTCCTTTAACTGTTCAACAAGTTTCATCATTCCTTGTGCCTCTTCCACCTTTCCTTCTGAACCCAGTTCTTCAATCTAAAGGACAATTAAAAAATTCAAGTGTAACTTCTGATCAAGTAACAAAAGCAAATGATCTCTCTTATGGGGGTTAAAAAACCCTTACCTGTTGTAGAAGTACATCAATTTTGTCAGTTAACACCTGAATCTTCTCCTCGTTTTTACCGGTAGGTCCCGCTCCCTGCAAACAGTACAAGTGTGAGTTGGGGGTTTTTTGTTTGCTTGTTGGTTTTTCCTCTTTTGTTAAAACAGCTTTAAAACACAAAGGTATGTCTTCTCATATTTCAGAGACACTTCAAGAATAATGTTCTCCTGCCTATTCTCCCACAAGGAGCTACTAAAAATAGTCTAGTCTAACACAGAACACTGCTTGACACAGCTTACTCCACCCTTGTTGAGTGTAGTCACACTAATTCCTCCTAAATCAACAAAAATGTTCAAGGTCCTGGCCCATAAAAGGTAAGATATCCGAATTCAAAGTCCTAAATTTAAACTCTGAAACTGCCATGCAGCTGTTACATATCTCTGCAGACATTCAAGTATGACTTAGAAGTTCTGTGGGCTTTGAAATTCGACTTCTGAGCACAAATGCAAAAAGAATCTCACTTCCAAGATGCATTTGTTAGCACTGTCCTCTCTGCAGGCTGTCAAATTAGACTTACTGCCTCCTTCCCACCTTTGCTCTGCTCTACAACCAATCTCTCTCTTGACTGGATACTGTCCACAGCTCCTTCTGAAGCAACTGCACTTTGCACAGAACAATTAGGTGGGGCAGCAAAAAGGAGCAAGGTTGTCCTGGCAGTCAGAAAACTCAGAGAGCACGGGTCACAGTCACTGCTCCAAACCCATCATGGGAAATGATACAGCTTACTAGTGCAGGGAAGAAGGAAAATTCAGCTGAGGGAGAAAAGGTAAACTGGAGTGGTCAGGGCAAAGACAATACTTGACAGGATTAATATTCCCAGCACAGAAGAGATACTGATTCTAAATAAACAGATGGGGAGAAAGGAGAGGGGCTCTTGCTAACTCTGGAGCCACTTGGCTTGTCCATTAGGGCTTGATGCAATCTGCTGGTTAACAGATGAAGAGACCTATCTAAAGGGAATCTTCTAGAACAGTATGTTTTACCTGAAAAGATATGGAAAAGAGACCACAAAGATGCTATCTGCAGGAAAAGCTGCCTCAGTGGTTCTTCCAGACTCACCCCAGAGGACTGCTGGTTCTGTGACAGTGCCAAGCGGGCATGGCCTCTCCGGATCCTGCGCTCCACCTCCGCCAGCAGACTCTGCAAATAGCGTAGGAAGTCCCTTTCATAGCCCACCTTCATAAACCGAGAGCTCTTCTCATACCTGGTAAAACATTTGACAAACAAAAGCTCACATCAATTCCCCACAGATGGAAAATAAGTAACATAACACACAATATTATAAATTCTCAGTAAGAGGGTATTATACATTTATATAAATGTTTACATAAATCAAAAAGCAATTACTTTGTCATGTTTGGGTTGCTTTTAACAAATTTCAAACAAAACCACTATTTGCTTTAACGTATCAACCAACACACTTACTGTTTACGTAGATTTTCATCATGAATTTTTTCACAAGGACCTAAAAAGACAACACAAAAAGTTTAAGTTTGCATTTTTGAGTGGCGTATTCACATTCCATCAGCATTTGTTTGTGCACCACGAGAGAACAGAGCCACAAACACTTCCCAGGGACTTTTATGCTTCTGCCTTTCTGCTTCCTTTGCCTGGAGCTTGAAAGACACATTAAAGAAAAAGAATGCCAGTATGGTTTAGTAATTATAAAACCAAAACAGACTCTGAGTGACATACAAAGTTTTCACAAAAACCAGAATTTCTAGATCAAGTTTTGCATCAGTGATCTCAATAGACAATGTAATATCTTAAACACCCAGGGTCTTAAAAACAATTATAGAAATATTACATATGGAGGGTAATTTCATCAGGCACTTTCTAATTTCCAGCGTTCTTTGCAACAAGCTGGACTGATCTTCAGAGTAAAATTAGGAGATATGTGCCCTGAGTTCATGTTAAAACTTCCCACCTTTCTCAGATTCTCAAACTCTTCAATGAACTTAGAAATTAAGACAAGAAATCTTACTTACCATCTCCAAACTACCACTGCTTGAAAGCCATCAGTAATTAAAAGCTGGCTTTCAGAAATAACTACTACAGTAGATAAGTCTCTAAAGTAAAGCAGCTCAATAGCAAAACTCACACAAAAACAGTTAAAATCCTGGCCAGGCAGAGTAAATCAAACTGGAAGCCAACGCTTCAGCAGGAGAAAACCACTCCAACCAGTAACTTAGCTTACACTGTAACATAAAAATTTTTATAAAGCCTTTTCCACTTAGACAAAGTAGGAACTGGAACAAATATTGTTCTTAGCATATTATATCACTGGCAAACCTTTAAGAATAAAAAAGCCTATTTTCAAAGCATCTTGACAGAGCAATTAACAATTAAAATGTAGTTTGCAAACAAAAGCTCAACTGTAATTCCATGTAAGTGAATAAAAATGTCAAGACTTATAAACTTACCTAAATCAGAACGGGTATTTGTAAATAATTCAGCTGGGCAAAAGCCACAAAGGTAGTATTTGCAAACCTGACAAAGGAGAAGAAAGAAACAGGCATTATTTTTTGTCTCTTGAATTGGCAATTTTAGGTGAACACTATTTCTAAAATACTGTGTAAATCTTTCCTTTGTATACCACAAAATTTCGCAAAATTTTACACACCCTCTGGATTTCTTGGCAGCAGTAAGTGCTACAAGGTACATCTTTATGACAAAACACCACAGATCTTACTTTCCCTTGCAATAATAGTATTTCTTAATGTTACCATTAAATATTTAAAATTACACAAAAGTGTCACCAATTTATAAATATAAATACTTGATATTTCCAGAGAAATTACATCAGATTGGACTATTTAATAAGTTACAATGAAATTCTTTAAGTGTGGAAAGCTACAAGAGGTGACAATGTCTGCCATGGAAGCGTGGAACAAGTTCCTCTACTTGCTGGGAACAACTCTGTGTTCAGGCTTCGCTTCCTCAGAGCTCCTGGCCTGGAGAAGAGGAGCCACCAGCACCCAAACACCAGGTACTGCTTCAAGTATTCTGAGGGCAATTAGAACACTTAAGAACACGTATGGTAACTATCCAGAAGCTTTCCCACTCCAACGCTTTTAAAAAATCCCTCCTTTAGGAATGAGAGGCAAAGAGACATTTTACACCTCTTGAGGCAGGCAGAGAAGATGCTCCTTTGAACCTGGTATCCTGCCAGCTTAAAAAGGGTTTGGTTTGTTTCTGCATAGTCTGGTTTTACGTTATCAAGTCAGGTTCTGATAATAGAAAAACACCACCAGAAAGTTCAAAAAAACCACCAACCTGTTAAGTCTAGTGAGTAAATACTTAACATATGATGGGATAAAACCAGCTTTTGTTAAAAAGATTATTCAACCTCACCCATGAGCATGGGCTTAGCTAGTCAAGTTGGTCAGTTCCTGAAGTTCATAACAGAGAAATATCTCCTGCCTATCCATCAGAACATCCAAAAGGGTAAAATCAGAAATCCTTTCACCCCAAGTTCATAAATGTCTTAAATAATTAACTCTTCACTAGACCCTTAATGTAGACACAACTGCCATTAACTAAGGTATAAATCCAAAACTAGCCTGGACATCCTTCCAACACCTCCTTAATGTTACACCAGTTTCTAAAGTTTGGCAAATCTAATAACTATGCCTGCTCTTACAACCATCTGATCCTCTCACATACACCAGGGACAAAGATTTGCAACCTATTATTTCCCAAAATAAAATGTGAAGTATTTTAACAAATGGGGGTGAGAGACCCCAAACCCACCCCACACCACCACCTCACTGAAATGCCTGTGACACCAGTTGCCCAAATTAGATCAGTGTGATTTATCTTTCCATGCTAACTGCCAGCTTGCAAATCAGGCTACGGAAGTTAAAACTCTATTGACTGCTTTACAGATTACAGAGAAAAACAATTAGGCTTTCTACTAACAAGTCATGGACATAAAACACAAATAAACAAAAAATTCTCTCCTTATATAATGAGAATACTTCTCCCACAATCCAGGTTAGGACACTGGCACCTATTTGAAATAGTTTATCAAGAACAGCTAAGAATACATAAAATCTTTTTTTTTCTCAGAAGCAAAGAGAAAGATACTGGACAAAATCTGATTTCTGAACCCGCTCTCTTCTCTGAAAGCTGCAATATCCCTTGTTCTAATATCAAATTGTTTCAAGGGAACAGTTTCTGGTATGAACTTCTGTACTTGTCAGCAGAAACTTAATTTCTCTCTACATTAGCTTCTTCCATCATTTTCTCATCCTCACATCCAAGTTTTAGGATCAGTGAAAAGGCACTTTGAAAAAATTTCAGGGATGAAATAGACCATTTCCTAAGACATAGAGAGCACAGTCTGACCGTATTATGCTGCTAAAAAGTTGTAGAGTCTCTCTTATCAACTGAAAAACTACACAAACCACCCTGTAACACTTCTGAAACAAGTAGCAACAAAAGGAGCAAAGGAAAAGTATAGATATATGATGAACAAAACAAAACAAAAACACCCCCACCCAAAACGAGAAATAATTAAAATTGCTTTACGAAGCAGCACTCCCAGGAAAAGCCTCCCCTTATGATGAGATGGCTACCATGAAAAATTGTAGTAACCAGTACTATAATAGGCAGCTTTAGCAGTCACATACTATTTTAATTATTTATATTAGAAACCCAAACAAACACAAAAACTCCAAACCCAAAATGATGACAAAACCTGCCCATGCTGAAAAGCTGCCATAATTTTCTCCTACCAGCTCTGGCCACTGCTACTCAAGTGCTAGGATGGCACCCAGTGAATTACATGACATTCTCTCCTAGCAAGCACCTACAGAGAAGCACTCACTTCCCAGTGGTTCAGACCACTGTGTCTGCAGCAATTTTCTCTCCCTCTCATACCTATTTCATTAAGTTCTTCAACAGAAAACCACAACTTGCTAGAATCCTGCAGAGTCTTGCTTCCAACTCAGCTTCACCAAGTGGAGCATCTGCCTTCCCAGCTGAACACACCCTCAACTGCACTCACAGTGAGTCCTAAATAATCAATGATGAGCAAGAACAGAAAGAGACAAGGAATGGCTGAAGCATCACAGAGTCATTAAAGGACTGAAACAGAGGTGACTGATGAGCTTCAATTGACATCACTCATCCATGGCTTATCAGGCCACTGCACTTTCCGCAAGTAATATGGAAACACATGCTATATATGCAGGAACAGAGCAACAGGGAGCTCAGTACGGGTAATTCCCTAGGCAGGTAACAAGCATTTATTCCTTTCTGCTGAATTATTCTGAGGACTCCACTACCAAGGAAGTTTAACAGAAATGTTACTGTCAAAGTGCTGCAGCAGGATCAGCCACAGCTTGTGTCTCAAAGCCCCTGGGATCTCACATTTCTGTAAGACATTAGAACGAACACAGGCACTTGGAACTTTCCACTTCTTCATCTCAAATTCACTAATCCTTGAAATCTCATGGAGATGGGAAAGCAGTATCCTTTACCTCGATGTCTACTAAGTTAACAATAAGAACTGCATGCTCTTCTGGAGTTTTCAAAGCTTTCCCATATAAAGAAGCTACTGACAGCTGTCTATGGTTAATGCTTCTACATTAACACATTTCTCTTCTGGAAGAAATCTATTTACTGAGGGAGAAGTACCTCTCTAACAACGATAAACAATTATGTAAGCAAATTCCTTTAGGCAGACAATTCTTAGTGAAAAGACTAAGAATAAAATTCAGGTTATGGCTTACATATCGAACTAGTAAATTCCTTCACACAGATTAGTTCTTTGAATCCATTAAAGCTCCCATGCATCAGACATTTTATGTGCAATGCCTACCCACCCAAACCCAAACAAAAACAAGCCCTTCTTCCAAACCCACTCTTACAGATAACCTTCCATTACTAATATTCTTCCAAAACAAATAACACTTAAGTCCTCTCCCTCGATCCCCTGAAGGATTAAGTCTTTAAATTCTATCTAGAGGCATTTAGGTCACTGGCATTATAAAAATAAAAGTGTAACACATCATAAATACCCAAAACCACCACATCATATTCCCAAAACTGAACCTTCATTTTGAGAAACTGCATTATCAGAGATAATGGCTTACAGTTACTTCTCAAGCTTTCCACCCCTCCCTGCCTTCTGAAAACATGAATTTGCCTTGAAGGAAGCACCACAATTTCAAAGCCTTACACAGAGCACAGGCAGTCTGTGCTGGGCTCTCCTGTGCTACAGAACAGGCTCAGAACTCTTACGCAATCGCTGTTCCTGTATGAGCCTGCTTTGTGCAGGTAGCATATTGAAGCAGCAACGTGTGAATCAATAGAGGTACTGTTCCAGAAATACACTTAACAGTAAGCAGAAAAGCTGAAATGTATGATACAAAAATTATCTCCCTCATACAAAGCACAGCCTTTACGCCAAAACCAGGATTGATCACCTAAGGACATGACGTAATACTGAAATATACAGCAAGTGGGACTCCAATTTTTAAAAATTAAAGTTTTTAATCATGTCAAAGTTCTAAAGTAAGAACTTCAGCTCTACAAAACATTTTACAATATATGACCAACATGTTTCACTGGCTCTGCAAATAAATGCTCAGCTATCACACACTCTGCTCACACACCTTCCTCTTCCACTCCCATCTTGTATTTCACTGCATCTTCCAGCTTCTCAGAGCCACCTAGATGCAATTTCCAAATGATAAACAAAATACAGATCAGCTTCTTCTGATAATATTCTGTGCCTAAAACTGATGAAATGTGACACAGAATCCTAAACTTTGGGAGGAATACAACATGCTGACACTGAAAAGGCTGCATGTTTATCATGTCTAATCTTAGAAGAAAGGACGTTACCGCATGTATTTCATCTGAAAAGCAGAAGAGCAGTCAGGCAGAGGAATTAACGTTACTATCTGACCCTTATCTGCATTTCCTGTGTTTTAAAACATGTCAGCAATGCAAACTGAATCTTTAGGCGATGCAGAAAGTCGAACACGTGTTTTAACAGTAGTAATTTTTATGAACTCGTCAGTTGACTACAGGAACCTTGGAAAACATTCAGAAAGGTTGTGTTTAAGTATGATCCTACAAACTTATAAATAAAAGCAAAAGGTGAGCAAACAGCAGCAGTTCCTGCAAAACTGAAGGCTCAACCCTAAGGCTGTAACTTTCCTGCTGGACTCAGACACGGGACAGATCTTACTGTCTGAACTGTCAGAGAGCTGGGAAGGAGAGACAAGGCCCCTTCTGAAACAACAGAACTGAGCAAGAGTTTAGAGACAGAGTCCTGTGGTTACGACAAACTCTTCAGCCTAAAACTGCAAGTGAAAAACCCCCTGAAAATATTCTGTGATTTGCTCATGATGAAGGAAATAATCCAAACTTTTTAAAAGAGAATGAGGGGGAAAAAAAATAAAATCACCAAGAAAAAAAAGTCTTTCTCACATTAAGGAATAAATCAAACCAAACCCCTTACTTGTCCTACCTGGACCAACAGGGCTCAAGCCATTCACTTCACATTTCATATATTTCATTTAAGTCCTTCTTATTTTGAGTTTGCAACCAAAAGAAAATGTAACTGCTAACTGAATAATATTTGCTTAGTAAATCTAGGAGAACATAAAGAAGGTCATGAAAACTTCCTGAACTCACAATTTCCTGCTGACTCCCACTGCTTACCTACAGAGCAGCATTTTTCAAGGGAGGGACTTGCACTTGCAAAATCTATGGCAGGACAGATACTGGTCCTTATCTCGTGCATTGCAAGGCAAATTCAAACGTGTACTATCCATCCTTATAATGACGTATCTCTTGTTTAAAAACATGAAATTCCCACTTCTGTGATTAAGATGTAATTTAGAACAGCCAAACCCCAGGACTTCTTCCTCCTCCCGATTTATCAACATCCCAAGAAAATGCTAAAGGGGGAGGAGGAGTTAAATGCTTTGTGCAGCTTAAACCACAGAAATTCTCATCAGACAGGTGATAAACTATTGTAACTGTGACAGTTTACCTCGAAAAATATATCATGAGTGGAGGGGAAATAAAATTAAAACACACATCAGTGTTCATCTCTCCCAAAGAAGCAGCTACAGGAACTTTGTAGCTACCACTTAGTTTTTCTGAAATAACTTAAAATATGACTATGATGGCCATCACTAAAAGTCATCATTCATTAAAGCTTGACCATCCTTGCCGAGAAACCCGACTCCGAAATAATATTAATAATAATTAGAAGTCTTGTTTGGACTACTTATTGCGGAAAATGAATGAATCACCACAATAACAGAAATTCCTAAGTACTGCTAAACAACAGTCGTGTTTATGTATGTGTGCACCCCCCGCTCCCCCTCTGATTGATAACGTACGAAAAGAATCAAGCTTTTCTTAGCCAAAGCTTCAGCTGGAAAAGTCTTACGGTTTTTCTTGAGCTACAACCTGCAGACGTTAAAGCCGGTACTCCTGGACCCTCCTGCTTCCTCCCCCAACACCCCCCTCAGGAAGAGATCCAGAGACATTTGTTTTCCAAACTACGAACATCCGTCTCATCCCTCTTCGCGCAAGCCAGCAGCTTCTACTCAGAAGCGCAGAATTCCTTTAACCTCGCCCCCCCTCCCCGCCTTGTATTCGTGTTTGCCTACGGGAGAGCTCCGTCACGACCGGCCCTCTCGGACCCCCCGTTCCCGTTAACCGCGGCCCCGGGCGCCGACACCCAAACAGCGGGGCTGTCCCTCCAGCAGCACAACAACAGCCTGGCTGTGGCGGGATCTTCTTCTTCCTCCTCCTCCTGCCCCCGGTGAGGGCCCGGCGCGGTTCCCGCGCACGGAGGGCCCGGCCCGCCCCCGGCCGCCATGCAGGGCCCAGCGCGGAGGGCCCGACCCGCACCCCGCCAAACCACGCGGAACCCCCCACGCTGCCCGGCACCTCACCCCTCTTCCCCTTCCCCCTTCTCTCGCGGCTGCCCCCAGGCCGAGAGAAGCCGCCCATGTCGCTCCGACAAACCCCCCGGCCCTGCGCGATGCGGGAGCGGAGCGAGAGAGGGAGGGAGGGAGGGGAGAGGCGGCCCCGCTGCACTCACGCTCTCGTGGTCCCACCGCACGTTGCTGCGCTTCTCATCCGGGGCCAGGTTCCTGTCCCGGCCCATGAGCTCATCGAGGAGCTGGGCGGCCGATATCATGGTGTCGTCCTGGCCGAATCCCCCCTCGCCACACACCGACCCGGCCGCCTCGCCCCGACCGCCCGCGCCGCGCCTGACAGAGACAAAATGGCGGCGGCGCTCGCCCTGCCCACAATGCACCGCGCGGGCCGGGCCCTCACGGCCGCGGCTGCTGGCCCGGCCCCGGGAGCGCGGGGTGAGCGGCGGCTCAGGGGGCTGAGGGGCCGGACCCCCGGGAAACGGCGAAACAGAGAGCAGCTGCACCCGTGTGTGCCTCGATGTGAGGGGCAGTGGGGGCCACACCGGGCCCAGCCCTGGGTGCTGTCATGGCAGCGTCCAGCCCTGCGTCGTGTCATGGCAGACAGCGCCCTGCCTGACAGTGTTCTGCCCTGTGTGGTGTCACAGAATCACAAAGTCAGCTAGGTGGGAAAAGAACTCTGAGATCATCGAGTCCAATCTTTGACTTAACACCACTTTGTCTACTCGACCGTGGCCCAGACCTCCATATCCTGTCTCTTCTTAAACACCTCCAGGGACGGTGACTCCACCACCTCCCTGGGCAGCCTGTTCCAATGCCCAGTCACTCCATCTGTAAAGAACTTCCTAATGTTCAACCTAAATCTCACCCGGCTCAGCTTAAGACTGTGTCCAGCCCTGTGTGCTGTCCTGGCACAGGGACACGGCCCAGGGCTTGGTGGGAGCCTTGGTGATGTTGGTGGTGGCTGGAGGCCGAGGACACAGCCCTGGGCACAGCTGAGGGTTATCACAGTCCACTCTGCGCCCTTGCAAAACCAAAACCACTCCTGATGCACTGTTACTGACACTCCTGAGTGCCTCCAGCTGTGGGTATTCCCTTAGGAATTCATAGAATCACAGAACAGTTTAGGTTGGAAAAGACCTGTAAGTTCATCGAGTCCAACTACCAACAGTACCATCACCACTAAACCATGTCCTCAAGTGCCACATCCGCGTGTTTTTTGAACGTTTCTAGGGTGTGACTCCACCACTTCCCTGGGCAGCGTGTTCCGATACTTGACATGTTGCAAGGTGTCCTTCACATTTAACGTAAATCTTTCTGTTTGACCTTGGAACCAGTTTTGGCCCATTTTGTTGTTTTCCTTTCTAGTTGTGATTTTATACCTCATATGTACTGAATTTCACATAGCAATTTTCAACTGTTTTCCAATTTCTCAACATCGTTTTGAACCACTTAAATGCATGAAATTAATTAAAATTTTAATTAAATAATATTTTTTAAGAGCTTGAAGCCTGCATTCATGCAGATCCTGTAAAACCTACAAGACTCACAGCAGCCTTGTTCAGCATCACCGAGGGCTTCATGCAAGCACCAGTGTTACCTGAGGAGTTCCCTTTTGGAAATCTCTCCATAACACCTCCGTTCATGAACTCCTTTCAAGCTTTGCAATTTTGTAATGATTTAACAACCCACTGGAACTGCTGGAAGAGTGTAATTGAAATCAACGCCACACAACTGGCATGAATTTTCAGTCAATATCCTGCAGTCTGGGTTTGGGGGCGGGAGGGAAGGCGGGCGTTTGTGTTGGAAATCGGGGCAGAACTGGGGTTGTTTCAGCATTTCTGTATTACTCCAATTGCATTGAGAAAGCAAACAGGTACCCTGGAGCCCAACTGCCACAGAATTCCCTGGTGTGTCAGTGTGGCTGCACAGAGCAGGCTGGAATAGAAAAGTCTGAGTGGAGCTCAAAATACTTATTTTGACTTTTAGTAGTTGTGAAATTTTTACCAGTTGTTCTGCAACTTGATTTAGGATAAATCCACAGTGACTGAACCCAGCTTTTCAAACCAAGTAATGTAAATGGCAGGAATTCCCCATAATCTTTCCAACTGATCTGTGGGCAGCTCTAGTTTTTATTTTACCTTTGGAGGCGGGGGGGGGGAGGGTGGTTAGGGATTGATTCTGCTGAGGATGCACAAAGGTGGTGAGAATTTCCTAAGCAGAACAATGGGATGCTCCCGTGGAAGTGTCCAAGGCCAGGTTGGACGGGGCTTGGAGCAACCTCGTCTAGTGAAAGGTGTCCCTGCCCATGGCAAGGGGTTGGGATGAGATGATCTTTAAGGTCCCTCCTAACCCAAGATCCCTCCCAACCCAAATCATCATAATCTTAAAAATCTCTTCAGTACCTCCTTTCATGGCAGTCAGCAGACAAACCCAATTTTTCTGAATCCCTGTTTACCCTCTTTAGCAGCAGGCTAGTGCAGAACAGTGACAATCATAACATTGTTTCCTTAACCTGGGTAAAACCACTGTATTAACTGAACCTTACTTAAATTACTCAGTGAGCTAGAAATATATCCAATCCGTGAAACCATTCAAAGCCAGGTTGGATGGAGCTTGGAGCAACCTGGTCTAATGGAAGGTGTCCCTGCGCAAGGTTGGGGGGGGGGAAGTGGAACGAGATAATCTTTAAGGTCTTTTTAGTTCCCTTCCAACCCAAACCATTCTGCGATTCCACGACAAAAACAACAAGCAAGGGCAGGAGACACCCTCTACTATGCCCTTGTACGTTAAATAACACTAAATGACTGCCGGGAGCGCCCCGTCCCGCCGGCAGCGCCCGCGCCCCGCCCGCCCTGCGCCGCGCCGGAACCGGCTGTGGGGGCCGGGTTGTCACCGGCAATAGGTTCCCCCGTGGCGGGGGTGTGTGCCGAGGGTCCCGGCGCTGGGCCCGGCGCCGGCGGGGATGCGGGAGGCGGGCGCGGAGCTGGCGGAGCGGGAGCGGCAGGAGCGGCTGCGGGAGGCGGCGGCGCTGGGGGACGCGGAGGAGGTGCGGCGGCTGGTGGAGCTGGGGGTCGGCCTCAACTCCCAGAACGAAGTCAACGGATGGTAAGGGCCCCCCTTCCCCGAGCAACCCCCCTCCCCCGGGTTCGCTCTTCGCGCGAGATGGAAAACTGAGAAGGAAATAAAAGGTGGATCCGCCGCGGAATGCTCTGTGGAGCGATCCCTGTTCCGAGGTGCGGCTGAGAACCGGCGTCACAAACAGGGGGTCCCCATCCCACCTCCTGCCCTGTTCGCTGCTTCTCCGGGTCACGGTGCACTTACTTTATATTGGTGGGTTTGATTTTTTGCTCCTTCCCCAGGTCACTGTGTACTTACTTTACATTGTTGGGTCTGTTTTTTTTTTTTTTTTATTATTTTTCAGCCTGAGACAGCAGAGGCTGTCAGAACACAAACCTCAGCTTTACGTGTTCATGTCTAACTAGAAATATTTATTATTGACTCTAAACCAAGTTTGAAAATGGCTTTCCCTTTCGAGCAGGGACCCTGCAGGCTGTTTCAGGATGTATACCAGCGCTTTGGTTTTGACATTTCATTCACATCCACCTGAGGACACTAAAGCCAAGACTGTTCTGTAATAGACAGACAAACCAAAGCAAAACAAAAAAACCCCAAGTGGAAAAGGCTTTTTGAAAAGATCTTGAAGTTTAAAAACGCCACTTTGGTAACTTGGTATCAAGAGCATTAGAGCGAAGGAAAAGGACATTAGCAAGTGCAGGCTCTGAATCCAGTGTACTTTCCAAGAAAGTTTGCAATTCAAACCTGTTTTGCTAGACATGCATTAGGTCTTGTTCTTCTCACAGGCAGCATGAATGAGTGGAAATGAATCTGCTTTGACACAGAGTTAATGTTTTCCGTGTGCAGGACATGTTTGCACTGGGCCTGTAAGAGGAACCACGCGGCCGTGGTGGCTTATCTGCTGGATGCAGGAGCAGACAAGGACATCCTGACCAAGAAAGGAGAGAGGCCAGTCCAGTTAACATCCAAGAGAGAGATCAGGAAGATGCTGGGAGGTAACCTAGTGACTGTGCCA